>CM059431.1:139923630-140288630 GCA_030390025.1 Squalus acanthias
GGGTGTGGGGCTGGGTCAGTGGGGTGTGGGTGTGGGGCTGGGTCAGTGGGGTGTGGGTGTGGGGCTGGGTCAGTGGGGTGTGGGTGTGGGGCTGGGTCAGTGGGGTGTGGGTGTGGGGCTGGGTCAGTGGGCTGTGGGGCTGGGTCAGTGGGGTGTGGGTGTGGGGCTGGGTCAGTGGGGTGTGGGTGTGGGGCTGGGTCAGTGGGGTGTGGGTGTGGGGCTGGGTCAGTGGGGTGTGGGTGTGGGGCTGGGTCAGTGGGGCGTGGGTGTGGGGCTGGGTCAGTGGGCTGTGGGGCTGGGTCAGTGGGGTGTGGGTGTGGGGCTGGGTCAGTTGGGTGTGGGTGTGGGTCTGGGTCAGTGGGGTGTGGGTGTGGGGCTGGGTCAGTGGGGTGTGGGTGTGGGGCTGGGTCAGTGCGGTGTGGGGCTGGGTCAGTGGGGTGTGGGTGTGGGGCTGGGTCAGTGGTGTGTGGGGCTGGGTCAGTGGGGTGTGGGGCTGGGTCAGTGGGGTGTGGGGCTGGGCCAGTGGGGTGTGGGGCTGGGTCAGTGGGGTGTGGCTGTGGGGCTGGGTCAGTGGGGTGTCTGTGTGGGACTGGGTCAGTGGGGTGTCGGTGTTGGGCTGGGTCAGTGGAATGTTGGTGTGTGGTCGATAGGTTGTCGGGGCTGGGTCAGTGGGGTGTCGGCGTGGGGCTGGGTCAGTGGGGTGTCGGCGTGGGGCTGGGTCAGTGGGGTGTGGGTGTGGGGCTGAGTCAATGGCATGTTGGTGTGGGGTAAATGGGTTGTCGGGGCTGGGTCAGTGGGGTGTCGGCGTGGGGCTGGGTCAGTGGGGTGTGGGTGTGGGGCTGGGTCAGTGGGGTGTGGGTGTGGGGATGGGTCAGTGGGGTGTCGGTGTGGGGCTGGGTCAGTGGGGTGTGGGGCTGGGTCAGTGGGGTGTGGGAGTGGGGCTGGGTCAGGTGGGTGTGGGGCTGGGTCAGTGGGGTGTGGGTGTGGGGCTGGGTCAGTGGGGTGTGGGTGTGGGGCTGGGTCAGTGGGGTGTGGGGCTGTGTCAGTGGGGTGTGGGGCTGGGTCAGTGGGGTGTGGGTGTGGGGATGGGTCAGTGGGGTGTCGGTGTGGGGCTGGGTCAGTGGGGTGTGGGGCTGGGTCAGTGGGGTGTGGGAGTAGGGCTGTGGCAGGTGGGTGTGGGGCTGGGTCAGTGGGGTATGGGTGTGGGGCTGGGTCAGTGGGGTGTGTGTGTGGGGCTGGGTCAGTGGGGTGTGGGGCTGTGTCAGTGGGGTGTGGGTGTGGGGCTTGGTCAGTGGGGTGTGGGTGTGGGGCTGGGTCAGTGGGGTGTCGGTGTGGGGCTTGGTCAGTGGGGTGTGGGGCTGGGTCAGTGAGGTGTGGGGCTGGGTCAGTGGGGTGTGGGTGTGGGGCTGGGTCAGTGGGGTGTGGGGCTGGGTCAGTGGGGTGTGGGGCTGGGTCAGTGGGGTGTGGGTGTGGGGCTGGGTAAATGGGGTGTGGGTGTGGGGCTGGGTCAGTGGGGTGTGGGTGTGGGGCTGGGTCAGTGGGGTGTGGGTGTGGGGCTGGGTCAGTGGGGTGTGGGTGTAGGGCTGGGTCAGTGGGGTGTGGGTGTGGGGCTGGGTCAGTGGGGTGTGGGCTGTGTCAGTGGGGTGTGGGTGTGGGGCTGGGTCAGTGGGGTGTGGTTGTGGGGCTTTGTCAGTGGGGTGTGGTTGTGTGGCTGGGTCAGTGGGGTGTGGGTGTGGGGCTGGGTCAATGGGGTGTGGGTGTGGGGCTGAGTCAATGGGGTGTGGGTGTGGGGCTGGGTCAGTGGGGTGTGGGTGTGGGGCTGGGTCAGTGGGGTGTGGCTGTGGGGCTGGGTCAGTGGGGTGTGGGGCTGGGTCAGTCGGGTGTGGGTGTGGGGCTGGGTTGTGGGGTGTGGGTGTGGGGCTGGGTCAGTGGGGTGTGGGTGTGGGGCTGGGTCAGTGGGGTGTGGGTGTGGGGCTGGGTCAGTGGGGTGTGGGGCTGGGTCAGTGGGGTGTGGGCGTGGGGCTGGGTCAGTGGGGTGTGGGTGTGGGGCTGGATCAGTGGGGTGTGGGTGTGGGGCTGGGTCAGTGGGGTGTGGGGCTGGGTCAGTGGGGTGCAGGTGTGGGGCTGGGTCAGTGTGGTGCTGGGTCAGTGGTGTGTCGGTGTGGGGCTGGGTCAGTGGGGTGTGGGTGTGGGGCTGGGTCAGTGCGGTGTGAGGCTGGGTAAGTGGGGTGTGGGGCTGGGTCAGTGGGGTGTGGGGCTGGGTCAGTGGGGTGTGGGGCTGGGTCAGTGGGGTGTGGGGCTGGGACAGTGTGGTGTGGGGCTGGGTCAGTGGGGTGTGGGTGTGGGGCTGGGTCAGTGGGGTGTCTGTGTGGGGCTGGGTCAGTGGGGTGTGGGGCTGGGTCAGTGGGGTGTCGGTGTTGGGCTGGGTCAGTGGAATGTTGGTGTGGGGTCAGTGAGGTGTGGGGCTGGGTCAGTGGGGTGTCGGTGTGGGGCTGGGTCAGTGGGGTGTCGGTGTGGGGCTGGGTCAGTGGGGTGTCGGTGTGGGGCTGGGTCAGTGGGGTGTCGGTGTGGGGCTGGGTCAGTGGGGTGTCGGTGTGGGGCTGGGTCAGTGGAATGTTGGTGTGGGGTCGATAGGTTGTCGGGGCTGGGTCAGTGGGGTGTCGGCGTGGGGCTGGGTCAGTGGGGTGTGGGTGTGGGGCTGAGTCAGTGGCATGTTGGTGTGGGGTAAATGGGTTGTCGGGGCTGGGTCAGTGGGGTGTCGGCGTGGGGCTGGGTCAGTGGAATGTTGGTGTAGGGTCGATGGGTTGTCGGGGCTGGGTCAGTGGGGTGTGGGTGTGGGGCTGGGTCAGTGGGGTGTCGGCGTGGGGCTGGGTCAGTGGGGTGTCGGTGTGGGGCTGGGCCAGTGGGGTTTTGCTGTTTGGCTGTGTTAATGGGATGGATGAACAGCAGCACGTAAACTGTATAGGGTCGGTCAGAGGGCAAGCTCCTGGTTACAGAGCCTCACTGCAAAGAAACGATGTCCCAGATATTCTGATTCCCTACGGGTTGGTACGCGCTGTGTACCCACCCGTAGGGACATCGGAAATGTCGGTTTCAGGCACACGCTGAAAACCGGCATTTCCGATTTTTCAAGAATGCTCTTGACAGATCCTCCGGCTGCTCTCGAGAAGGGTCTCTGCGGGCGGATAGTTCAGCTTTTTGGAAATCCTGCACCTGCAGAAAACCCTTACAATTCTTACGCCTGTTAAAAGCAGGATAAGAGTTGAAAAAAGTAAAAAAAAACATTTTTCACTGATTTGTCATTTCAAAAGACTTTATTTCAGCCCTGTAAAAAAACTTTATTTTTTTCAAAAATTTAAATTTTTGTTTAAAATATTTAATTTATTGTAATTTTGTCATTTTAAAATGTGATTTAAAAAAAAATGCATTTCAAGTTTTACTATGTTTTTGGGGTGATCTCCATTCATATATTTGACAGGCCTTCTTGTCAAGTGTATGAATGGAGATTCCCTTCTGTGATTGGCTCCCCATGGCCCACGTGATCCCAGGGACGCTGCGAACTGCCTGCGCCCCTGGGATACGTGGGCCCTGCGCACTTGGAGTTTGGTGAGGCCCAGGAGCGGAAGTGTGTGCTTCCCGGGAGCCCTCGGGTAAGTTCGTAGATTTTTCCAGATCGCAGTCCTCTGCACGCGGGAGGCCTGCGATCTGAAAATGAGGGCCGATTTATTTAAGGTTAAGCTTGATAAACAAGAGGAAGAAAGGAATTGGAAGATTCTGCTGATAGGGTTAGATGAAGAGGGAAGGGCGGAGGTTCATGTGGAGTATAAACACAGGAATGGACTGTTTCTGAGCTCTACATTCTATGTAATTCCCTGTATTAAAAAAGGGAATTGACGGCGCTGCATTTTCTGAAGCAGTTTTGTAAAAAGAGAATATCGGAAGCTTTGCTCTAATTCTGTAACCTGCAACAAGCAAACCCCCCCGGTCGAACTGGGAGATTCCAGTTGCCTTGCCGGAGCATGTGGAATGTTTTGTGAAAGTGAAATGAGTTTAACAGTCCCTGTAACATTAAACCACAAATGAGATTTGTGTATTTCAGAGGAGAGACTTTGATCAAAGGGATGCACCCATTTGACATGTGGGTGAAGAGTTAGACAAGTTTATCTCCATCTCCAGCCTCTATTTCCCCTCAATGTTTTGTCACCTCCCAAATCTATGCATTTCTTTCTCATAACTCCATGTTTGAATCTCCAATCGGGTTTCCGCGCCTGCCACAGCATTGAAATGGTAATAATCAAGGTCACAAATGAAACATTCTAAGACTGTGACCGTGATAAACTATCTCTCCTTGTTCTTCCTGACCTCTGCAGTCTTTGACGCGGTCGAGCATAACAACATCCTCCAACGCCTCTCCTCCGTTGTCCAGCTCAGTGGGACTGCCCTCACTTGGTTCCACTTTTACCCATTCAGTCGTACCCAGAGAATCTCCATCAACAGCTTCTCTTCCCTCTCCCGCACTGTTAACGCTGGAGTCCCCCATGGATCGCCCCTCGCCCCCTCCTATTTCTGTTGTACATGGAGACATTATCCGAAGACAAGAGATCAGCTATCACGTGTACCCTGACAACACTCTGCTCCACATCTCCACCACCTCTCTCCACCCATCCACTGCCTCTGCTTTCTCACGCTGCTTGACCGACATCCAGTCTGAGATGAAATACATATTTCTCAAATTAAACATTTGGAAGACCGAAGACATGGTCTTCACCCCTCGCCACGAATTCTGTTCCCTCGCCAATGATTCGATCCCCGTCCTAGTCTGTGTATCGGATTGAACTACACTGTTTGCAACCTCAACATTCGATTTCACGTCAAGCTGAGCTTCTGACCCGATAGTCATAGAGTTATACAGCACAGAAAGAGGGCCATCGTGTCCGCGCCGGCCATCAAGCCCTGTCTATTCTAATCCCATTTTCCAGCACTTGGTCCGTAGCCTTGTATGCTATGGTGTTTCAAGTGCTCATCAAAATGCTTCTTGAATGTTGTGAGGGTTCCTGCCTGTACCACCCTTTCAGGTAGTGAGTTTCAGATTCCAACCACGCTCTGGGTAAAAAGGTTTTTCCTCAAATCCCCTCTAAACCTCCTGCCCCTTACCTTGAAACTATGCCCCCTGGTTATTGACCCCTCTACTAAGGGGAAAAGTTCCTTTCTATCTATCATATCTATGCCCCTCATAATTTTGTACAACTCAATCAGGTCCCCCCTCAGCCCTCTCTGCTCTAAGGAAAACGACCCCAGCCTGTCCAGTCTCTCTTCATAGCTGAAGCGCTCCAGCCCAGGTAACATCCGGGTGAATTTCCTCTGCGCCCTCTCCAATGCAATCACATCCTTCCTATAGTGCGGCGACCAGAACTGCACACAGTATTCCAGCTGTGGCCTAACTAGCGTTTTGTACAGCTCCATCATAACCTCCGTGCTCTTATATTCTATGCCTCGGCTAATGAAGGCAAGTATCCCATAAGCCTTTTTAACCACCTTATCTACCTGTCCTGCTGCCTTCAGGGATCTATGTACATGCACACCAAGGTCCCTCTGATCCTCTGTCCTTCCTAGGGTCCTACCATTCATTGTGTATTCCCTTGCCTTGTTAGTCCTCCCAAAATGCATCACCTCATACTTTTCAGGGTTAAATTCCATTTGCCACTGTTCTGCCCATCTAACCATCCCGTCTATATCGTCCTGTAGCCTGAGGCTTCCATCCTCGCTATTTACCACTCCACCAATTTTCGTGTCATCTGCGAACTTACTGATCATACCTCCTACATTCATATCTAAATCATTAATGTACACTACAAACAGCAAAGGACCCAGCACCGCTCCCTGCGGTACACCACTGGACACAGGCTTCCAGTCACAAAAACAACCTTCGACCATCACCCTCTGCCTCCTGCCACTAAGCCAATTTTGGATCCAATGTGCCAAATTGCCCTGGATCCCATGGGCTCTTATCTTCTTGACCAGTCTCCCATGCGGGACTTTGTCAAAAGCCTTACTGAAGTCCATGTAGACCACATCAACTGCACTACCCTCATCCACACACCTAGTCACCCCCTCGAAAAATTCAATCAAATTGGTCAGACATGATCTCCCCCTGACAAAGCCATGCTGACTATTCTTGATTAATTCTTGCCTCTCCAAGTGGAGACTAATTCTGTCCCTCAGGATTTTTTCCAATAATTTCCCTACCACTGATGTTAGGCTCACTGGCCTGTAATTCCCTGGTTTATCCCTACCACCCTTCTTGAATAATGGTACTAAATTAGCTGTTCTCCAGTCCTCTGGCACCTCCTCTGTGGCCAAGAGGTTCTGAAAATTTGTGTCACAGCCTCTGCAATCGCCACCCTTGCCTCACACAGCAGCCTGGGATACATCTCGTCTGGGCCTGGGGATTTATCCACTTTTAAGCTCACTAAAACTGCAAGTACCTCCTCTCTCTCAATCCTAATTTGTTCAAGTATATCACAATCCCCCCTGCCTGATTTCTATGCATACATTGTCCTTCTCCATAGTGAACACAGATGCACAATATTCATTTAAAACCCCACCTACATCTTCTGGCTCTACACACAGATTGCCACTTTGGTCCCTAATGGGCCCTACTCTTTCCCTGGTTATCCTCTTGCCCTTAATATACTTATAAAACACCTTGGGATTTTCCTTTATTTTGCCCACCAGTGTTATTTCATGCACCCTCTTCTCTCTCCTAATTTCTTTTTTAAGTACCCCCCTGCACTTTCTATACTCCTCCAGGGCTTCCACTGTTTTTAGTCCTTTTTATCTGCCAAAAGCCTTCATTTTTTTCCTAATCCATTCTCGTATATCCCTTGACATCCAGGGTTGCATGGGCTTGTTGGTCCCACCCTTGACCTTTACGGGAACATGTTGCCATTGTACTCTCTCTATTTCCTTTCTGAAAGACTCCCACTGCTCTGATGTGGATTTTCCTACAAGTAGCTGATCCCAGTCCACTTTGGCCAGATCCTGCTTTATCATATTAAAATTGGCCTTCCCCCAATTTAGAACCTGTATTTCCGGTCCATCGTTCCCTTTTCCATGACTACCTTGAATCTCACCGAATTATGGTCACTGTCACCAAAATGCTCTCCCACTAATACTTCTACCACTTGCCCGGCTACATTCCCTAGAATTAGGTCCAGTACCGCCCCCTCTCTTGTAGGACTTTCTACATGCTGCCTCAAAAAGCTCTCCTGGATGCACTTTAAGAAGTCTGCACCCTTGAAGCCTTTTACACTCTGACTATCCCAGTTAAGATTGGGGAAGTTGAAATCCCCTACTATTATTACCGTATTATTTCTACACTTCTCTGAGATTTGCCTACATATCTGTTCCTCTATCTCCCCCTGACTGTTTGGGGCCTATAGTACACTCCCAGCAAAGTGCTTGCCCCCTTTTTGTTTTTAAGTTCTACCCATATGGCCTCATTAGAGGAACCTTCTAAGATATCATCCCTCCTTACAGCAGTAATTGACTCCTTGATTAATATTGCGACACCCCCTCCTCTTTTACACCCCCCTCTGTCTCGCCTGAAGATTCTATACCTCGGAATATTGAGCTGCCAGTTCTGCCCCTCCCTCACCATGTCTCTATGATAGCAACAATATCATACACCCATGTGTTCATCAACACCTTCAATTCATCTGCCTTACACGCAAGACTCCTTGCATTAAAATAAATGCCATCAAGCCTTGCCATACTCCCTTGTGCCGTTACATATTTGCTCTGCCTTCCAGGCTGACTTGTTTTTTCCTCTATATTTGGCTGTGCATCACCCCCTACTATAGCCCCACTCCGTATCCCACCCCCCTGCCAAGTTAATTTAAACCACCACCCCCCAACCCACCCCCAACAGTACTAACAAACCTTCCCGCAAGGATGTTGGTCCCATTCCGGTTCAGGTGCAACCCGTCCGACTTGTACAGGTCCCACCTTCCCCAGAAGCAGACCCAGTGATCCAGGAAACTAAAGCCCTCCCTGCTGCACCAACTGTTTAGCCATGCATTCATCTGCTCTATCCTCCTATTCCTATACTCACTAGCACGTGGCACCGGGAGTAATCCAGAGATTACAACCTTTGAGGTCCTGCTTTTTAATCTGCTACCTAGCTCCCTAAATTCTTGTTACAGGACCACATCCCTCTTTCTACCTATGTCGTTGGTACCAATGTGAACCACGACCTCTGACTGTTCGCCCTCCCCCTTCAGAATGCCCTGCAGCCGTTCAGTGACATCCTTGACCCTGGCACCAGGGAGGCAACATACCATCCTGGAGTCACGTCTGCGGCCACAGAAACGTCTATCTGTTCCCCTTACAATAGAATCCCATATCACTATTGCTCTCCCACTCTTTTTCCTCCCCTCCTGTGCAGCTGAGCCACTCGTAGTGCCACGGACTTGGCTCTTGCTGCATTCTCCTGAGAAACCATCTCCCCCATCAGTATTCAAAACGGAAAATCTCTCGGAGAGGGAGATGGACCCAGGGGACTTCTGCACTACCTTCCTAGTTCTGTTACTCTGTCTGGTGGTCACCCATTCCCTGTCTGCCTGTGCACTGTTTACCTGCGGTGTGACCACCTTGTTAAACGTGCTATCCACGAAGATCTCCGCTTCGCAGATGCTCCACAGTGGCTCCAGCTCCGAAACGCGGATTTCGAGTAGCTGCAGCTGGAGACACTTCCTGCACATGTGTTCGCCTAAAGTGTCCCTGACTTCCAGCTGCCCTGCCATGTCCTACCCTTAATTTACTCCCTTTAAATTAAAGAATATTATATACACTGGGAACCTTACTTCCCTTTAAACACTACTTACTCTAAACTAGAGACCTTACTTTTACTTTAATGATTGGAATTTAGAAATACTCACCGCTGGTTCTCTGTCCCCTCTTGTGCAGCTTTTTAGCTCCTGCTCTCCTGGAAGTAGACAAAGATGGAAAAAGAAAGGAACACCTCCCTCCCCTCACTCCCTCACTCACCAAACTCGCAGCTTAACACTCTGTTCCTATCTGCACTCCGTGACAAACTGCACTCCAGCCTCCCTTATTCTCTCCATCACAAAGACTGCCTAAATCCAACTCCGTAGTATTATCCATCTTCGCCCCTGCATCAGCCCACCTGCTGCAAAGACCCTCGTCCATTCTTTTATCACCCGGAGACTCGATTTTTCCAGTGCTCTCCGGGTCACTTTACTCCTTTCACTCTCCATAAACTTGAACACATCAAAAACTCTGCGCACCGATCACCCCGTCCTTGCGAACCTACATGGGCTCCCGGTCCCTCAGCACCTCCAAATTAAAACTCCCATCCTCCAGTTTAAATCCGTAAATGGTCTCATCCCTCGCTCTCTCTGTAACCTCCTCCAGCCCTACAAACCCCAACCTCTCTATTCCTCCGACTCTGGCCACTTGTGTATTTCACTCTTTCCTCCCCCAATCTATGGCGGCTGTGCCTTCAGCTGTCCCGGCTCAATGCTCAGCAATTCCCCACCTAAACCTCTCCTCCTCCTTCCTCTTTTAAGACACTCTTAAAATTCACTTCTTTGATTATTCTTTGACCAGCCTTCCTTCTACCCGCTTTATTCAGCGTCCACCTTTTGTCTGATTCTACTCCTGTGAGGCGCCTTGCGATGTTTTTAGATGTTAAAAGCGCTGCAGAAATGTAAGATGTTGTGATGTGTTGTACTCGTGTCAGCATGAGTGACACAGCAGATAACTGCATCTTAAAAGTTTTCAAACTTGGTTACAACTTAATTCTGGAGAATAACTTCAACTATATTTTGGAAAGAAATACTGACCCTAGACTGAGTCACTTTTACATTTTCCCAGTGGGGAAAGGAAAGGTTGCTGACTGAGAGTTTGATTGGACGCACGTGCGTGAGATCACACACAGCGAAACACGTGCACAAGTGGAGAATTGTGATTGTAAAACAGCAGTCAAATCTACCACTTATAGTAGTGATAATGGGAGACTTAATTATCCTAATATAGACTGGGATAGTAACAGTGAAAAGCGCAGAGACGGGGAAGAATGTCTGAAGTGTGTTCAGCAGAACTTTCTTGATTCGTTCGTTTCCAGCCCAACGAGGAAGGAGGCATTGCTGGATCTGGGTTTGAGGAATGAGGTGGGTCAAGTGGAGCAAGTGTCAGTCGGAGAACATTTAGCGAACATTGATCACAGTATCATAAGATTTAGATTAGCTAGGGAAAAGGACAGGGAGCAATCTAGAGTAAAAAAATATTTAATTGGCAGAAGGCCAATTTCAGTGTGTTGAGAATGGATGGATAAATTGGAATAAAATATTGGGAGGCGAAATTGTAATCGAACAATGGGCTGCTTTTAAAGAGGAGATGGTTCGGGTACAGTCGAGGTACATTCCCACAAGGGGAAAAGGTAGGGCAACCAAAATCAGAGCTCCCTGGATGACGAAAGAGACAGAGTAAGATGAAGCAGAAAAAGGATGTCGGGTTGAACCAGGCTGAATATATAAAGTTCAGAGGGGAAGCGAAAAAGGAAATAAGAGGGGCAAAGAGAGAGTATGAGAATAGACTGGCAGGTAACATAAAAGGAAATCCAAAAGTCTTCTATAGGCATATAAATAATAAATGGGTAGTAAGAGGAGGGGTGAGGCCGATTAGGGACCAAAATGGAGAACTATGCTTGGAGGCAGAGGGAATGGCTGAGGTACTAAATGAGTACTTGGCATCTGTATTCATCAAGGAAGAAGATGCTGCCAAAGTCACAGTGAAAGAGTCGGTACTTGAGATACTGGATGGGATAAAATTTGATAAGGAGGAGGTACTAGAAAGGCTGGCTGTACTTAAAGTAGATACGTCACCAGGACCGGATGGGATGCATACTAGGATGCTGTGGGAGGTAAGGGTAGAAATTGCGGAGGTACAGGCCATAATCATCCAATCCTCCTTGGATACGGGGCTGGTGCCAGAGGACTGAAGAATTGCAAATGTTACACCCTTGTTCAAAAAAGGGTGTACGGATAAACCCAGCAACGACAGGCCAGTCTGTTTAACTTCAGTACTGGGGAAGCTTTTAGAAACGATAATCCCGGGCAAAATTAACAGTCATTTGGACAAGTATGGATTAATTAAGGAAAACCAGCACGAATTTGTTAAAGACAAATCGTGTTTAACTAACTTGATTGAGTTTTTTGATGAGATAACAGTGAGGGTTGATGAGGGCAATGCAGTTCATGTGGTGTACATGGACTTCCAAAAGGCATTTGATAAAGTACCACATAAGTTGCCAGCAAAGTTGAAGCCCATGGAATAAAAGGGACAGTGGCAGCATGAATACGATATTGGCTAAGTGACAGGACAGAGAGAGTAGTGGTGAATGGTTGTTTTTCGGACTGGAGGAATGTACACAGCGGTGTTCCCCAGGGGCGGTACTAGGACCACTGCTTTTCTTGATATATATTAATGACTTAGACTTAGGTGCACAGGGCACAATTTCAAAATTTGCAGATGACCCAAAACTTGGAAGTATAGTGAACAGTGAGGAGGATAGTGATAGACTTAAAGAAGACATAGACAGGTTGGTGGAATGGGTGGCCACGTGGCAGAAGAAATTTATTGCAGAAAAGTACGAAATGATACATTTTGATTGGAAGAACGAGAAGAGGTAATATAAACTAAAGCTTGCAATTCTAAAGTGTGTGCATGAACAGAGAGACCTGGGGTATACGTGCACAAATCGTTGAATGTGGCAGGGCAAGTTGAGAAAGCAGTTTTAAAAAAAAAACATACGGGATCCTGGGCTTCACAAACAGAGGTATAGAGTTCAAAAGCAAGGAAGTTATGATGAACCTTTATACAAAAACTGGTTCGGCCTCAACTGGAGTATTGAGTCCAATTCTGAGAACCGCACTTTAGGAAGGATGTGAAAGCCTTAGAGAAGATTCCTGGGGTGAGGGACTTCAGTTACATGGATAGACTGGAGAAGCTGGGGTTGTTCTCCTTAGAGCAGAGAAGTTTGAGAGGAGATTTGATTGAGGTGTTCAAATTCATGAGGGGGTGTCGACAGAGTAGATAGAGAGAAACTGTTCCCATTGGCGGAAGGGTCGAGAACCAGAGGACACAGATTTAAGGTGATTGGCAGAAGAATCAAAGGCGACATGAGGAAAAACTTTTTTATGCAGCGAGTGGTTAGGATCTGGAATGCACTGCCTGAAAGGGTGATGGGGGCTGATTCAATCGTGGTTTTCAAAAGGGCATTGGATAAGTACCCGAAGGAAAAAAAATACATGGTTATGGGAAAAGAGTGGGTGAGTGGAACTGGCTGAAGTGCTCTTGCAGAGAGTCGGCACGGGCTCGATGGGCCCAATGGCCTCCTTATGTGCTGTAAACATTCTATGATTCTACTTTGCACGGGATCATAAGTCAGGTGTTGACACCATGAGAGATGCTCAATATATTTAAATAGAAACACCACCCAGGACACATCTCCATGAACACACGGACAATGTCACTGCCCATAGAGACCAGAGGATCACACCCAGCTATATATTGTGTATATGGAGAGATATCATATTCATTAAATACCAGAATTTAATATCAAAACTCAACAAATCAAAAATATTAAAAACAAACCTGTGAATAAAAATAATCCAACACCGCCACACTGTGTAAATCCGAGTGAAGGATCATTGATTTTATCACCCCCTGCTTGTCATTTCCCTGCAGAATATTCTCCACCTCAGGAATAAGGCTGGTTTTGGCCTGCACTGTGTGAGTAAATCTCACCAATGGCCGCTCCCAGTGCGGAGTCTCGGACGACGGGAGCCCGTCTGGAACTCGGTTGTGTAGATCAGCGGGACTCACTGGATTTCACTGGGCAGCTGTCTGTGTCACAACTGATGTGGAGAGTTGATCGTAACACTCGGGAAATGCTCGATCCCAGAGCTAACAGCTGTTGTACTGATGGGGGAGGAGGGACTTGATATCATGTTTAACCAAGCAACGTTCTCCTTCTCATTTTAATATTTCCATCTAACCCACCTATTATTATATTTCTTACAGAGCATCAGAATCTGGGAACTCCTGTCACCACCATGGCTGAAGGTCCAAACAGGGGAGAAGATCCAACATCTTCAACAAGAATGAGAATGGACACAGGTAGGTTCACAAAATTCTTTAAATATAATTTCTGTCCTGACAAATGGTCCAGATCTCGTGCAAGAACCTGAGCTCACACAGGAAGAGGAAACTTATTATAAGAAATAGGAATACGTCATTCGGCCCTTCGAGCCTGCTCTGTAATTAGTACCCAATAATCTATCGATCTTTGTCTTGAATATACTCAACGACTGAGCATTCACAGCCTCTGTGGTAGAGAATTCCAAAGATTCACAACCCTTTCAGTGAAGATATTTTCCTAGCTTTAGTCCTAAATGTCTGACCCCCTTATTCTGAGACTCTGATCCCTAGTACTAGACTCGCCAGGCAGTGGAAACATCCTCACAGCATCCACCCTGTCAAGCCCCTTAAGAATTATGTTTCAATGAAATCACCTCATGGAACTGGGCAGGTGCTGTGTACAAAGCAGGAAGTGAGTGACCATCTAGAGGGGCACTGCAGTCACAGGTTGAGGGAACACCTGAGTACTGGAACTGTCCAATAGATGCCTAGTATTGGTATACAGTCAGGAGGGAGTGGTACGGGGAATTTTGAACATTGACTCCAGACCCCACGAAGTCTCATGGCACAAGTCAAGCATGGGCAAGGAAACCTCCTCCCTCAGCTGATGAATCAGTACTTCTCCATGTTGAACACCACTTGGAAGAAGCACTGAGATTATCAAGGGCACAGAATGTACTCTGGGTGGGGGACTTCAATGTACATCACCAAGAGTGGCTCGGTAGCTCCACTGCTGGCCGAGTCCTGAAGGACTTAGCTGCCAGGCTGGGACTGCAGCACGTGCTGAGAGAACCAACACGAGGGAAAAACCTACTGGACTTCGGTCTCACCAATCTACCTGTCTCAGATGCATCTCTCATTGACAGCATTGGTTGCAGTGACCACCGCACAGGCACAGTCATTGTGGAGACGAAGTCCCATCTTCACACTGAGGACACCCTCCATCATGTTGTGTGGCGCTACCATTGTGCTAAATGGGATAGATTGAGAACGGATCTAGCAGCTCAAAACTGGGCATCCATGAGGCTCTGTGGGCCATCAGCAGCAGCAGAATTGTATTCCACCACAATCTGTAACCTCCTAGCCCGGCATATCCGTCACTCTACCATTACCACCAAGCCAGGGGACCAAACCTGGTTCAATGAAGAGTGCAGAAGAGCATGCCAGGAGCAGCAGCATGAGTACCTAAAAATGAGGTGCCAACCTGGGGATGCTGCAACACAGGACTACATGCATGCTAAACAGCAGAAACAGCATGCCATAGACATAACTAATCGATTCAACAACCAACGGATCAGAACACAGCTCGGCAGTCCCTCCACCATCGGCGCACCCCGGACGCAGTGTGTACCATCTACAAGATGCACTGCAGCAACTCGCCAATGCTTCTTCGGCAGCACCTCCCAAACCCGCGACCTCTTCCACCTAGAAGGAAAATGGCAGATGGCGCACAGGAACACTATCACCTACTTCCCCCCCACCCCCCCAATCAAACACCATCCTGACTTGGAAGTATATCGCCATTCCTTCATCGTCGCTGGGTCAAAATCATGGAAGTCTGTCATTAACAGCACTGTGAGAGTGCTTTCACCACAGGGACTGACGCGGTTCAAGAAGGTGGCTCACCACCTCCACATCAAGGTCAATTAGGGATGGGCAATAAATGCTCGCCTTGTCATCGACGCCCACATCCCAGGAATCAATAAAAATGATCAGTGTGACAAAATGACACTTGTGTGGTTAGAATATTATTTGCCAGTTATCAGCCCAAATCTCGATGTTTCCAGGTTTTGCTGCATGTGGGCATGGACTGTTTCATTATCTGAGGAAATGCCAACAGAGCCAAACACACTGCAATCACCAATGAGCAGCCCCACCTCTGACCTTATGATGGAGCGAAGGTGAATCAGCTTGAGATAGTTGCGGCTAGTACGCTGCCCTGGTTTGAGGAATACATTGAGGTAATTGAAAGTCAGACAATAGATTGAAAAACAAGGCATTAAGATTGTGATCTCTGGATTTTTTTGCACTGGGCTGCTTAAGGAGGCAGGTCAGTGTTTGACTTCAGTGCTGGAACAGCAGGGAAGGGTTCACCTTATTGGGACATTAGAGTGAGTTCGGGGAAAAGGGAAGGGACGGCCACGATCTGAACAGACCATTAATAATGGTTTTCAGTAAAGGTGGATGCAGCAGGCGGGATAGAATCAGTTGATATGACCGGTGTTTGGGGAAATCCGGATCTGAGAATAGGGAGTGTAATTAATACAACTTTTTTGGAGCAGGATCAGCAGATTTATGAAATAGTGTGAAGATATTACCAGGAAAAAAGGAGGGAGATTTTGAAGTAATGAGCGATTGTCATTTTATTTATTTTTTCAAAAGGGAAACAAAGGAGGATGAGCATTAAAAAGAACATCGACTGAATGTTACGTGTGTGAATGTAAACATCGTTCCAAACACACATGAAAGTTAAAAGCAAGATGATGGGGTCCAGTGTATATGCGATGTTTGTACAGGACTAGGAGAGAAATGCTTCCGGTTAAAACATTTTCAGCAGAGAGCGAACATTGCTGTGGGTGGCTGTATTAATAGCTGGTTTGTATCTGTCCCAAAATCAGACCAGAGCACTCAATACTGCAGGAAATCATGAGGAATGTAAAACATGTGGTAGCAAGGTGAAAAGGGAGATAGGGCGGGGGTGGGTAAAATGGCATATGGGACAACGCCTGCGGATAATATAAAAAGTCAGGGTTTAAAAGTAGTGAAATAATAATTCAAGGCTGTAGGACTCTGGGTGAAGGGGGAATCTAGTTGTGGAGGATGAAGTTTTGAGGAGATACCATATTTTTCCTTCAGTTTCTAATCATGATTTTGGTAGTGCGAATGTAGGTGTAATGGAGGAGGATGTGGGACCATAGATAGCGATAACTAGAGAAGGATTTGGATTTGAGAAAAATAGCAATGTGGATAAGTCACTGGTCCCAGGGAAAATGCACTCCAGGAAGTGAAAGGAAGTCACCGAGGAGATAGGATAGAGACTGCAGAATGTTTCAATCCTCTTCAGATATAAACAATATACTTGATCGCTGAAGGAGCCCAAGTAACGTCTCTGTTCAACAATAGAGGAGAGAGGGAAAATCGGGTAACTCAACCGGAGGAGGCGGACCTGTGTGGGAGCGGCAGCGGGACCTGAGAGAAGGAGGAGCGGCCATAAAGGAGCGCGGCAGAGGAGGCCCGACACCGGAGGAGGCGGACCTGTGTGGGAGCGACAGCGGTACCTGAGTGAAGGAGGAGCGGCCATAAAGGAGCGCTGCAGAGGAGTGCTGCGAGTAGGGAAAGAGTCCGAGAGCGGGAGCAGTCAAACAACAACAACTGCGAAACCGCTAAAGTGACGTCAAAACCAGGGAAGGAGCTGATTGGTAAGTAGGCCCTGGTGAGTATTTCTACAGTCCAGTCGTTGAAGTAAAAGTAAGGTCTCTCGTTTAGAGTAAGTAGAGTTTAAAGTGAAGTAAGGTCCCCAGTGTATTTAATATTCTTTAATTTAAAGAAAGTAAAGGGAGCAAGTTAAGGGTAGGACATGGCAGGGCAGCTCGGCAGCGTGGAGTGCTCCTCCTGTGCTATGTGGGAAGTCAGGGACACTTTCGGTGTCCAGGGCGAACACAGGTGCAGGAAGTGTCTCCAGCTGCAGCTACTCGAAATCCGCGTTTCGGAGCTGGAGCGGCGGCTGGAGTCACTGTGGAGCATCCGCGAAGCTGAGATCTTCGTGGATAGTACGTTTAACGAGGTGGTCACACCAAAGGTAAAGAGGCAGACAGTGAATGGGTGACCGCCAGACAGAGTAAAAGAACTAGGAAGGAATTGCAGGAGTCACCTGGGTCCATCTCCCTCTCCGACAGATTTTCCGTTTTGGATATTGCTGGGGGAGATGGTTTCTCTGGAATGCAGCAAGAGCCAAGTCCGTGGCTCTACGAGTGGCTCAGCTGCACAGGAGAGGAGGAAAAAGAGTGGGAGAGCAATAGAGATGGTGGATTCTATGGAAAGGGGAACAGGTAGACGTTTCTGTGGCCGCAGACGTGACTCCAGGATAGTATGTTGCCTCCCTGGTGCCAGGGTCAAGGATGTCACTGAACGGCTGCAGGCCAATCTGAATGGGGGAGGGTGAACAGTCAGAGGTCGTCGTTCACACTGGTACCAATGACATAGGTAGAAAGAGGGATGTGGTCCTGTAACAAGAATTTAGGGAGCTAGGTAGCAGATTAAAAAGCAGGACCTCAAAGGTTGTAATCTCTGGATTACTCCCGGTGCCATGTGCTGGTGAGTGTAGGAATAGGGGGATAGAGCAGATGAATGCCTGGCTAAAGAGTTGGTGCAGGAGGGAGGGCTTTAGTTCCCTGGATCACTAGGTCTGCTACTGGGAAAGGTGGGACCTGTTCAAGTCGGACGGGTTGCACCTGAACCGGAACGTGACCAACATCCTTGCGGGGAGGTTTGCTAGTACTGTTGGGGGGTGATTAAACTAACTTGGCAGGGGGATGGGATACGGAGTGGAGCTATAGTAGGGGGTGCTGCACAGCCAATAATAGAGGGTAAAAAAGGTCAGACTGGAAGGTAGAGCAAATATGTAATGGCACAAGGGCGTATGGGAAGGCTGAATGGCATTTATTTTAATGCAAGGAGTCTTGCGAGTAAGGCAGATGAATTGAAGGTGTTGATGAACACATGATATTGTTGCTATGACAGAGACATGGTTGAGGGAGGGGCAGGACTGGCAGCTCAATATTCCGAGGTATAGAATCTTCAGGCGAGACAGAGGGGGTTGTCTCAATATAAATCAAGGAGTCAATTACTGCCGTAAGGAGGGATGATATCTTAGCCGGTTCCTCTAATAAGGCCATATGGGTAGAACTTAAAAACAAAAAGGGGGCAAGCACTTTGCTGGGAGTGTACTATAGGTCCCCAAACAGTCAGGGGGAGATAGAGGAATAGATATGTCGGCAAATCTCAAAGAAGTGTAGTAATAATAGTATAATAATAGTAGGAGATTTCAACTTCCCCAATATTAACCGGGAGAGTCAGAGTGTGAAAGGCTTGGAGGGTGCGGAATTCTTATAGTGCATCCAGGAGAGCTTTTTGAGCCAGCATGTAGAAAGTCCTACAAGGGAGGGGGCGGTACTGGACCTAATTCTAGGGAATGTAGCCGGGCAAGTGGTAGAAGTGTCAGTAGGAGACCATTTTGGTGACAGTGACAATAATTCGGTGAGATTTAAGGTAGTCATGGAAAAGGACAAAGATGGACCGGAAATAAAGGTTCTAAATTTGGAGAAAGCCGATTTTAATATGATAAGGCAGGATCTGGCCAAATTGGATTGGGATAAGCTACTTGTAGGAAAATCCACATCAGAGCAGTGGGAGTCTTTCAGAAAGGAAATAGAGAAAGTACAATGCCAACATGTTCCCACAAAGGTCAAGGGTGTGACCAACAAGCCCAGGGAACCCTGGATGTCAAGGGATATACACGAATGGATTAGGAAAAAAAGGGAGGCTTTTGACAGATACAAATGACTAAAACCAGTGGAAGCCTTAGAGGAGTACAGAAAAAGAATTTAGGAGAGTGAAGGGGGGGCATGAAAAAACACTGGCGGGCAAAGTAAAGGAAAACCCCAAGATGTATTATAAGTATATTAAGGGCAAGAGGATAACCAGGGAAAGATTAGGACCCATTAGGGACCAAAGTGACTATCTGTGTGTGGAGCCGGAAGATGTGGGTGAGGTTTTAAATGAATATTGTGCATCTGTGTTCACTATGGAGAAGGACGATGTAGGCATAGAAATCAGACAGGGGGATTGTGATATACTTGAACAAATTAGTATTGAGAGGGCGGAAGTACTAGCGGTTTTAGCGAGCTTAAAAGTGGATCAGTCCCCAGGACCAGACGAGATGTATCCCAGGCTGCTGTGTGAGGCAAGGGAGGAGATTGCAGGGGCTCTGACACACATTTTCAGCTCCTCTCTCCCACAGGGGAGGTGCCAGAGGACTGGAGGACAGCTAACGTAGTACCATTATTCAAGAAGGGAGTAGGGATAAATCAGGGAATTACAGGCCTAACATCAGTGGTAGGGAAATTATTGGAAAACATTCTGAGGTACTGAATTAATCTCCACTTGGAGAGGCAAGGATTAATCAAGGATAGTCAGCATGGCTTTATCAGGGGGATATCATGTCTAACCAATTTGATTTTATTTTTCGAGGGGGTGACTAGGTGTGTGGAAGAGGGTAGTGCAGTTGATGTAGTCTACATGGACTTCAGTAAGGCTTTTGAGAAAGTCCCGCATGTAAGACTGGTCAAGAAGGTAAGAGCCCATGGGATCCAGGGCAATTTGGCACATTGGATCCAAAATTGGCTTAGTGGAAGGAGGCAGAGGGTGATGGTCGAAGGTTGTTTTTGTGACTGGAAGCCTATGTCCAGTGGTGTACCGTGGGGATCGGTGCTGGGTCTTCTGCTGTTTGTAGTGTACATTTATGATTTTTATGAATGTAGGAGGTATGATCAGTAAGTTCGCAGATGACACATAAATTGGTAGGTTGGTAAATAGCGAGGAGGGAAGCCTCAGGCTACAGGACGATATAGACGGGTTGGTCAGATGGGTAGGACAGAGGCAAATGAAATTTAACCCTGAAAAGTGTTGGCAGGTCTAACAAGGCAAGGGATTACACAATGAATGGTAGGACCCTAGGAAGGACAGAGGATCAGAGGGACCTTGGTGTGCATGTACATAGATCCCTGAAGGCAGCAGGACAGGTAGATAAGGTGGTTAAGAAGGCATATGGGATACTTGCCTTCATTAGCCGAGGCATAGAATATAAAAGCAGGGAGGTTATGATGGAGCTGTACAAAACGCTAGTTAGGCAACAGCTGGAATACTGTGTGCAGTTCTGGTCGCCGCACTATAGGAAGGATGTGATTGCATTGGAGAAGGTGCAGAGGAGATTCACCAGGATGTTACCTGGGCTGGAGCGCTTCAGCTATGAAGAGAGACTGGACAGGCTGGGGTTGTTTTCCTTAGAGCAGAGAAGGCTGAGGGGGGACCTGATTGAGGTGTACAAAATTATGAGGGGCATAGATAGGGTAGATAGAAAGGAACTTTTCCCATTAGTGGAGGGGTCAATAACCAGGGGGCATAGTTTCAAGGTAAGGGGCAGGAGGTTTAGAGGGGATTTGAGGAAAAACTTTTTCACCCAGAGGGTGGTTGGAATCTGGAACTCACTGCCTGAAAGGGTGGTAGAGGCAGGAACCCTCACAACATTCAAGAAGCATTTTGATGAGCACTTGAAACGCCATAGCATACAAGGTTACGGACCAAGTGCTGGAAAATGGGATTAGAATAGACAGGGCTTGAAGGCCGGCGCGGACACGATGGGCCGAAGGGCCTCTTTCTGTGCTGTATAAATCTATGACTCTATGAACAGTTTGTCTATGGCAGTCGTGAGCAGACTGCTCGAATTTGTAATTTAAGGTTGAAATAGTGAACGTTGAGATACAGGGGATGATCAGGGCAGGTTGGAACGGATTAGCTGTGGACAAGTCGTGTTTGAGAAATGTAAACATTTTTTTAAAGAATTGACTATGTAGTTCGATGGGATGTAGCAAGTGCGTTGTATGTGGTTTTTCACAAGATGTTTGATGTGGCTCACAGGAAGCTTCAGCCGTTTGGTATAAGAGGAAATGTTCCAGCTTGGATATAAAGTGGACAATGTGCTTAGTTTTCTCCATTTGTGTTCACAGATTCGAACTCTACAATCACTGAGTTCTTGACAATTTGCAACGATTACCAGCTGTTCCAGTTGACGAAATTCTACCGGGACAGACTGGAACAGGCGATTGAAGGAGGGGTGGACGGAGTCAGCTCGTTGTTAACATACGAGAGGCATTTCAGTGGACAAGAACATCGGGTAAGTGGGAAGGACACAGAATGAATTTGGATTATTTAAACATCACAGAACTGAAAGGAAATCAGATCTTAGAATCATAGAATGTTACAGAAGAGAAACAGGCCAAATAGGAAAGAAAGGGTTAAAACTGTTAATGGTGTAAATCTTAAACAACAATACAAATGTGAAAATACCCAGCAGATCCGTCAGTATCTGCACAAAGAAGGGACAGGGTACCGGGTCCGATATAAACCTTCGTGGGCTGAAGTCAAAGGGAACCAAGAGAGGCGGGAAACAACTGATGGGATTTGGAAGGAAGTTCATGAGTTGTCTGACCTACAAACTACTTAAAGTAAATCGAGGAACTATGAGAAGATAATCATGTGCCTGCTAAATGAAACGTATTTGTTTTAGGTAATGCTAAACCAATGAACAAGTATTGCACCCAAACAGCGCAAACAATCCAAAAAAACCTGTGGGGAGTTTTGGATCAACCGAATAGAATGATCCAAATTATATTGATTCCGATACCAGAGCTAAATCAACTTGTTGGTTCTATGAAGATCCTCAGCATATTCAAGCATATTATACAGCTTTAATAGTAGAATCACAGAAACCTATAGCACAGAAGGAGGCCATTCGACATGTCGTGTCTCTGCAGACTCTTTGAAATAAAAGTCCTGCTTAGTCTCAAATTCCAACTTGTTGTCCAAACTCCTGTAAGTTCCTCATTCTCAATTACCTGTCCAACTCCCATTAAAATTATTTTTGTAATCAGCTTTCATCGCAGTTTCAGGTAGAGCGTTCCTAATCCTGACAACTCTGAGTTAAAACAGTTCTCATCCTCCCTCTACATCTTTTTCAGTGATTTTATATATATGACCTCTGGTTATTGAACCACTCACCTGAGGGAATAGTTCTTTATTTACTCCATCAAACCTCTCAGCATCTTTAAAACCCTTATTAGGTCTCCTCCTTTGTTTCAATGAGAACGTTCCTAACGTTTGCAACCTATTAGTAGGAAACCTTGGAGTCTGAATACTAACCAATCCAGACAAGTTCTCAGCACGGGATACCAATAAGTTACTGAAAGTGCCCCAATTTATACACCTAGATCAAAGGTGTCAAATAGACTGTTCCATTGTCCATGTAACGGAAATCAACCAGCCCTGGTGCTGCCTGTAATTTTTCAACACATATCTTTCCAAGTGACAAGATTGTCTAACATTTGCCCCAGCACCGACATTAGGCCGACTGGCCTGTAGTTGCTATACCTCTCCTGTTTTTTGAACAGGTCTGTGACATTGGCAACTCTCCAGTCGTCTGGCACCACTCACATGTCCAAGGAGGATTGGAAGATTGTGGCTAAAACAACGAAACTTTCCACCCTTACTCCCCTCAGTAAGTGAGGATGCATTTCATCCGGACAGGGTGGAGTTTATACTTTGAGTGCTGCCAATATTTTAAGTGCCTCCCCATTACCTATTTTCATCTTGTCCAATTTCTCTATTATCTCTTCCTTTACTGTGACATTGACAGCACCCTTTTCCTTTGTGAAGACTGATGCAAAGTATTAATTTAGTACATCAGCCGTGCCCTTCGGCTCCACAAAAAGATCTCCTTTTTGGTCCTTAATCGGCCCCAGCCTTCGTTTGATTAACCTTTTACTATTTAAATATTTATAAATGACTACAGTGTTCCCCTTTATGTTAACTGATATTTTCTCATACGATCTCTTTGCCCCTCTTATTTCTGTTTTCAGTTCACCTCTGCACTTTCTGTATTCTTCTTAATTCTCTCTATTGTATTATGAATATGACATGTATTATTAATTTTAACCTCTATATCTTTAGTCATCCAGGGAGCTCTAGCTTTGGATGCCCTTCCTTCTCCCTCATACGAACGTGTCTGGTCTGTACCTGTGATATCTCCTCTTTGAAGGCCTCCCATTACTCATTTACAGTTTTATCGGCCAATCTTTGTTTCCAATTCAACTGATCCATTTACAGCTCACTGAAGTAAGCCCTATTTCAGTTGAGCATCTTCACCTTAGATTGTTCATTCTCCCTTTCCATTACGGCTCGAAACCTAATATTGTGATCGCTGTTCCCCAAATGCTGTCCCACTGAAACATGCTCCACTTTCCCCACATCATTTCCCATATCTAGATCGAGCACTGCTTCCTTCCTTGTTGGGTTTGAAATGTATTCATCAAGAATGTTCACCTCTGCACATTCCATTCTTCCTTGGCATTTACTCTGTGTTTCCCCAGTCTACTGTCACCCTCCCCAGCCCCACTATTTTTCTTCCCTATTCCCCCTGAACTCATTGTATCCAGGAATGTTATGTTCTGATTCCTCTCCTTTTTTGAGCAAAGTCTTCATATTGCTACTATATCATATGCCTGCAGCTTACTGACATTATTGGTCACGCCCCGTGCATTGATGCACATGCACTCTAGACACGCCTTAGCCTGATTTGTATATCTCCCCTGTCTGATTCCTCCTCTCTCTGGGCTGTTCGATATTCTAGCTCTATTTGTCTCTCGCAATGCTCGATACACCTTGTTTCACCTCTCTAATTCTTCATCCTGGTTCCCGTTCCCTACCAAATTAGGTTAAACACTCCCATTCATGGCCAAAAGTTGCATAGAGCATTGCTGAGGCCACAACAGACTCAGCAGGATTGAGCCCCCTAACATCAGAATGAACGAATAATGGGGAGTGAGGTCAGAGTAGGGCAGACCGGATCATACTAGGCCCGAGGACCTTCCATTATAAAACACAGTCACTGAGCTGAATTTATCACATTCGAGGAAAAAAAAGACATGATGGGAACATGATCCGGGTCTTATGAATGCTTGAAACGATAAAACAATCGAACTGTAGATAATACTGTGGACCTTGGACCGTAGGCACTAAACCAGAGACATGATACAAGCCTCAGACGAGACCAATGGTTACCCCCAATTCACATTGAATTGAATGTCCGTCCAGTATCGAAAGCATTTATGTGTCCAAAAAATCTTTCAAGAAATTGGTTTCAATTGATTAAAACTGTGGATTATCGAAATAAGTAAAGAGTGAAAACATACTGGAGGGAACTCAATGTTGCTACAGCAGAAGCAATAAATAGAAATAATCCAACCACAGTTAATTAGTGGAGATGTCAATGAGCAGATATTCAGGATTCCCCTTGACCGCATTTGATGGATTTAGACAGCTGTGTTCAGATTAATGTGGGCAGATTGAGGTGTGGAGATTAAATACATGAAGTACAGTCCCTGGAAGGGTGGGGTCATTCTCGGTTCCAAGGGACTGCCTCAGAAGAAGAAGAGGTCGACATGATCTTAGCGGGAGCAGGCCTTCCGGTTAAAATGGCCTGACATATTCCCACGGAAAAGGGATTTATCCCACCGCTTCAGTAAATCCCTGCTTGAATCATTGACATTTCATGGACCTCAGAGTATCTGCACTTCCTGAGAAGGAGTAAAATTCTTGTGTGTGAGTATTTATAACCTGCTGCGCAATATTGTGCTGAACAACGTCATTGACCCATTGAAAATAGACTGGCGAAGTTAGTGTCAAAAGCTTAATCAATCGGTAACTAATATTCACTTCAATGGAATTAATTGCCGTGGTCCTGCTGTTGAACGGAATTAAAAGTATCGAATTCAATAAACAGGGTGAGTATGGGGGGAAATTGATCTTTCACTCCGCTCCTCAATATATTCATTATTATTCTGTACAGATAATCATTGAGCTCACAGAGCAGGGAAACCGGGCGGACAGTTCCAAACTTCTCCTAAATCTGGTGATGGAGAAAGGCTCTCGAGCCCGAAGGACAATGTGGGAATCCTTTGTGAATATGCGCCATGGGGTGCCAAAGCTGGACAAAATACTGAAAGAAATACAGGAACTTGGTACGGTAAAATAACACTGAATTCAATTTCACATCTAAAATTACATATTTTACTAAAGTAGTGCACAGATTTGCTTTCATGAAAACGAATTTATTTAAACAGGTTTCTTTCGATTTAATGACATGAAAGCCACAGAATGTTTATCCGAAGTTCCCAGTCAGCTGAAAGGATGGGGTGAAGATTTCAAACAGATTATCTCGGTTCTGATTATCAGAGGCTTTAACTTTGACCATTGGTTTCGAGATGTCCAGAATGTGGGGTGAAAAGTTCAAGAGCTGGGCAAACAGAATTCAACTTCATTTTCACTTCTCGCTGATACTGAAATGTGTGATTGAAATGTGTGGGATGAAGTTACAATTCACACCAGGCTTGGGATTATCTGTAAATATCCAGATGTTGCCATTACTCCAGTAGTTTATCCAGCTGTTCATGCGACTGGCCATTGCTGCCAGTGCACTTTACTGACCAGGATAAAACATCAAACTCCCAGTGGTCAGACGGACTAATACAGCGATTAATCAGCAGAGAAAATCAATTTATTGGGGCTTCCCTGGATGACTCAGTGGATGATGTACCAGTGAGAGTAGCGCTTCCCCATTGGCTTAGATATTCGGTCGTGCACTGCCCGTTTTTCAGCTGCTTATCGGCCTCCTGCGGCCAATATAGTGTACAGGAAGTGTACGCACATTTCCAGCCTGAAGTGCGAATCGGTCTTCGCTGTGATGTCGGGAGTGCACGTCAGGATAATTTAGGAGTTGAAATGTTATTTTAATGAGGGTCCTGCGCTTCCTGTGGATCTTTTCCCGCTTTTGGAAAGCCGCAACATCTCACACCACGTACTGAATCCGCCCAGCAACACCTGGCGCAAACCGGCAGGAAGGAGCCCTCACCAGCGCTATTGAAAGGAATCATGGGGAACATGCAGTTTGGTAATTGCCTTGTCGGTTCAGGCAGCTGCTTAACTTCTGGGCGTTTCTTGATGTGTTTCATCATTCTGGAAATTTTGCTTTGTCTAAAGAGAGCAAGATGCTGCTGATCTTGCACTGATGTTAGCTGTCTCATCGATAGTTTGATTGCAGTCATGAGTGGTGTTAGAGGACTACCTTTCGGACTGGAGGAGGAGAGGAAACAGCGAGGAATACAGCAGGAGCAGCGAGGAATACAGCTGACACAGGAGGGATCAGGAGAGGCACTCCGCAGAAGGCCATGCCCACATTGGGTATTCCAGGGGCATTTCTCCTAAATTAAGGGGAAAAGGAATAGAAGGATATGCTGATAGGACGAGATGGTACGTTGGGAGGAAGCTCATGTGAAGCATAAACACCGGCACAGATCTTTTCAGCTGAATTGTTTGTTTCTGTGCCTTCACTTCACCAAGGGGGCAGTTATCGAGCTATGTCACCTGCTGCAGACACAAGTCCAGCAAGGACAGCACTGCATGTGGCCATCAAAGTCACCGTTGCCCATAACTTCAAAACTATGGGCACCTTTCAGGCTGTAGCAGGTGACACCAGTGATCTATCAGAGATAGCAGTCCACTGCTGTATCAGGGAGGTCACTGAGGCTCTGTACCAGGATGAACACCTATATGTTTGTCCATAAGGAGAGAGCGAAGCAGGATGAGAGAGTGCTAGGCTGCGTCCACATGACAGGCTTTCCCAGGGTGCAAGGTACCATAGACCGCCACTACCTTGCCTTGAGTGCTCCCCATCACCAACCTGGCATGTTGATCAATCGTAAGGGAGTTCACTCCCTTAACGCATAGTTGGTTACTGAACATAGGCAGCACGTCATACGGACCTGTTCCCATTATCCTGGGAGCAGTCATGACTCTTTCATCCTGCGCCAGTCCTCTGTGAAACCTCTATTCAAGCCAGGTCCTCAAGTTTCAGGCTGGTGCTTGTCGACAAGGATTAGCCCATCCGGACAGGGCTCACTACTGTCAGGGACCCAAGCACAGCTGATGATCTGGCCTACCATGAGAGCCATGCCGTCGTGAGCAACATCAGAGACCAAACAATCGGCATTCTCAAGCACTGCTACATCCCTGACGGGGATTCAGATTTGTGGTCGTCTGCTGCATTTTGCAAATCATTGCCATCGTGAGGAGCAACGAGAAGTACTCAAGAAACAAGTGGAGCAGGAGGAGAGGCATCGATCACAGTGCCCCGAGCTTAGTGAGCTCTCAGAGATCAGTTCATCGAAGAGCGCTTCCTCTAAATCATCACTCCCATTCCCAATACACCAAATGTCCCACAATCCTTACCACCATCCTGTGGCCTTCCTTCAGCTCAGCCTAATGGGTCCGGCCCTCACTCCACTACACAGATCAACACCAACATGAAATTTACAACAATAAACACTTTCATCTGACAATGACAGTGCATCTCAATGTAATAGTTAACAGAAATCATTAAGAATCGACCTTGTGCCAGCTCTTTGGCCGGAATTTTGCCGGCGCTCAGAGTGCGGGTTTGGAGGTGGGTCCGCTGCCAAAAGCACAAAGATTGACAGCGGGTCAGTATCCCGCTGTAAACCCGCCTCCTTGTCAGTTTCCCAAATGTCGGGTCTGTCATCCCTGAACAGACCCGACACCAAGCGGCGGGTCAGCCAATTGTTAAAATGTAGTTAAGCACCATTTTCCCATGTACTTGCCATTTTACCAGGTTTTTAACGAGGTTCCCGGAGAGTGGGTATTATGTCAGGTAAGTATGTCGTGTTCTCGATGACTCTCCATTGCTGTGAGTAGGTGACAGATGCCAAAGTGGTCTAAAACCTACAATTTCACAGCTCTTCATTTCCCAAACTTAGAAGCTGAACCTTCATGATTTGGAACCCACTTTTAAGCTTTATGCAGTTTGGAAGTGTTTGCAGTAAACTCTCTAACCACTGTCACCTCTCTCACTAATAACATCGTTTCTGTCATCTCAACTTCAGCTGCCATCTATTCCAGCAGCATCGGTACCCTTGAAAAAATCTCTCCTTGCTCCTCAGAATTCCACCACGATCAGCCTCAACACCAGCAGCACCAGGCATACCAGCATCACCAAGAACAACACCAACTAGCTCCGCAATAACCCGATGCTGCACAGGACACAGGGCATCAGCACGTGAAAACATAGCTGCCCAGGAGGCCAGGGATGGCCTCACCATGGCCAGATTTACTTCACTTAACGCTGTACACCCTGGCTACCCCATGATGCGCCAGGTTGGCACTACCCCACACAAGCACCATAAAACATCCCAACAAAGTCCAAGCCATTTCTTTCACACAGTATTGCAGGGGGTACCGTTGTGTCTCACCATTCACTGCAAATCACTAAGCCACTTCCAAAGGTGTCTGAGAACGGAAAGTGTTGAAAATAAAGATTTCAATATTTCACAGCACATCACCGCAAACTTCACATGATTATTGGCTAAACCACCCAAGTGCCTATCCTTGTGTGTTCTTTAGTTGGTATGGTTGCAGCAGCATGAGGGAGAGTGTGAGGCGTAGCTAGTGAGATGGGGAAGTGCCAATGTAGATAGAGAGGGATGGGTGGAGGTGCAGGGTAAGTTGGTGTGAGTAAGGATGTGCAGGAGTAGAGTAGGGAAGGCAGAGTGTTGGGGATGTGATGAGTGGCGCAGCAGGATGAGGTTTAGTGTGGCTTTGCAGTAACATTTCGTGATCTACTGAGATCATTGAAAGGTTTGCGCCACTGTAGCCTGGTCCTCCTAACAACATCCCTTCTTGAGCCCCACTGTGCAATTTGCAACCAGGCTGTGTTGGTCTCTTCCACATATTGGAAGTGAAGAGAACCTCCCTGCGTGCTGTGGCTCCCTCCATAAGCATATGGAGCGAGTTATGGGAGAGCCTGGGTGCAGCAGTGAATCTTTGTACAGTGCTTGCCAGTGTTTGCAGCAAATCAATGTTGTAGAACACTGACAGCACAACTGTCAAACTCAATTTGGACATGGTCCCTTTAAGGAAACCAGCTGATGACACGTCACCAAATGGTGTCATCAGACCCGCCTCCTCTAATTGTCCGGGAACCGCGCGGGGTGGGGCTTAACAAGCCCTATCAACGGGAAATTCTTCTCTCACACCGGGATGGAGCCGGGAGCGGGGTCGCCGTCCGGCACCTAGCTCGGTCGCACACAGCCCGCCTTGGTAGACGAAATCGCGGTTTTTGTGTCTGCATTGCGTGCTCGTTTCCCTATCCTGCTGCTCCTATGAGGTATTTCCCCAGTGGCTGCAGCTTGTGAGCTGGAACGCTGCTGAATGTGACCATTGTGGGCACTTCAGATGGCTGTGGTTGGTGACCTCGAGCAGCTCTGTGCCTAGAATGCCCGGCTGCAGCCTGTGGCATATTGATGTGTGGCTGTGTGGCACTAACAGGAGCACTGGTGGACTGGCTGCTGGAGGGGCAGACATGCTGTCCTCCTGAGAGATGACAGCAGGTGCCTCTCCCATGGAGCCAAGGCCATCCTCCTGGGACTGTGCCTCAGCACTCCTAGCAGCAATGTCAGATGCCATGGAAGATGCCAGCAGAAGCTCCATCATGTTGGGCGACACTGGTGTGCTGATGGAGCTGATCACTCGGCCCATATTGCACAGACTGGGCTCCATGCCTGCGCAAAGCCTTGACACACTTGAGCTCTCAGAGATCAGTACATCGAAGAATATTTCCTCTAAATCATCACTCCCATTCCCAATACACCAACTGTCCCACAATCCTTACCAGCATGCTTACTACCACCATCCTGTGGCCTTGCTTCAGTCCAGCCTAATGGGTCCGGCCCTCACTCCACTACACAGATCAACACCAAGATGAAATTTACAACAATAAACACTTTCATCTGACAATGCAAGTGCATCTCAATAAAAGAGTTAACAGAAATCATTAAGAATCAACCTTGTGCCAGTTCTTTGGCCGGAATACTGCCGGCGCTCAGAGTGCGGGTTTGGAGGCGGGTCCGCGGCCAAAAGCACAAAGATTGACAGCGGGTCGGTATCCCGCTGTAAACCCACCTCCTTGTCAGTTTGGAGCTGGACACCTCAATGCTCTGCAACATTGTACAAAAGCTCACTGGCAGGCTGCCCAGTGCACCGAGCATTTCCTGTATATGTGCATCAGCTTTCTTCGGTAGGCGGGCTCTCAAAGTCAGTATCTGAGTCCACTGCAGCGAAGCTAGAATGCGATCTCTCCCTCCAGTGAGCACGTGCCCAATCCTCCATCCCCATCTCCTGCATATTCACCATGTGAGGACCCCTTATCTAGCCCAGCCTCTAAAGTACATGTGGTGCCAGTATCTGAGCTGCTGCTTGCGGTGGTTAGCTCGACTAATGTTGCATCTCCAGGAAGACTGGCTTCCTCTTCCTCTACTGGCAGAAGGACGTCAACATCTTCAGCAGCTGAACTGAAAGAGACGGCCAATTGTTATCTTTTAGTTTAAAGTTGGAACAGAGAGAGAGAGAGAGAGAGGTTTCTGGTGAAAGCATCTGGAGTTTGTCGTGCACAGTGTCGGTGAAATAGATGTAAGAAGCGAAAAATAGGAAAAAGTATGAAAATCTGCAACGTTCCCTCCAGTGATGCCAGTCGCCACGGACATGGCTCTGTCCCTGCCGGTGATGGTCAGTACATATTCTCTGCGGGGGGAGAGTGTGTGCAGACAGGCTCGGCCTCTTCTGGTGACAGTTTCCTGTCTCAAGTCCACTTGAACTTCGGCAAGAAAGAAGGGAATGTTTTCGTAACATTCTTGTGAGGTGTTTGAAAATACGCATGTCATGGTAGAAAAGCTGGCATGCAGCGTGTGAGATGTTAGATGTGGGGTGTGTGACTTTGAGGGGAAGGATATATCGTGAAGTGTGGTGCCGTGTTTGTAGGGGGCTGTAGAGAAGTGGGTAGGGGAGTGTTAGAAGTATTGTGAGTAGTGAGGTGTGAGCAGAGAGTAAGAGAGCGGCGTTCTTACCTTGGCAACTCCAATGCGGTCATTACGGATCCGCAGCCATATCCTGGGAGCTAAGCCTCCAGCACTGCTAAAATTATCAGGGAGGTGTATAAAATTATGAGGGGCTTTGATAGTGTGGATATGAAGCACCTGTTTCGCTAGAAGAGAGGTCAATAACCAGTGGGCAGAGATTTATAGTAATTGGTAGAAGGATTAGAGAGGAGTTGAGTACTTTTTTCACCCAGAGGGTGCTGGGGGTCTGGAACTCACTGCCTGAAAGGGTAGAAGAGGCAGAAACCCTCATTGCATTTAAAAAGTACTTGGATGTGCACTTAAGGTGCCATGAACTGCAAGGCTACGGACCAAGAGCTGGACAGTGGGATTAGGCTGGATAGCTCTTTATCGACCGGCACAGGCACGATGAGTCGAATGGCCTACTTCTGTGCCACAAACTTCTATGATTCTCTGATTCCTTGACTTGCTCGGCCGCCTCTTCCCACTGTTGATGGAGTTGATGACTGGAGGGTTTCTTGCCCACTAGGGGACAGAGCATGTCCCTCCTCTTGTCCACTGCCACTACCAGGACCTCAAGGGCATTAACGGGCACGATCTAAGAACATAAGAAATAGGAGCAGGAGTCGGCCATTTGGTCCTTCGAGCCTTTCTGCCATTCACTAAGATCATGGCTGATCTTCGACCTCATCTCCACTTTTCTGAACTATCCCCATATCCCTTGATTCCCTTAATATCCACAAATTTTTCGACCTCTGCCTTGAATATACTCAACGACTGCCCCCCCCCCCCCCCCACAGCCTTCCAGGTTAGAGAATTCCAAAGATTCACCACCCTCTGAAAGAAGAAATTACTTCTCATCTCAGTCCTAAATTTCTGAACCCTTAATCTGAGACTATGACCCCTGGTTCTAGACTCCCCAGCCAGGGGAAACATCCTCCCTGCATCTACCCTGTTAAGCTCTATAAGAATGTTGTATGTTTCAATTAGATCACCTCTCATTCTTCTAAACTGGAGAGAATATAGGCCGAGTCTACTTAATCTCTCCTCATAGGACAATCCCCCATCCCAGGAGCAGTCTGGTGAACCTTCGTTGCACTCCCTCTATGGCAAGTATATCCTTCGTTAGGTGAGGAGACCAAAACTGTACACAATACTCCAGGTGTGGTCTCACAAGGACCCTATATAATTGCAGTAAGTGGTCTTTACTCTTATACTCAAATCCTCTTGTAATAAAGGCCAACATACCATTTGCTTTCCTAATTGTTTTTTTTTTCTGTAGCTCTAGCAGCCATTTAAACAATTCACAATTGTCTCCCTATTGTCTGTACCCAGAGAGTACCTTTACAAGGTGCTGGTTAGCTTTTACGTCGCGTCAGGGAGGCCCGATATCCAACACACACCCCTGGCCAAAGGAAAACACAGTCGCATAGCCAGTGAATAGCACGGGTAGCGCTAACTGCACCACTGGCTCATTACAATCAGCACAAACATTACCTGCTGCCTGAGTCAACACTAAGAGGCATGTGCAGTGCACACTCCGCTCACTGCAGGCCCGTTTTCAGGCCCGATCAAATTCTAGGCCATACAGTTTGTATGTGCAACACCGTTAAAGACTGTTAGTATTTTCTGAAACAAAAATACAGCAGGAACATTGAGAAGCAGATTAAATCCACTTGACCCAAACAAGTCTGTCTGTGTAACAGTGAAGATCTCACCTGCCCATCTGTTCAGTTTCTCCACAAACACATCTAATTTTCTCTCGGTCCCATTTACACTGCCCCAAATGTCCTTCCCTGGTAACTTGATCCCCTATTCTATTATACTTTGGGTGAAATAATTAAACCTCAATTCCATTTTAATCCTTTCCTCCAAATTGTAACTTTCCGTTAGTACCTGATTCTCTTCTCCGTGAGCCTGTTCCTGCAGCAATGTTGTTGATTCCATTAAAAATCGGAATCCCTTCAATTTCAAGACCCTGACGTTGTTTCAGTAAAAGTAACGTATCCCATTTCCTCGAACTTTCCTCATCTTAAATTCCTGATGCCCTTAATCATCTTTCTGAATTCCATTCCATTCCTAGTCTATTAATTAGAGGCATGGCAGAGCAGCTCAGTCCCGTGGAGTGCACATACTGTGCCATGTGGTCTGTCCTGGACGCTTCACGTAGCCTGGACGACCACATGTGCAGGAAGTGTCACCAGCTCCGGCAGCTCGAGATCCGTGTTTCAGAGCTTGAGCGGCAGCTGGAGTCACTGCGGTGCATCCGCGAGGCTTAGAGTTACTTGGATAGCACAATTCTGGAGGTTGTCACCCCGCAGCTTAAGAGTGTGCATAGAAACATAGAAAAATAGGAGCAGGAGTAGGCCATTCGGCCCTTCAAGCCTGCTCCGCCATTCAACATGATCATGATTGATCCTCTATCTCAATACGATATTCCCGCTTACCCCTTGATGCCTTTTGTGTCTAGAAATCTATCTAATCTACTTCTTAAATATATTCAGTGACTTGGCCTCCACAGCCTTCTGTGGTAGAGAATTCCACAGGTTCACCATCCCCTGAGTGAAAAAATGTCTCCTCATCCCAGTCCTAAATGTCCTACCCCGTATCCTGAGACTTTGACCCCTTGTTCTAGACCCCCCAGCCAGGGGAAACATCCTGCATCCAGTCTGTCTAGACCTGTCAGAATTTTATACGTTTCAATGAGATCTCCTCTCATTCTTCTAAACTCTAGTGAATACAGGCCTAGTGGACCCAATCTCTCCTCATATGACAGTCCTGCCATCCCAGGAATCAGTCTGGTGAACCTTTGCTGCACTCCCTCTATGGCAAGTATATCCTTTCTTGGGTAAGGAGACCAAAACTGCACACAGTACTCCAGGTGTGGTCTCCCCAAGGCCCTGTATAACTGTAGTAAGACATCCTTGCTCCTGTACTCAAATCCTCTTGCAATGAAGGCCAGCATACCGTTTGCCTTCTTAACTGCTTGCTGCACCTGCATGTTTGATTTCAGTGACTGGTGTACAAGGACACACAGGTCCCTCTGTACATCAACATTTCCCAATCTATCACAATTTAAATAATACTCTGCCTTTCTGTTTTTCTTACCAAAGTGGATAACTTCACATTTATTCACGTTATACTGCATCTGCCATGCATTTGCCCACTCAGTCAACTTGTCTAAATCGCCTTGAAGACTCTTTGCATCCTCCTCAAAATTCAAGCAGGCAGAGAGGGAATGGTTGACCGCCAGACAGACGAGGAGAACCAAGCAGGTAGTGCAGGAGTCCCCAGAGTGCATCTCACTCTCCAACCATTATTCTGATCTGAGTACTGGTGAGGGCGATGGTTCTTCTGGAGTGCAGCCAGAGTCAAGTGCAAGGCACCACTGGTGGTTCAGCTGCACGGGGTGGAGGGGAGGTAATAGAGTGGAAGAGCAACAGTGGTAGGGGATTCGATAGTTAGGGGAGCAGACAGGCGTTTCTGCGGCCGTAGATGTGACTCCAGGATGGTATGTTGCCTACCTGGTGCCAGAATCAAGGCTGTCACTGAGCGGCTGCAACATACACTGAAGGGGTAGGGTGAACAGCCAGAGGTCGTTGTCCATATTGGTACTATCGACATAGGCAGAAAGAGGGATGAGGTCCTGCAGGCAGAGTTTAGGGAGCTAGGAGAGAGATTAAAAAGAAGGACCTCAAAGGTAGTAATCTCCGGATTACTCCTGGTGCCACAAGCTAGGGTGTACAGGAATAGGAGGATAGAACTGATAAATGCGTGGCTGGAGAGATGGTGCAGGAGGGAGGGCTTTAGATTCCTTCGGCATTGGGACCATTTCTGGGGAAGGTGGGACCTGTACAAGCCGGACAGGTTAAACTTCATGGGCACCAGCACCAGCATATAGGATAGAAAAGAGGAATAATGTGCATGAAAGAGTGAGTGTGTTGCATAGTACTAGAGGCGGAAGTAGTACCATATTAGATAGGAGCATACTAAGAAAGACTACGAAAAATTCAAAAATGGGTTTAGAATGCATGAACGTAAACGCACAAAGTGTGGTGAATATGTTTGGTGAACGAAAAGCATAATTAGTCGTGTGGCAATAACTGAAACGTGGCATAAAAACGGTGAGGACTGGGCACTTAATATTCAAGGGTACAAGGTGTTCAGAAAAGATAGGGAAGGGAAAAAAGGGAGGTGGGGTGGCAGTGATGAGTCAGGAAGACATTGTAATGTTGGAAAGGGAGGATGTTCTTGAGGGGACAAGGACATAATCCATTTGGTTAGAGTTGAGGAGCAAAAAGGGTATGATCATGCTATTGTGGGTATTCTATAGGCCTCCAAATAGTGAGAGAGGTAGATGAGCAGATTTGCTGGGAAATCGCAGAGATATGCAAGTGCTATAGACTGGTGATATTGGGGAATTTTAGTTACCCAAATATCGATTGGGATAATGCTAGGGTAAAGAGCATGGAGGGGGAGGAATTTCTGAAATGTGTTCAGGAGAATTTCCTTGACTAGTATGTTCTTGGCCCAACTTGGAAGGAGGCATTGCTGGGGAATGAGGTGGGCCAAGTCGACCAAGTGTCTGTGGGAGAACACTTGGGTACGAGTGCGCATCGTATCATATGTGTTAGATTAGCAATGGAGAGGAGCAAGGAACATTATAGAGTGGAACTTCTAAGTTGGAATAGGGCCAACTTCAATGGGATGTGAAAGGATCTAGCCAGAGTAAAATGGAATCAAAGACTGACAGGAAAAACTGTAACGAAACAATGGGTGATCTTTAAGGAGGAGATGTTCCAAGTACAGGCTAGGTACATTCCAAGAAGAGGGAAGGGTAAGGGAACCAAAGCAAGGGCTCCTTGGTTGACGAGGAAGATAGAGAAGACGATGAAACAAAAAAGAGGGTGTATGATGAATGTCAGGTGAATTCTTCAAGGGAGAACCAGACCAAATACAATAAGTTGAGCGGGGAAGTGAAGATGAAAATAAGATTGCCAAAGAGAGAATATGAGAGTAGAATGGCGGTTAACATAAAAGAGAGCCCACAAATCTTCTGCAGTCATGTAAACAGTAAGTGGATAGTAAGAGGCGGGGTGAGGCCTATTAGCGACAAAGATGATGTTATATGCTTAGAGACGCAGGGCAAGGCTAGAATACTCGATGAGTACATTGTATCTGTGTTTACTAAGGAGGTGGATGCTGACAACATATCGGTAGCAGTGAAACAGTTAGAAGCAATGGAAGGATTGAAAATTGATAGACAGCATGTACTAGAAAGGCTGGGTATGCTTAAAGTGGATAAGTCACCTGGTCCAGATGGTTTGCATCCCAGATGGCTAAGGGGATTGGGGGAGGAGATAGCGGAAGTGCTTGCCATAATTTACCAATCTTCCCTAGATGCGGGGGAGGTGCCTGAGGATTGGAAAGTGTCAAATTTGACACCATTGTTCAGGAAAGTGTGTAAGGACAATCCTAGTAACTACAGGCCGGTCAGTTTAACATCAGTGGTGGGTAAAGTTTTAGAAACAATAATCAAGGAAAAAATTTACGGGCACTTGGAGAGGTTTAAGCTAATTAAGGAGAGCCAACACGGATTTGTAAAAGGCAGATCGTGCTTGACTAATCTAATTGAATTTTTTGATGAAGTAACAGGGAGGTTTGATGAAGGGAATGCAATGAATGTTGTGTACATGGATTTCAGGAAGGTGTTTGACAAAATATCACACAGAAGGTTGTTTAACAAAATTGAGGCTCATGGAATAGGTGGGTCAGTGGTAGTTTGGATAAGGAATTGGCTTAAGGACATAAAACAGCGAGTTGTGGTAAATGGCTAGTTTTCAGACAGGAGGATGGTAGACTGTGGTGTTCCCCAAGGGTCAGTGCTGGGGCACTATAGGATATTGGAATAAAAAGTAGAATTTCTAAATTTGCTGATGACACCAAACTTGGATGTGTGGCAAACAATGATGATGATACCAATCGACTGCAACAGGACATATAAAGGCTAGCAGAATGGGCAAACAAGTGGCTGATGGAATTTAATACAGAGAAGTGAGTGTGAGATGATGCATTTTGGTAGAAGGAACAGGGAGAGGCAATATACACTTAATGCACAGTTTTAAAGAATGTGCAGGGACAGAGGGCCCTGGGAGTTAAGCTGCATAGGTCCCTGAAGGTGGCAGGGTATATTGAGAGAGTGGTTAGCAAAGCATATGGGATCTTGGGCTTCATAAATAGAGGTATTGAGTACACAAGTCGAGAAGAAATGCTGAATCTTTATAAAACCCTGGTTCGGCCACAACTGGAGTATTGTGTCCAGTTCTGGTGACCACACTTTAGGGAGGATGTGAAGGCCCTTCAGAGGTTGCAGAGGAGATTTACCAGAATGTTTCCAGGGATGGGGGATATTAATTACAAGGACCGGTTGGAGAAGCTGGATTTGTTTTCATTAGAGCAAAGGAGGTTGAGGGGTGATTTGATAGCGGTGTACAAACTTTTGACAGGTTTGGATAGGCTAGACGGGGAAAGGCTGTTCCCACTAGTTGATGGTACAAGGACTAGGGGGACACAGATTTAAGGTTTTGGGTAAGAGTTACAGGGGGGATGTGAGGGAAAACCTTTCTACGCAGCGAGTGGTGAGGGCCTGAAACTCGCTGCCGATGGAAGTGGTGGAAGCGGGGACACTCAATGTTTTGAAAGGGAGACTGCATAGGCACTTGAGGGAAATAAACTTGCAGGGCTGCGGGGAAATGGGATGGACTCGATTGCTCGGCAGAGAGCTGGCACGGACTCGATGGGCCGAATGGCCTCCTATTGTGCCGTTATGACTCATCCAATTGTAGTAAGAGAATCGAATCTCCTGCACGTTTTTCTCTACCCGCTCCCGCACTGTTACCTCTGGTATCCCACAAGGATCTATCCTAGGCCCCCTCCTATTTATGATCTACATTCTGCGCCTTGGCGACATCATCCGAAAACACAATGTCATGTCCAGTGACGAGACCAGCTCTACCGCACCACTATCTCTCTCAGGCCCTCCACTGTCTCTGATGCGTCACGCAGCTTGTCCGACATCCAGTATTGGCTGAGAAAACACTTCCTCCTGTTAAATATTGGGCAGACCAAAGCCATTATCTTTGGTCGTGGCCACAAACTCCATTCCCTAGCCACGGACTCCATCCCTCTCCCTGGCAACTGTGTGAGCCTGAACCAGACTGTTTGCAACCAATGCATCCTATTAGATCCTGAGCTGACCTTTCGCTCCCATTCCCTCTCCATCAACAAGACCACCTACTTCCAACTCCGTAACATTCGCTGTCTGCGCCCCTGCCTCAGCCCATCTAATGCTGAAATCCTCATCTATGCCTTTGTTATCTCCAGTCTCAATTATTCCAACACTCTAAGGCTTGCCAACCAACCACGTTCCATCCTCTGTAAATTTGTGCTTATCCTAAACTCTGCTGCACCTATCGGAACTCGCACCAAGTTCCGTTCACCCATCACCCATGTGGTCACTGACCTACACCGGCTCACGGTCTGGCAAAGCCTTGATTTGAAATTATCATCCTTGTTTTCAATCCCTCCATGACCTCGTCCATCCCTATCTCTCCAATTTGCTTTAGTCCTACGGCCCTCCGAGATCTCTGCACTCCTCAATTTTGAACTTTGTGCATCCCTGATTTTCACCCCTCTACTAATTGGCAGCTGTGTTCACAGCAGCCTCGACCCCGAACTCTGAAAATCCCTCTCCAACCCTATCCGCCTCTACTTATCGCCTTTTCACTCTTAAAATTCCACCTCTTTGCCCAGGCTTTTGGTCACGCGTTCTAATATTTCTTTATTTGGCTCGGTGTTTCATTTTATGTGATTACGCCCCTGCTAAGCCTCTTGGGACGTTTATATTAAGTTAAAGGGGCTATGTCAATTCAAGTTGTTGATGTTAATCCCCTTTTTACCTTCACAATAATATTTACATTTCCCTGTGACATGTTAACTGGAAATGTATAGCATTTCCCAAGAGCTCACCCAAGACTTGATCAAATAATTGGGGAACATCAGTACATTGTGAGCCTGTCCCCCTCTGTGCTGCCCAATCAGTACATTGTGAGCCTGTCTCTCTCTCAGTGCTGCCCAATCAGTACATTGTGAGCCTGTCTCACTCTCAGTGCTGCCCAATCAGTACATTGTGAGCCTGTCCCTCTCTGTGAATCATATAAATTTACAGCACGGAAGGAGGCCATTGTGGCCCAACGTGTCCGCGCCGGCCAACAAAGAGCTATCCAGCCTAATCCCACTTCCCAGCTCATGGTTCGTAGCCCTGCAGGTTACAGCATCCCAGGTGCACGTACAAGCACTTTTGAACTGTGGCGAGCGTTCCTGCCTCTACCACCCTTTCAGGCAGTGAGTTCCAGACCCCCACAACGCTCTGAGTGAAGAAATTTTCCCTCAAATCCCCTCTATTTCTTCCACCAATTACTTTAAATCTGTGCCCCCTGGTTTTTGACCACTCTGCTAAGGGAAATAGGTCCTTTCTATCCACTTTATCTATGCCCCTCATAATTTTATACACCTCAATAAGGTCTCCCCTCAGCCTCCTCTGTTCCAAGGAAAACAGACCCAGCCTATCCAGTCTTTCCTCATAGCTAAGATTCTCTACTCCCGGCAACATCCTTGTAAATCTCCTCTGTACCCTCTCCAGTGCAATCACATCATTCCTGTAATGTGGTGACCAGAACTGCACGCAGTACTCTAGCTGAGGCCTGACTAGTGTTTTATACAGTTCAAGCATAACCCCCCCTGCTCTTGTATTCTATGCCACAGCTAATAAAGGCAAGCATTCCGTATGGCTTCTTAACCACCTTATCTTCCTGGCCTGCTACCTTCAGGGATCTGTGGACATGCACTCCAAGGTCCTTTTGTTCCTCTACACTGCTCGGTGTCCTACCATTTAATGTGTATTCCCATTCCTTGTTAGCCCTCCCCAAATGCATTACCGCACACATCTCCGGATTGAATTCCATTTGCCACTGTTCTGCCCACCTGACCAATTTATTGATATCTTACTTCAGTCTACAGCTTCTTTCTTCGGTATCAACCACACAGCCGATTTTAGTATCATCTGCAAACTTGTTAATCATACCCCCTATATTCAAGTCAAGATCGTTGTTATATACCACATAAAGCAAGGGACCTAGTACTGAGCCCTGCGGAACCCCACTGGAAACAGCCTTCCAGTCACAAAAACACCCATCCACTATTACCCTCTGCTTTTCGTCTCCGAGCCAGTTTTGAATCCAGCTTGACACTTTGCCCTGGATCCCATGGGATTTTAACTTCGTGACCAGTCTACCATGTGGAACCTTATCAAAAGCCTTGCTGAAGTCCCTATACACTACATCAGACGCACTACCCTCATCAACCCTCCTTGTTACCTCCTCAAAAAATTCAATCAAGTTTGTCAGACACGACCTTCCCTTAACAAATCCGTGCTGACTATCCTTGATTAATCCGTGTATTTCTAAATGAAGATTTATCCTGTCCTTCAGAATTCTTTCCAATAATTTTCCCACTACCGAGGTTAGACTGACTGGCCTGTAATTACTTGGTCTATCCTTTTCTCCCTTTTTAATCAAAGGTACCACATTAGCAGTCCTCCGGCACCACACCTGAAGCCAGAGAGGATTGAAAAATGATGATCAGTGCCTCTGCTGTTTCCTCTTTTGCTTCGCTTAACAGCCTGGGATACATTTCATCTGGGCCTGGTGATTTATCCACTTTTAAAGCTGCTAAACCCCTTAATACTTCCTCTCTCACTATGTTTATTTCATCTAATATCTCACACTCCTTCCACCCCCCCCCCCGATAGCAACGTCTACCCCGCCCCTCTCCTTTGTGAAAACAGACGCAAAGTATTCTTTAAGAACCCTACCGACGTCTCCCACCTCCACACACATTACTCTCATGATCTCTAATAGGCCCTACCCTTTCTTTAGTTATCCTCTTACTCAATATATTTATAAAACATCTTTGGGTTTTCCTTGATTTTACTTACCAAGAATGTTTTAATGCTCTCTCTTTGCTTTCCTAATATTTTTAATTGCCCCCCTGCACTTTCTGTACTCCTCTAAAGATTCTGGAGTATTTAGCCCTTGGTATCTGTCATACGCCTACCTTTTTTTACTTGTTCCTACCCTGTATGTCTCGAGACATCCAGGGAGCTCGAGATTTGTTAGTCTTTAAGGGCCCATATTTGGTCTGAACCCTCCGGATCTCCTCCTTGAATGCCTCCCACTGCTCTGACACTGATTTACCTTCAAGTAGCTGCTTCCAGTCCACTACGGCTAAATCTCCTCTGAGCTTAGCAAAATTTGCTTTTCCCCAATTTAGAATTTTTATTCCTGGTCTATCCTTGTCCTTTTCCATAACTAGCTTAAATCTAACAGAATTATGGTCACTAGCACAAAAATGCTCCCCCACTGATATGCCCAGCTTCATTCCCTAAAACCAAGTCCAGAACCGCCCACTCCCTTGTTGGGCTTGCTACATACTGGCTAAAAAAGTTCTCCTGGATGCATTTTAGGAATTCTGCACCTTCTCTACCCTTCACACTAATTTTATCCCAGTTAATACTGGGGTAGTTGAAATCCCCTACTATTACTGCCCTATAGTTGTTGCACTTCTCAGAAATTTGTCTACATATTTGTTCTATCTCCCTCTCACTGTTTGGGGGTCTGTAGTACACTCCCGGCAGTGTGATCGCCCCTTTTCTGTTTCTAATTCGACCCATATGGCCTCATTTGATGATCCCTCCAACATATGTGATAGTGATAGTAGATTGGCGGTTAGGATCAGATCAGCCATGATCTTATTGAATGGCGGAGCAGGCTCGAGGGGCCAGTTGGCCTACTCCTGCTCCTATTTCTTATGTTCTTATATCATCCCTCCTCACAGCTGTAATAGTTTCTTTAATCAATACCGCGAGCCCTCCCCCTCCCTTTTTACCTCCCTCTCTATCCCGTCTGAAAATCCTGTAACCAGGAATGTTGAGCTGCCATACCTGCCCCTCTTTCAGCCACGTCTCTATAATAGCTATAATATCATAGTCCCAATTATCTACCTGTGCCCTCAGCTCATCTGCCTTGTTCGCTATACTCCTTGCATTGAAGTATATACCATTTAGTACAGGCAAACTTGCTTGTTGACTACTATCGAGCCCTTGATTCCTCTGTCCTTCCAACTTAATTTCTACGTTTTTGTTTTCCAATTCCAGTTTTTCTTCCCTCCCTATTGACTCTATACTTAGGTTCCCATCCCCCTGCCAAGCTAGATTAAACCCTCCCCAACAACACTAGCAAACCCTCCCGCGAGGATATTGGTCCCGTTCCCGTTGAGGTGCAACCCGTCTGGCTTGTAGAGGACTCACCTCCCCCAGAAACTGTTCCAATTCCTCAGGAATCTAAAGCCCTCCCTCCTACACCCTCTCTCCAGCCATGCATTCATCTGCTCTATCTTCCTATTTCTGAACTCACTAGCACGTGGCACTGGTAGTAATCCGGAGATTGCTACCTTTGAGGTCCTGCTTTTTAACCTCTTTCCTAGCTCCCTAAACTCTGCCTGCAGGACCTCATCCCTCTTCCTACCTGTGTTGTTGGTACAGATATGGAGCACGACCTCTGGCTGTTCATCCTCCCACCTCAGAATGCCCTGCAGCCGTTCAGTGACATCCTTGACCCTGGAACCAGGGAAGCAACATAACAACCTGGAGTCATGTCTGCGGCTGCAGAAACGCCTGTCTGCTCTTCTAACTATTGAATCCCTGATCACTATTGCTCTCTCTCTCTCCTCTTCCCCCCGCCCCCCCTGCCCCTCGCCTGTGCAGCTGAGCCTTCCATGGTGCTCTGGACTTGGCTCTGGCTGCACTCCCCAGAGGAACCCATCGCTCTCACCAGTACTCAGCACCGAACACTGGTTGGTGAGCAAGATGGGCACAGGGGACTCCTGCACTACCTGCCTGGTTCTCCTCTTCTGTCTGACGGTCACTCGTTCCCTCTCTGCCTGTACACTCTTAAGCTGCGGGGTGACCACCTCCCGAAACGTGCTATCCACATAGCTCTCAGCCTCGCGGATGCACAGCAGGGACTGCAGCCTCCGCTCAAGCTCCATAACCCGGTGCTAGAGCTGCTTTGCTGGCGACACTTCCCGCACATGTGGTCGTCCAGTTCTGCCCAATCAGTACATTGTGAGCCTGTCCCTCGCTCAGTGCTGCCCAGTCAGTACATTGTGAGCCCGTCCCTCTCTCAGTGCTGCCCAATCAATACATTGTGAGCCTGTCCTTCTCTCAGTGCTGCCCAATCAGTACATTGTGAGCCTGTCCCTCTCTCAGTGCTGCCCAATCAGTATATTGTGAGGATGTCCCTCTCTTACTGCTGCCCAATCAGTACATTGTGAGCCTGTCCTTCTCTCAGTGCTGCCCAATCAGTACATTGTGAGCCTGTCCCTCTCTCAGTGCTGCCCAATCAGTATATTGTGAGGATGTCCCTCTCTCACTGCTGCCCAATCAGTACATTGTGAGCCTGTCCTTCTCTCAGTGCTGCCCAATCAGTACATTGTGAGCCTGTCCCTCTCTCAGTGCTGCCCAATCAGTATATTGTGAGGATGTCCCTCTCTCAGTGCTGCCCAATCAGTATATTGTGAGGATGTCCCTCTCTCAGTGCTGCCCAATCAGTACATTGTGAGCCTGCCCCCTCTCAGTGCTGCCCAATCAGTATATTGTGAGGATGTCCCTCTCTCAGTGCTGCCCAATCAGTACATTGTGAGCCATCCCCCTCTCAGTGCTGCCCAATTCTCTCTTTGCTATTTGTACAAAAGCTCAGCTCTGCTGGTTGGGAGATTTAATCGTTCATCCATTATAACCACTACAACCATATAACCAGAATCACCTGTGGATTTGTAATGAGATGTCTGCAGTACATTGTGCGACAGGTAGTATTCACCATCAGAGAGAACATTTCACCTTCACCCAGCTCGCCATGTTAAGTAAATATTAGTGTCCCATGTAGATTTGAAACTTCTCTCAGAAACTTCCTGTCAACCAAGGTTCTCATGAACTGTTTTGGTTTTCTAACTGTCCACGATTAAAATTTCTAAATAGTTCGTGTTACATTTTACTGAAAAGCAGAGCAGTCTATCGGAGCTTTCTTTGACAATATAACTAACATTGAAACCACTTTCTGTCTGTTCTAATTGGAGATCTTCAACAGAAACACAAGGAAACACTCCGGGTACAAACTGAAACACTGAGAGTGAACACTATCCTAATAAAGGAGAAGGTTAAGATTTTCCAGCTGGTTGATCGATACGCTGAGCTAACGATCATTTCTACTGTTCGAGATCGGACACTTGTAGAACATGAACTGCTGGCAAGAGGCCGAGACCATGAAGAGTGGAGAGAGAAACATCTCCGGAGAGAGCTGGAAAAAATCCGAACTGATCAATTGTTCCAGAGCAGTTTTTCCCCGTAGAAAATCCAATTCTGGGAGTTCAGGAGCAGTGAGCGGAGTCCCGGGGATTGGAAAAACAACAATGGTTAAAAGATTGTTCATGACTGGGCCACTGGGAAAATATACCCACAGTTTCAATTTGTTTTCAGCTTTAAATTCCGGGATTTGAACGCTATTAACTGTAGAATAAACCTTAGGAATCTGATACTGGATCTGTATCCTTACTTTGGGAATATTCTGGGAGAGCTCTGGAAGAACCCAGAGGGATTGCTGTTTATATTCGATGGATAAGATGAATTCAAGGACAGGATCGATTTTACTGACAATCGGAGAAATACAGAACCTCAGCACATGTGCACAGATCCCGAAGACTGGTGTGAAGTGTCTGACATTGTGTACAGTTTAATACAGCACAAGCTGCTCCCAGGATGTTCAGTGCTAGTGAACAGCCGCCCCACTGCATTACATTTATTGGAAAAGGCTGAGATCAGTGTCTGGGCTGAAATCCTGGGATTTGTTGGTGAAGAACGGAAGGAATATTTCAACAAGTTTTTTGAAGATCAGACGGTGGCAGCAGCTGTTTTCAAACACGTGGAAGAGAATGAGATCCTGTACACCATGTGCTACAACCCTTCCTACTGCTGGATCCTCGGTCTGTCACTGGGCCCCTTCTTTACACAAAGAGACAGGAATCAGCAGCGAGCTCCCAAGACAATCACCCAACTATATTCCTACTATATTTACAACATTCTGAAAAACCATGGCCGAGAGATTGAAAGCCCCCGTGATGTGTTACTGAAGCTTGGTGAGATGGCCTTCACTGGAGTCTTCGAGAAGAAGATTGTGTTTAGAAATGGAGATTTGATCAAGTACAATCTGCAACCTTCCCAGTTCCTGTCTGGGTTCATGATGGAACTTTTGGAGAGAGATGATTCTGCCCAGAGTGTGGTGTACACATTCCCGCACCTCACCATCCAAGAGTTTGTAGCCGCACTCGCACAATTCCTGACTCCAGATCCCGGGGACATCCTGAAACTCCTCAGAGAAGCCCACAGCAAGGAAGATGGGCGATTTGAGATATTTCTCCGTTTTGTTGCTGGTCTCTCCTCCCCACAGGCAGCTCGGCCCCTGGAGGAGTTTCTGGGTCCATTTCTTCATCAAACCACCTGCCGAGTGATTGACTGGGTGAAGGAGAAGGTTGAAGGACAGATTGGAAACACTTCGAGTGAAACTGATCAAAGGAACCTCCTGAACACATTCCACTACCTGTGTGAGTCTCAGAATAAAGCACTCGCTCGGAAAACAGTGGGATCTGTGGAATTACTTAAATTTAGTGGATTGCGACTGACCCCGATTGACTGTGTGGTCCTGTCTCATGTCATTGGACTCTGTGATACAATAAAACACCTCGACCTATGGAACTGCAACATTCAGTGTGAAGGACTCCAGCGGCTGGGACCCGTACTGCACAAATGCCGGGTGTTGAGGTAACTGTTTATTTGTCTCTAACTGTTGGGCGAATTGTAGAACAGTCACCGATTGTGTTGTTGCTCCGTAATGAAAAGAAACAAACAGTTCAGTTAATCCAGAGAGAAGCAGATTCAACACAAATATGACCAATAATAAGATGATCGGTTAGTAATTCCCTAAGGACTGGAGAATGTAAAATTGATCCTTGTGAACACGTAGCGATTGTACAGGATTTATCGTATCAGCAAATATAAGTCACTGAGAGTCTGATAATTTAATTTCAATAAATCATATTATTGCTATTTTCTAACTGCCTAAGAAACATCCATTGAAGAGGCTCCTTCTCACTATTACTCACATAGACAGACACTCACTGCAGCAGTTCGTGTGTCGGAGCATCCAATCCTCTTCCCGAGGTGTCGGCGCAAGAGACAGTCATCGGACTGTCATCGTGTGTAGGAGAGGGAATCAAACACCAAACATTCAGTAACAGAGCGAAACACAGACTTCAAGCAGTCAACTACCAGTCGGCGAGCGGAGCATTCCCCACAGGGCGTCAGTGCATTATCTTAACTCATCAATGACACCGCCCTTGACACTCTCCAATACATCCACCAACTCTTCACCCAGCTGGCAAGACTCGTCCCTCTGAGTCAGAGGGTCGTGGATTCAGGACACACGCTCGTAATCCGGGCCGACACTTGAGTGACATTTGAGAGCTAAAATCTGCCGGTAAAAAGGTTGCAATCTAACGTATTGTGGTGTATGAGCCCCGGATTACAGACACACACCGGCCAGCGCTGGGGCCTCGCACACAGCGGGCGGCTCCTGGGTAAACCGGGGGCAGTGAACCCGGGAATTCCCCATAATCCGCCCCCTGTGTGTGAGGCCCCGCTCGGGGAGGGAACTTCCGAAAATTCCCCCAAAACTGTCGGGCCAGTTACACCTGAAATAAATGTAGAGCCAGTTTAATGGGATAAAGTGAGAGACTCCCCTCCCCTATAAACTAGGAGCACAGGGAGATTTAAAACTTGTAACGGGGCAGAATAAACTCTCCTTGTTATACAGAATCGTGGGGGACGGATTTTACAGCAGCAGTTAGCGCCGTTTCACAATATAACTCACCCCGTGATATTATACAGCTTAATATAATGCACAGAGTATAAAGTACAGGGAATCACCGCTTTATCATTTAATTCCGGGAAAATCGCCCCATTCCCATAAAATCCAGGATTTTAGGAGTAGCAGGAATGGGACAAGTTTCCCCAAACATGATGGGGCCGGTCACTGAACTCCAGGAGGGTAATTCTGATCATCAGGGAATGAGACCAGATTGAGGGACATTTAAAGGCTTCACACAGACAGCACTTTATTTAATAAATACATTTACTGACAGTCCCTGAATATATGGGGAGTTGGATAGAGTGAGATTCATTGTCAGTGACAGGAAAACTGGGTTATTAATTTCCTGAAAAAGTTTGTGATTGCTCTAATATCCGAGAGAGAAAAATATATCAGATCCAGGGTTTCATTCAGTTTGTTTCTCCCTCTCTGTTTGTGTTTAGACTGGGGATCAATAAACTGGGAGATTCAAGAGTGAAACGACTGTCTGCGGCTCTGAGGAACCCGGACTGCAAAATACAGAAACTGGTGTAAGTACCAAACTCTAAGATTGTGTTTATAATAACTGGATGTCTGACACTGTACATTATTAATAGTATCAGTAATAGTGTTGTTTTTAAACACTGTACATTATTATTAGTATTAGTAAAAGAATTAGTAATAAACACATGGTGTTTGCACGGAATCCTATGTTTTTTGGCCTGTCTCTCTTTCTCTGCCACCCTTTTTAACTCTGTTGCTGATCGGCAGGCTGTCTGAAAATGGTCTCACAGATTCTTGTGCCGGGGATCTAGCCTCCGCTCTCAGTACAAGCCGGTCACTGACGGTTCTGCACCTGGATAATAATAAACTGGGAGATTCAGGAGTGAAACTATTGTCTGTGGCTCTGAGGAACCCGGACTGTAAAATACAGGAACTGCAGTAAGTACCAGACTCTGAGATTGTGTTTATAATAACTGGATGTCTAACACTGTACATTATTATTAGTATCAGTAATGGTGCTGTTTATAAAGACAACATTATTATTAGAATCCGTAATAGTGTTGTTTATAAAGAGAACATTATTATTAGTATCAGTAACAGTGTTGTTAAACACTGTGCATTATTAGTATCAGTGATAGTGTTGTTAATAAACACTGTACATTATTATCTCAAAAAAAAACCTTGACTGCTCCATCCTTGCAAACTACAGCCCCATCTCCAACTTTTCTTTCCTCTCCATAGTCCTTTAACGTGTTGTCGCCTGAAAAATTCATGCCTATATTTTCCAGAACTCCATGTTGGAATCTCTCCAATCTGTTTCTGCCCTGCCACAGCACCGAAACGGCTGTTCTCAAAGTAACAAATGACATTCTTTGTGACTGTGACAAAGAAATTATTGCTCCTCGCCCTTCTCGACCCGCCTGCAGCCATGAGCACGATTGACCGCAGCTTCTCTTCAAACGCCTCTTCACTGTCATCCAGCTGGGTCGAACAGTATTCACCCGGTTCCATTTTTATCTGTCCAGTCGTACCTATAGAATCACCGGCAATGGCTTCTCTTCCCGCTCCCACACCATTACCTCTGGTGTCCCCCAAGGTCTATGCTTAGCCCGCTCATCTACATGCTGCCCCATTGTGACATCATCTGAAACTCCAGCATCAGTGTCCACACGTATGCTGACTACACTCAGCTCTATCTCACCGCCACCTATCTCGTACACTCCACTGTCTCTAAATTCTCACACTGCTTGTCCGACACCCGGTTGGGATCAGCAGAAATTTCCTGCAGCTAAATATTGGGAGGACCGAAGCCATTATCTTTGGTCCCTGCCACAAACTGAATTCTGTAGCCACTGACTCCATCCCTCTCCCTGGCAACTGACTGAGGCTAAACCAGACTGTTCACAACCTTGGTGTCATATTTGACCTCGAGATGAACTTCCGACCACATATCAGCGCCATCATCAAGACCACCTATTTCCCCCTTTGTAAAATCACCAGAATCCGCCTCCGCCTCAACTCACTGCTGCTGAAAGCCTCATCCACGCCTTTATTACCTGCAGACTTGACTATTTCAACGCACTGCTGGCCGGCCTCCCACTTTCTACCCTCTGTAAACTTGAGGTCCTCCAAAACTCTGCTGCTTATGTCCTAACTCACACCAAGTCCCTTTCACCTATCATCCCTGTGCTCGCTGACCTGCATTGGCTCCCGGTTAGGCAACGCCTCGAATGTAAAAATATCAACCTTGTTTTCTAATCCCTCCATGGCCTCGCTCTTCCCTATTTCTGTTACCTGCTCCAGCCCTACATCCCTTGAGATATATCAGCACTGTTCCAATTCTAGACTCTTGAGCATCCCTGACTTTAATCGCTCCACCATTGGTGGTCGTGCCTTCAGCTGCCAAGTCCCTCAGCTCTGGAATCCCCCCCCCCCCCTAAACTTCTCTTCTCTACTTACCTGTCCTCCTTTAAGATGCTCCTTAAAACTTACCTCTTTGACCAAGCTTTTGGTCATCTGCCCTAATATCTCCTTATTTGGCTCGGTGTTAAATGTTGTTTGATAACCCTCCTGTGAAGTGCACTGGGATGTTTTATTAAGTGAAAAGCGCTATATAAATACATGTTGTTGTAGTATCAGTGATAGTGTTATTAATAAACAATGTACATTATTAGCATCAATTGTACTGTTATTAATAAACTCTGGGGATTTACTCTGATTGCTGTTAATTCTCTCTCTCTGATCCCAGGCTGTTTAAAAACGGTCTCACAGATTCTTCTACCGAGGATCTCGCCTCCGTTCTCACTACTAACCGATCACTGATGGCCCTGGACCTGGGTAGTAGTAATGTGGGAGATTCAGGAGTGAAATTACTGTCTGCGGCTCTGAGGAACCCGGACTGTAAAATACAGGAACTGAAGTAAGTACCAGACTGTGTGAGATTGCGTTTATAATTTATTAACTTTATCGCAGTTTCCATTCAGTTTTGGATTGATAGATACAATATCGAGTGCCTTTATTTAACTCTTTACCATTTTACTATCTCAGTCTTTCAGAAGTCAGTTTCTCAGAATTTTAAGAACATAACAATTAGGAGCAGGAGTCGGCCATACGGCCTGTCAAGCCTGCTTCGCCATTCAATAAGATCATGGCTGATCATCGACCTCAATGCCACTTTCCCGCCTGATCACCATATTCCGTGATTCCCCGAGAGTCCAAAAACCTATCTTATCTGAGCCTTGATTATACTCGACGACTCAGCTTCCACAACTATCTGAGTGAAGAAATTCCTCCTCATCTCTTAAATGGCCGACCCCTTCTCCTGAGACTATGCCCCTTAGTTCAAGTCTCTTCAGCCAGGAGAAACAACCTCTCAGCATCTACCCCGTCAATCCCCCTCAGAATCTTGTATGTTTCAATGAGATCACCTCTCATTCTTCTAAACTCCAGAGAGTATAGGCGCAAACTACTGAATCTCTCCTCATAGGGCAACCCTCTCATCCCAGAGATCAATCTAGTGAACCTTTGTTGCACCGCCTCTAAGTCATGTATGTCCTTTCTTAGAGAAGGAGACCAAAACAGTGCACAGTTCTCCAGGTGTGGTCTCACCAAAGCCCGGTACAATTGGAGTAAGACTGCCTTACTCTTAAACTCCAGCCCCCTTGCAATAAAGGCCAAAATGCCATTTGCCTTCCTAATTTCTTGCTGTACCTGCATGCTACCTTTCTGTATTTCCTGTACGAGCACACCTGAATCGCTCGGAACACCAACATTTAATAGTTTCTCACCATTATAAAATATTCTGCTTTTCTAGTCTTCTTAGCGAAGTGAATAACCTCACATTATATTCCATCTGGCACCTTATTGTCCACTCACTTAACTTGTCTATATGCCTTAGCAAACTCTTTGTGTCCCCCTCACAGCTTACTTTCCCACCAACTTTGTATCGTCATCAAACTTGGATACATTGCACTCTGTCCCTTCATCCAAGTCATTAATATATAATGTAAATAGCTGAGGGCCAAGCAATGAACCTTGCGGCACCCCACTAGTTACAGCCTGCCAACCTGAAAATCACACGTTTTACCCTACTCTCTGTTTCTGTCCGTTAACCAATCCTCTATCGATGCTATTATATTATCCCCAAATCCATGAGCCCTGATCTTGCGTAGCATCCTTTTATGTGGCACCTTATCATACCTTTTGGAAATCCAAATATTCTACATCCACTGATTACCCTTTATCTACCCTGCTAGTTACATCCTCAAAAAACTCTTATAAATTTGTCAAACACGATTTCGCTTTCTTAAAACTATGTTGACTCTGTCCAATCATGTTATGATTTTTAAGTGCCCTGATACCGCCTCCTTAACAATGGATTCCAGCATTTTCCCGACAACTGATGTCAGGCTAACTGGCCTGTAGTTGCCTGTTTTCTCTCTCCCTCCTTTCTTGAATAGCGTGATTACAGTTGCAATTTTATAGTTTGGTGTCTTAGATGTCAGTTTTTCAGACTATAAAACAGTGTCCAGTATTTTTGTAGTCAGCTCTCTGTGATTTACAGGTCAGTGGGTTGACTATCATGGCAGGCCAGCTGGGTCCCTTGTATCCACATCCTGCTCTATGTGGGAACTCCAGGGCACTTCATGACCACGTGTGCAGGAAGTGCCGCCAGTTGCTCGAGCTCAAGCTCCGAATTTCAGAGCATGGGGAGCGGCTGGATTCACTGCAATGAATCCGGGAGCTGGAGAGTTTCTTCGAACGTACGTTCCAGGATGTGGTCACCCCACAGCTGCAGAAGGTGAAGGAATGGGTGACTACCAGACAGGATAGCAGGAATGCGCAGGTACTGCAGGAATTTCCCAAGCCAGTGGTAATTGCTAATCAGTTTTCAATTTTGAATACCGGGGAGGGTGACTGCTCCTTGTAGGACTGCATTAAGAATTAAACCCCCGGCACCACCCGAGATTTGACTGCAGACAAGGGAAAAAGAAAGAGTTAAAATGCAGTAGTCACACGGGATTCGATAGTTAGGGGCATAGACCGGTGTTTCAGTAACAGAAAACATGATTCGCAATGGTATGTTGCCTCCCTGGTGAAAGAGTAAAAGATATCACCGAGTGGGTGCAGGACTTTCCGCGAGGGGAAGTGGAACAGCCAGAAGTCGTGGTACATGTCGGAACAATGACATATGTAGAAAAAGTATTGAGGTCCTTCAAGCAGAGTTTAAGGAGCTAGGAAAAACATTTAAAAACAGGACCTCAAAGATAGTAATGTCAGGATTACTCCCAGTGCCACATGTAGGGGGTGGAAGTGGGGTCAGCCTACGCTCTCTGACTGAGTGAGCGGTTCGAATCGCTAACACGCCCCTGGTTCCTAGACTTTGGACTTATTTAGGGGTTGTGAACAAAATTGCAGTAGACAACAGGTTCTGATGAAAGAATTTTGACTTTATTAAAAGAAAAAGGTAACAAACTTAAAACACACTTAATACTTAAACACAGGTTGTGGAACACACGCTACAGGCGAGGGAGAATGACAATATACCAAACAAAAACCTTATCCCTCCCAAAGATCCCACTATCTAGCTAGGTTTTTGGTTTCAGGAGATCAGGGATAATGCTCACCAACGAATCCTTGACATGATTTTAGAGTCCTTTGATTAAAAGATTTCGTAAGGCCCTTGTTGCTGCGAGGTGTCCGATGGTCACTGAGACAGTCGCTCTGGTTTCTTCTTGTGTGATGGTGTGTTTGTGGATTTGTTGGCGTTCCTTCCTCCTCCTCGTGGCTTGTGGTGTCTTTTGCTGGAGCAGGGCTGAGAGAGAGAGAGAGAGCTGTTCCAGCATTGTCAGCGAGTCCAAAAGAGAGAGAGTCTTGGGACAGGTTCCAATTATATTGTCCTTTTCGCGCCCAAAACCCATACTAAAACGGTTTACTTTAGGTATCAAATGAGCCCTGTTTAGTCCATTGTCTAGTTTGGGCGGGCTTGCCAGTTCCGATGGCTTTAACTTAGTGTTAAACATGTCCTGATCATTTTCCGATTTAGGCAAGGCCCTTATCTACGCGCCAAATCTCATCCCTATTGTCCTAGGTCTATTGGTGGGCTTTAAATCTGTCCTGTGGATACCTGGTTGATTGGTTCTTGATGAAGTGAATCGGGTTGCTTAATGTTTTATTGATTTCAAAAGAGGTCTTGGAATATTCATATTTCGATGTGTTGTGAGGCTTTTGGGTTTTGTCTCTTCCTCCTTGATAGGAAGGCAGTGTAAACACACTGCCAGACAGCTTAATACACTGCCTGGCCACGCCCCTCTGCAGCCTGTCGGTGTCTGTGACAAGGTGTCTTTCCCAACAGTAAGATTCGAAAAGTCATTTTCCTCAGGGTTTTCTTCTTGTGATCTTTAAAAAAGTCCAAAACTGAGGGTTTTACCACAAATCACTTCACTTAGGGTTCTGTTTGAGTTTCTGGGGGATTTTGCGAAGCCTACAACGTGCTGGTGAATATAGAAGCATGATGTTAGTGCAGGTAAATGCGTGGCTGGACAAGTAGTGCAGGAGAGAGGGTTTCGGATTCTTGGGTCATTGGGACCAGTTCTGGGGCAAGTGGAACCTGTACAAGATGGATGGATTGCACCTGAACAAAAGCCGGCGCCATTATTCTCAGAGTGGTTAACTCGTACTGTTGGGGTTTAAAGATATTTGGCAGGGGGAGGGGAACCAGGAAATAGCAGAGAGGGGCAAAATAAGATCAGAGGGCAGAGTGATATAAACAGCGGTGCAATTAGGAATGTCCCATAAATTGCGGGAACCAGATTGAGGAACATAGTGAAAGTGATGAAGGAGGTATTAAATTGTATGTATGACAATGTCCGTAGTGTAACTAATAAGGTTGCTGAGATGCAGATACAAATTGATAGGTACATAAGGATAGGTACAGGCTTCAGTCTGACTTAGATGGTGAAATGGGAATGGCAAATGGAGTTCAATGCAGAGAAGTGTGAATACAGGAGCATAGACACAGGAGTAGGCCATTTAGCCCCTCGAGCCTGTTCCGCCATTCAATGAGACCATGGCTGATCTGCGACCTCACTCCATATACCCGCCTTTGCCCCATATCCCTAAAACCTTTGGTTAACAAACTCTAGGAATCGCTGTTTTAAAATGAACAATTGATCGAGCATCAATCGCCGTTTGCAACAGAGTTCGAAACTTCTACCACTCTGTGTGTAGAAGTGTTTCCTAATTTTACTCCTGAATATCTGGCTCTAATGTTTAGACTATGCCCCCTAGTCTAAACATTAGAGCGAGACCATTCAGGAGTGAAATTAGGAAACACTTCTGCACACAGAGTGGTAGAAGTTTCGAACTCTGTTGCAAACAGCGCATCTTAAAGATGGTAAACACTGCAGCCACGGTACGCCGGTGGTGGAGGGAGTGCATATTTAGGTGGTGGATGGGGTGCGAATCCAGCGAGTTGCTTTGTCCTGGATGGTGTCGAACTTCTTGAGTGTTGCTGGAGCTTCACTCATCCAGGCAAGTGGAGAGTATTCCAACACAGTCCTGACTTGTGACTTGTAGATGGTGGAAATGTTTTGGGGAGTCAGGAGGTGAGACACTCGCTGCAGAATACCCAACCTCAGACCTGCTCTTGTTGCCGCAGTATTTATGTGGCTGGTCCAGTTAAGTTTCTGATCAATGGCGACCCCTCAGGATGCTGATGTTGGGGAATCCGGCGATGGTAATGCCGTTGAATGTTATGGGGCGCTGGTTAGATTATCGCTTGTTGGAGATAGTCATTGCCTGGTACTTAGGTGGTAAGTAACATTTGCGCCACACATCAGCCCAAGCCTGAATGTCCTGCAGGTCTTGCTGAATGTGGGCATGGACTGCTTCATTATCTGTGGAGTTGTGAATGGCACTGAACACTGTGCAATCATCAGCGAACATCCCCACTTCTGACCTTATGATGGAGGGAAGGTCATTGATGAAGATGGTTGGGCCTAGGACACTGTCCTGAGGAAATCCTGCAGCGATGTCGTGGGGCTATGAGGATTGACCTTCAATCACCACAACCATCTTCCTTTGTGTTAGGTATGACTCCAGCCAGTGGAGAGTTTCTCCACCCCCCCCCCCCACCCCCGCGCCCCGAGCCCCGATTCCCATTGACTTCAGTTTTACTAGGGCTCCTTGAAGCCACACTCGGTCAAATGCTGCCTTGACGTCAAAGGCAGTCACTCTCACCTCACTTCTGGAATTCAGCTCTTTTGTCCATGTTTCGACCAAGGCTGTAATGAGGTCGGGAGCCGAGTGGTCTTGGCGGAACCCAAACGGGGCATCAGTGAGCAGGTTATTGGTGAGTAAGTGCCGCTTCATAGCACTGTCGCCGATACCTTCCATCAGTTTGCTGATGATTGAGAGTAGACTGATGGGGTGGTAACTGGCCGGATTGGATTTGTCCTGCATTTTAACATAGAAACATAGAATCTAGGAGCAGGAGTAGGCCATTCGGCCCGTCGAGCCTGCTCCACCATTCAATACGATCATGGCTGATCATCCAAATCCAGTACCCTGTCCCTGCTTTTAATCCCCACAGTACACATATCCCACCCTACCCCCGTAACCCCACGTATTTAATTCCCCCTAACATATCCCATCCTATCCCCATAACCCCACATATTTAATCCCCCCCTAACACCTAAGGGTCAATTTATCATAGCCAAATCAACCTAACCCGCACATTTTTGGACTGTGGGAGGAAACCGGAGCACCCGGAGGAAACCCACGCAGACACGGGGAGAATGTGCAAACTCCACACAGACAGTCACCCGAGGTCAGATTCGAACCCGGGTCCCTGGCGCTGTGAAGCACCAGTGCTAACCACTATGCCACCGTGTTGCATTTTTGTCGGATACTTGCCAGTTTTGTAGCTGTACTGGAACAGCTTGGCTAGAGGCGCGGCTAGTTCTGGAGCACAAGTCTTTCGCACGACAGCCGAGATGTTGTCGGGGCCCATAGCCTTTGCTGTATCCAGTGCACTCAGCCATTTCTTGATATCACGTGGAGTGAATCGAATTGCCTGAAGTCTGTCTTTTGTGATGGTGGGGACCTCGGGCGTAGGCCGATATGGAACATCCACTCGGCACTTCCGGTGAAGATGTTTGTAAACGCTTCAGCCTTGTCTTTTGTACTCATGTACTGGTCTCCGCTATCATCGAGGATGGAGCCTCCTCCTCCCGTTAGTTGTTTAATGGTCTACCACCAATCAAGACTGGGTGTGGCAGGACTGCAGAGCTTTGAACTGATCCATTAATTGTGGGATCGCTTAGCCCTGTCTATAGTTTGCTGCTTCCGCTTTTTAGCATGCATGTAGTCCTGTGTTGCAGTTTCCCCAGGTTGGCACCTCATTTTTAGGTACACCTGGTGCTGCTCCGAGCATGCTCTTCTACACTTCTTATTGCACCAGGGTTGGTCCCCTGGCTTGGTGGTATTGATAGTGAGGGATATGCCGGGCCATGTGGTGGCAGATTGTGGTGGAATACGAACATACCTACGAACATACGAATTAGGAGCAGGAGTAGGCCACTCGGCCCTTCGAGCCTGCTTCACTAGTCAATAAGATCATGGCTGATCGGATTACTCCACATTCCCGCTTACTCCCGACAACTTTTCATTCCCTTGCTTACCAACAATCTATCCACTTCTGCCTTAAAAATATTCAAAGACTCTGCTTCCACCGCCCTCTGAGGAAGAGAGTTCCAAAGACTCACGACCCTCTGTGATAAAAAAACATTCTCCTCATCTCTGTCTCAAATGGGCGACCCCTTATTTTTAAACAGTGACCCCTAATTCTAGACTCTCCCACAAGAGGAAAGATCCTCTCCACATCCACCCTGTCCAGACCCCTCAGGACCTTATATGTTTCGATCAAGTCACCTCTTACTCTTCTACACTCCAGCGGATACAAGCCTAGACTGTCCAACCTTTCCTCATAAGACAACCCGCCCATTCCAGGTATTAGTCTAGTAAACCTTCTCAACTGCTTCCAACGCATTTACATCCTTCCTTAAATAAGGAGACCAATACTGTACACAGTACTCCAGATGTGGTCTCACCAATGCCCTGTATAACTGAAGCATAACCTCCCTACTTTTGTATTCAATTCCCCACGCAAGAAACGATAACATTCTATTAGCTTTCCTAATTACTTGTTTTACCTGCATAGTAAGCTTTTGCAATTCATGCACTAGAATACCCAGATCCCTCTGCATCTCAGAGCTCTGCAATCTCTCACCATTTAGATAATATGTTTCTTTTTTATTCTTCCTGCCAAAATGGACAACTTCACATTTTCCCACATTATACTCAATTTGCCAGATCTTTGCCCATTTACTGAACCTATCTATATCGCTTTGCAGCCTCCTTATGTCCTCTTCACAATTTACTTTTCTACCTATCTTTGTGTCATCAGCAAATTTAGCAACCATACCTTCTGTCCCTTCATCCAAGTCATTTATATAAATTGTAAAACGTTGGGGCCCCAGCACTGATCCCTGTGGTACACCACTCGTTACATCTTGCCAATCAGAAAATGACCCATTTATGCCTACTCTGTGCTTCCTGTTAGCTAGCCAATCTTCTATCCATGCCAATATGTTACCCCCTACACCATGAGCTTTTATTTTCCGCAATAACCTTTGATGTGGCACCTTATCAAATGCCTTCTGGAAATGTAAGTACAGTACATCCACCGGTTCCCCTTTATCAACAGCACATGTTACTTCCTCAAAGAACTCCAATAAATTGGTTAAACATGATTTCCCTTGCACAAAACCATGTTTAGTCTGCCTGATTACTTTGAACCTTTCTAAGTACGCTGCTATAACATCTTCAATAATAGCTTCTAACAATACCTATGACAGATGTTAAGCTAACTGGCCTGTAGTTTCCTGCTTTCTGTCTCCCTCCCTTTTTGAATAAAGGAGTTGCATTCGCTATTTTCCAATCTAATGGATCCTTCCCCGAATCTAGAGAATTTTGGAAAATTAAAACCAACGCATTAACTATCTCACTAGCCACTTTATTTAAGACCCTAGGATGAACTCCATCAGGACCCGGGGACTTGTCAGCCTGCAGCTCCAACAATTTACTTAGCGCCACTTCCCTGGTGATTATAATTTTCTTGAGTTCCTCCCTCCCTTCCATTTCCTGATTTACAGCTATTTCTGGGATGTTACTTGTATCCTCTATAGTTTTGGCCGATGCAAAATACCTGTTCAATTCAATTACCATCTCCTTATTTTCCATTATTAATTCCCCAGGCTTACTTTTTATCGGACCAACACTCACTTTGTTAACTTTTCTTTTTTTAAATATCGATAGAAACCCTTACCATCTGTTTTTATATTTCTAGCTAGTTTCTCTCGTACTATAATTTTTCTCTCCTTATTAATCTTTTAGTCATTCTTTGCTGTTTTTTATATTCTGTCCAATTTTCTGACCTGCCACCCATCTTTGTGCAATTGTATGCTTTTTCTTTAAGTATAATATTATATTCTGCTGCTGCTCATGGCCCACTGCGCCTCATGGATGCCCAGTTTTGAGCTGTTACATCTGTTCTGAATCTATCCCATTTAGCACGGTGGTAGTGCCACACAACACGATGGAGGGTATCCTCAGTGTGAAGACGGTACTTCGTCTCCACAATGAATGTGCGGTGGTCACTGCCAGCAATGCTGTCATGGACAGATGCATCTGCGACAGGTAGATTGGTGAGGACGAGGTCAAGTAGGTTTTTCCCTCTTGTTGGTTCTCTCACCACCTGTCACATGCCCAGTCTGGCAGCTATATCCTTCAGGACTCGGCCAGCTCGGTCAATAGTGGTGCTACCGATCCACTCTTGGTGATGGATATTGACGTTAGCCACCCACAGTACATTCTGTGCCCTTGCTACTCTGTGCTTCGTGCAAGTGGTGTTCAACATGGAGGAGTACTGATTCATCAGCTGAGGGAGGGCGGTAGATGCTATACAGCAGGAGGTTTCCTTGCCCATGCTTTTCCTGATGCCATGAGACTTCATGGGGTCCGGAGTTAATGTTGAGGACTCCCAGGGCCACTCCCTCCAGACTGTATACCACTGCTGCCACCCCTGTTGGGGCTGTCCTGCCAGTGGAACAGGACATAAACAAGGATGATGATGGAGGAGTCTGGGACACTCTCTGTTCCCCTTAATATCTTGAAAACAATGATCAAATTACCCCTTACCCTTCTAAATTCGAGGGAATACAACCTCAGTTGTGTAATCTCTCCTTGTAATTTACCCATTGGAGTGCCGGTATAATTCTGGTAAATCTACGCTGCACTCGCTTCAAGGCCACTGTATCCTTCCTAGGGTGTTGCCCAGAACTGCTCACCGTACTCCAGCTGTGGTCTAACCAGCGGTTTGTATAGCTGTAGCATAACTTCTACCCCCTTGTAATCTGGTGCTCCAGATAGAAAGGCCAGCATTCCATTAGACTTTTTGATAATTTTCTGTACCTGTTCATGACATTTTAATGATCTAACACCTGGACGTCCACTGTTTTAAGCTTTTCACCATTTAGAAAGTACTCTGACCTATCCTTTTTTAGGTTCATATTGGATGACCTCACATTTTTCTGCATTGAAATCCATTTGCCACAAATTTGCCCATTCACATAAACTATCTATCATTTTGCAATTCCATGCTTTCATCTACACTGCCTACAATGACGCCTATCTTTGTGTCATCGGTAAATTTGGATATGTGTCTTTCTATCCCATCATTTAAGTCGTTAATAAAAACAGTGAATAGTTGAGGCATCAACACAGATCACTGCAGGACGGCACGAGTCACATCATGTCAATGAGAGTTGCTGCCCATTATCCCTACTCTCTGTCTCCTGCCGCTCAGCAATTTCCAAACCAGCTCAATAATTTGCCTTCAATTCCATGGGCTTCAACCTTTTTTATTTGTTTATGAGATCAGGGTGTCGCTGGCAATGCCAGCATTTATTGCCCACCCCTAGTTGCCCTGGAGAAGGTGGTGGTGAGCCGCCGCCTTGAACCGCTGCAGTCCGTGTGGTGATGGTACTCCCACAGTGCTGTTAGGTTGGGAGTTCCAGGATTTTGACCCAGCGACGATGAAGGAACGGCGATATACTTCTAAGTCAGGATGGTGTGTGACTTGGAGGGGAACTTGGAGGTGGTGGTGTTCCCATGCGCCTGCTGCCCTTGTCCTTCTAGGTGGAAGAGTTTGCGGGTTTGGAAGGTGCTGCCGAAGAAACCTTGCCGAGTTGCTGCAGTGCATCTTGTAGATGGTACACACTGCAACCAATGTTCGCTGGTGGTGGAGGAAGTGAATGTTTAAGGTGGTGGATGGGGTTCCAATCAAGCGGGCTGCTTTGTCCTGGATGGTGTCGAGCTTCTTGAGTGTTGTTGGAGCTGCATTTATTCCATCACACTCCTGACTTGTGCCTTGTATATGGTGGAAAGGCTTTGGGGTGTCGGGGTGAGACACTCCCCGCAGAATACCTAGCCTCTGACCTGCTCTTGTTGCCACAGTATTTATGTGGCTGGTCCAGTTCAGTTTCTGGTTAATGGTGACACCCAGGGTGTTGATAGTCGGGGATTCGGCGATGGTAATGCCATTGAATGTCAAGGAGAGGTGGTTAGACTCTCGCTTGTTGGAGATAGTCATTGCCTGGCACTTCTGTGGCGCGAATGTTACCTGCCACTTATCAGCCCAAGCCTGAACGTCGTCCAGTTCTTGTTGCATGAGGGCATGGACTGCTTCATTATCTGTGGAGTTGCGAACGGCGCTGAACACTGTGCAGTCATCAGCGAACATCCCCATTTCTGACCTAATGTTGGAGGGAAGATCATTGAAGAAGCAGCTGAAGATGCTTGGGCCTAGGACACTGCCCTAAGGAACACCTGCCGCAATAATCTGGGGCTGTGATTATTGACCTTCAACCGCCACAAACCTCTTCCGTTTTGCTAGGTATGACTCCAGCCAGTGGAGCCTTTTCCCCATGACTCCCATTGACTTCAGTTTTACTAGGTCCCCTTGATGCCAGACTCGGTCAAATGCTGCCTTGATGTCAAGAGCAGTCACTCTCACCTCACCACTGGAATTCAGCTCCTTTGTCCATGCTTGGACCAAGGCTGTAATGAGGTCGGGTCCGTGTGGTCAAGGCGGAACCCAAACTGGGCATCAGTGAGCAGGTTATTGGTGAGTAAGTGCCGCTTGATAGCACTGTCGATGACATCTTCCATCACTTTGCTGATGATTGCGAGTAGACTGATGGGGCGGTAATTGGCCGTGTTGGATTTGTCCTGCCTTTTGTGGACAGGACATACCTGGGCAGTTTTCCACATTGTCGGATAGATGCCAGTGTTGTAGCTGTACTGAAACAGCTTGGCTAGAGGTGCGGCTAGTTCTGGAGCACACGTCTTCAGCACGATAGTTGGGATGTTGTCGGGGCCAATAGCCTTTGCTGTATCCAGTGCACTCAGCCGTTTCTTGATATTAGGTGGAGTGAATCGAATTGGCTGAATTCGTTAACAGTCTCTTATGAGGGACTTTATCAAGTGCCTTCTGGAACTCCATATAAATAACATCCACACAGATTTCCCTGTCCACTGCTTTAGTCACACCTTTAAAAAATTCAATCAGGCTTGTCAGGCATGACCTACCATTTAGGTAAAGTGATGCACTTTGGGAGGAATGATATGGAAAGACAGTACACTATATAAATGGCATGGTTTTGAACAGTGTAGATAATCAAAGAGAACTTGGCGTCCATATACACATCCTTAAAGGTGGCAGGGCAAGTTAAAATGGGTGACTTGATTTTGAAAATAGTGAAATCGAATATAAAAGCAAATATATCATGCTAAAATTTAGGCCTCAGCTGGAACATTGTGGAAAATTCTGGGCACCAAATTTCAGGAGAGATGTAAAGGCCTTAGAAAGGGTACAGGGGATGTTTACTGGGTTGTTTCCAGGGATGAGGGAATGCAGTTATGAGGACAGGTTGGAAAAGTTAGAACTGTTCTCCTTGGAAAAGAGACGGTTAAGAGGTGACCTAATAGAGGTTTTCAAGATGATGAAAGGTTTTGATAGAGTTGATAGGGGAAAATTATTCCCTCTGGCGAGTGGGTCAACAACTAGAGGTCAGAAATTCAAAATCATTGGAAATATATCCATATGGGAGATGAGGAGATTTTTTTTACGCAGAGAATAGTCGGGATCGGGAACGCTGTACCTGAAAATTTGCTGGAAGCTGATTTCATAAATAAATTGAACACAAAGTTGAATAAATTCTCCAGGATGAGCAACTTACAGGGTTACGGACAAAAAGCGGGGATGTGGGACTGAGCACGATGCTCTTTCAAAGAGCCAGCACAGGCCCGCACCGAATTGTCTCCTTCTGTGCTCTAAATTTCTATGATTCTATAATAACTGGATATCTTAAACGGTACGTTATTATTGTCAGTAATAGTGTTATTAATCACACTGGGGATTTACTCTGATTCCTGTTATTTCTCTCTCTCTGATCCCCAGGCTGTATGATGCTGATCTCACAGATTCTTGTACCGAGGATCTCGTCACCGCTCTCAATGCAAACCAGTCACTGACGTCTCTGACCCTGGGATCAAACTCCTTCACAGACCGATCTGTCCCCGCTCTCCGCAGCCTCATACTGAACTATAGGAGTCTGGAGTGGATCCGGTGAGTGTTTGTGTTAATGTTTAATGTAATAATTAAAATATGAATGGAATTCAGTCACTTTTATGGGATTTATTTGTATGTAATTATTATTGAAATATTAACCCCAGTCACCCTGTTATTTACACTGTTGTCCAATCTGTTTATTTCATGTTTAATATTTAATCTGTTTCAGGCTGAGGGGGAATCAGTTCAGTTCAACCGGAGAGAAACAGCTGAAGCTGCTGCAGGGAACAAGACGCGGACTGAAAGTGGATGTGTGAACATTTCAATTAATGACCATCACTGGTCTCATTCTATGGCCATTTTGGCCGATTTTCTGCCCCTCCCCTTCAAGCGGCCGCGCTCCGGGTTTAAATCCTATCGGCCCCTTTAAGGTTTTCCAGCTCGAGCTGAGCGAGCGTCATCTCCCATTGTGAGGTCAGAGGCCCAGCCACAGGGTCACGAGACTCAGCCGCCCGGCCCCACAGCGCTGCTTCTGCAGGATATCCGGGGCTGAATGTTCCCCAATGGGGCACTGGGGAAATGCACAGACAGGAAGGGCCCAGGGTGGGGCTCAGTCTGGGCTGCAGTGGGACACTGACAATTGCACTCAGTATTCCTGGGTTTGGGGGTAACATTACCCAGGGTTCCTGCTCAGTATCAGTGACCCTGCTGGAAAGTGAACCTGTGTGGGTTCAGGATGGAGACCGGATCTGCTCATTTGGGATGTGTTCCACGATCCAATAGGGACTAATTCCTAATGTTTTTGTTCACCCTATCCTGTTAGGAGAGGTTCCTTGGACTTGTGCACTTGTGGAATCTGACTCCATGATGGGTCAGCACAAGGAGTGGAGAAATGGGGAAATTTCCTGCTGTGGATCCTGCTGTTCAGGGAGGGTGATTGAGAGGGTGAGCGGAGTTTATTACACTGAACTCTCCCTTTTTCTGGCACCAACACGGGGGCAGGTACTGGTGTTACCATGGAAATGAAAGTCCGTGTGCTCACTACGGGTAATGTTTAAAATGGAATTTCATGAGAATTCGACCTCCCCCCATGAGATTGTCAAAAGACCTGATGACCCGCGAAATGTCCTGAGCAAACTGAGGGGGCCAATGATTGGACATGTCACCCGCAGTCATGGGCTTTGTATAATGTTTCCGCCTTTATTAACCTTCACTTCTGTATCACGGCTTTATGGATTATCTAACGGTACTTATGAGAATTGTTAACGTGTGATGTTGAATTAAATGGTGCATTAACTTAACAGGTGCAATTCATGTCTACTTACCCTTTGAAAATTTGAGAATAGTTTCAGATATTTTTAGCCCGAAGGCCTCTAGTCATCCCCTTCACCAGATAAAGCTGAGTGTGGATCAGAAGCAGTTCACTTGAGGGAAACATCAGAGAACCAGCTCAATGATGGATCGATTGGTCTTTCGCCCCAATATCCAGTTAAGTCGGTTAATTTGCACTTCTGGCTGAGTTCACCAGCTTCTGGGCCAGGAAGCTCGCCATGGACCCGCGGGCATAAGGTCCAGCTGGGTCAGAGCGCAGTGAGAACAGTCTGCCTCAGCTCACAGTCACAAAGGGAGAAAGGACACTGGGTGCCCTGTGCTGGTGTAAAGGGAGAGTGCACAAACAAATTAGAGTGTCCCCACGTTGGCAAAGAATGTCAGGCCTGCATCACTGGTGCAGACCCTGCAGAGCTCACAGTGGCCGCTCACTGAGTGCTCGCCGAGCGTCCCGGTAGCACCTGATTCCACAGAAGTCCCCTTACGTTGACGTTGGAGTAGTGCTGGAGGAAAGTGGGAGGCACCATTTACTGCCTGACCGCATGAGAAGAGAGGGAATGAGAGAGGAGAGGACAGACTAATGGAAGAGGAAGAGAAGAGATGCAGGCTAAGATTGGGCAGGCGAGCAAGAAGCGGGTTACGGAGGGCAGAGGGTGATTGCAGAATTGAGAAACTCGTATACCATCGGAACACAGCATACCCAGGATACCTGCCCCCAACTGCAGCCTAGTGAACATGTTGTTGAAAGAGCAATCATTTATCAATCCCTTCCGTGTCCGGGCCGAGTGAGGTTTCCTGTGTTGAGTCAACTTGAGTGGAAGGCTCCACTCCTGGCTGTGCCCTTCCGCCAATTCGTTGAAGTTTCAGTCTCACCCCGGAGACCATAGACGTTGGATTCTCGGGCGTTGCTCAGCAGTTCATGGGAATAATGCGGCAGGATCACTTGTTTGCATTACTTATGGCAGGAAATGCGACTATCTGATCATCTCTTTTCTCTGCTATATATTCCTCATTCTCTAACGCTCCCCCAAATCCGAACCCTGTTTATCATCGTGATACCCTCTGTGCACTGACTCCAGACTTCCCTCAATGTATCTTATCTGCAGTCTCCTGCCCATAGTCACCACCACCCTCTCGGCCTTGCCATCTCACTGACCTGTCGACTCCTATTGTCTCAACAACAGACAAGGTCATCTCTGACCACTTCCTCGCATCCCTCACCACCCAAATTCCTCAGTTTATTTTTCTGTCTGCTGCTGCAATAAACGCCCCCCCCCCCTTCCCCCAAGTAATTTACAATTGCACTTTCAAGCTGCCAATGGTCCAGCCTTTGTCTCGCCATTCGCCACGATCCTTCTGTTGCTGTCGATGTTCTCGGGCCCAGTTGATGACCTGGACAGCAGTAAAATCCGAACTCTCTCCCACCGACGTCGTTCTTTCTGGTGTGGCCCCATCTTCACTCAGTCAATTCCAAGCCCGACAGGCTTAACTGTATCCGGCACACAACTGGTTCAGACATCCGTCGGCAGCTCTGCCGGAACCACATCAGGCACTATCGGGCCCTGCTCTCCTCTAACAAAACTGCTCACTATTCCAAGATCACCATAGAGAGCAAATATACCCGGGAGCTTATTATCTCCACTGCGAACTGAAACTCTTTAAATCTTTCCCACCGCCCTCACCTCCCACAAGCAGTGCTCATTGGCTCGGGCTCGATATTTATCGGATTCGGTTTCTGTGAAGCGCCAGTGGATGATTTATTGTGTTAAAGGCGCTATCTAAATGCAAGTTGTTGTCTTTGAACTTCCGACTTTCATTCTTGATTAATGAGAATATTTGTGGAAAATTCATTCACATTTTTTTATCTTGCGGCTGTCCAAGAATTACATTTCCAGCAGCCCAATGTGACTGGACCTGTCCGTCCCTCTGAATGACGGTCCTAGTTCCCCAAACGGACAACACAGACCCAGAGTCCTGTTCCATTACTCCAGGTGGAGTGTTCAGGTGCCCGGCCTGCTGTGGAAACTTTATTTGAAATATAAGGTTTCGAACCAATGACATTCAGAGAAGAGCATCAAGGGGGCGCCCAGAGTCTGCGACTGGAGGTCGCTCGTCTCACTGCCGACCAGCAGCTCCAATCCAAGGTCCAAATCCCAGCGTTTTAACTGCAGCAGCTTTAATATAGACTATTCCAGCTGGAATTACGGCGGCAGCTGGTCCCAGACTTACCCGCCAATAGATCCTCATGAAAGGATTTACTGACAGATCGGAGAGTCACAAAGACAAACAGCGCGAGAAGGGATGCGCCCCCCAGCCCCAGAGCGAAAGCGACGGGAGCCTGTCCAATGATAACAGTGTAAGGAGAAAGGATGGAGCACGGGACCCTGTCCTTGATAACGGTGCTGGGAGAAAGGATGGAGCACGGGACCCTGTCCTGTGATAACGGTGCTGGGAGAAAGGATGGAGCACGGGACCCTGTCCTGTGATAACGGTGCTAGGAGAAAGGATGGAGCACGGGACCCTGTCCTGTGATAACGGTGCTGGGAGAAAGGATGAAGCACGGGACCCTGTCCTGTGATAACGGTGCTAGGAGAAAGGATGGAGCACGGGGCCCTGTCCTGTGATAACGGTGTAAGGATGGAGCACGGGACCCTGTCCTGTGATAACGGTGCTGGGAGAAAGGATGAAGCACGGGACCCTGTCCTGTGATAACGGTGCTGGGAGAAAGGACGGAGCACGGGACCCTGTCCTGTGATAACGGTGCTGGGAGAAAGGATGGAGCACGGGACCCTGTCCTGTGATAACGGTGCTGGGAGAAAGGATGGAGCACGGGACCCTGTCCTGTGATAACGGTGTAAGGATGGAGCACGGGACCCTGTCCTGTGATAACGGTGCTAGGAGAAAGGATGGAGCACGGGACCCTGTCCTGTGATAACGGTGCTGGGAGAAAGGATGGAGCACGGGACCCTGTCCTGTGATAACGGTCTGAGGAGAAAGGATGGAGCACGGGACCCTGTCCTGTGATAACGGTGCTGGGAGAAAGGACGGAGCACGGGACCCTGTCCTGTGATAACGGTGCTGGGAGAAACGATGGAGCACGGGAACCTGTCCTGTGATAACGGTACTGGGAGAAAGGACGGAGCACGGGACCCTGTCCTGTGATAACGGTGTAAGGATGAAGCACGGGACCCTGTCCTGTGATAACGGTGTAAGGATGGAGCAAGGGTCCCTGTCCTGTGATAACGGTGCTAGGAGAAAGGATGGAGCACGGGACCCTGTCCTGTGATAACGGTGCTAGGAGAAAGGATGGAGCACGGGACCCTGTCCTGTGATAACGGTGTAAGGATGGAGCACGGGACCCTGTCCTGTGATAACGGTCCTAGGAGAAAGGATGGAGCACGGGACCCTGTCCTGTGATAACGGTGCTAGGAGAAAGGATGGAGCACGGGGCACTGTCCTGTGATAACGGTGTAAGGATGGAGCTCGGGACCCTGTCCTGTGATAACGGTGCTAGGAGAAAGGATGGAGCACGGGACCCTGTCCTGTGATAACGGTGTAAGGATGGAGCTCGGGACCCTGTCCTGTGATAACGGTGTAAGGAGAATGGATGGAGCACGGGACCCTGTCCTGTGATAACGATGCTGGGAGAAAGGACGGAGCACGGGACCCTGTCCTGTGATAACGGTGCTGGGAGAAAGGATGGAGCACGGGACCCTGTCCTGTGATAACGGTGTAAGGATGGAGCACGGGACCCTGTCCAGTGATAACGGTGCTGAGAGAAAGGATGGAGCACGGGACCCTGTCCTGTGATAACGGTGTAAGGATGGAGCACGGGACCCTGTCCTGTGATAACGGTGTAAGGATGGAGCACGGGACCCTGTCCTGTGATAACGGTGTAAGGATGGAGCACGGAACCCTGTCCTGTGATAACGGTGCTAGGAGAAAGGATGGAGCACGGGCACCTGTCCTGCGATAACGGTGTAAGGACGGAGCACGGGACCCTGTCCTGTGATAACGGTGTAAGTAGAAAGGATGGAGCACGGGACCCTGTCCTGTGATAACGGTGCTGGGAGAAAGGATGGAGCACGGGACCCTGTCCTGTGATAACGGTGCTGGGAGAAAGGACGGAGCACAGGACCCTGTCCTGTGATAACGGTGTAAGGATGGAGCACGGGACCCTGTCCTGTGATAACGGTGCTGGGAGAAAGGATGGAGCACGGGACCCTGTCCTGTGATAACGGTGCTGGGAGAAAGGATGAAGCACGGGACCCTGTCCTGTGATAACGGTGCTAGGAGAAAGGATGGAGCACGGGGCCCTGTCCTGTGATAACGGTGTAAGGATGGAGCACGGGACCCTGTCCTGTGATAACGGTGCTAGGAGAAAGGATGGAGCACGGGACCCTGTCCTGTGATAACGGTGCTGGGAGAAAGGATGGAGCACGGGACCCTGTCCTGTGATAACGGTGTGAGGAGAAAGGATGGAGCACGGGACCCTGTCCTGTGATAACGGTGCTGGGAGAAAGGACGGAGCACGGGACCCTGTCCTGTGATAACGGTGCTGGGAGAAAGGATGGAGCACGGGACCCTGTCCTGTGATAACGGTGCTGGGAGAAAGGATGGAGCACGGGACCCTGTCCTGCGATAACGGTGTAAGGATGGAGCACGGGACCCTGTCCTGTGATAACGGTGCTAGGAGAAAGGATGGAGCACGGGACCCTGTCCTGTGATAACGGTGCTGGGAGAAAGGATGGAGCACGGGACCCTGTCCTGTGATAACGGTGTGAGGAGAAAGGATGGAGCACGGGACCCTGTCCTGTGATAACGGTGCTGGGAGAAAGGACGGAGCACGGGACCCTGTCCTGTGATAACGGTGCTGGGAGAAAGGATGGAGCACGGGAACCTGTCCTGTGATAACGGTACTGGGAGAAAGGACGGAGCACGGGACCCTGTCCTGTGATAACGGTGTAAGGATGAAGCACGGGACCCTGTCCTGTGATAACGGTGTAAGGATGGAGCAAGGGTCCCTGTCCTGTGATAACGGTGCTAGGAGAAAGGATGGAGCACGGGACCCTGTCCTGTGATAACGGTGCTAGGAGAAAGGATGGAGCACGGGACCCTGTCCTGTGATAACGGTGTAAGGATGGAGCACGGGACCCTGTCCTGTGATAACGGTCCTAGGAGAAAGGATGGAGCACGGGACCCTGTCCTGTGATAACGGTGCTAGGAGAAAGGATGGAGCACGGGGCACTGTCCTGTGATAACGGTGTAAGGATGGAGCTCGGGACCCTGTCCTGTGATAACGGTGCTAGGAGAAAGGATGGAGCACGGGACCCTGTCCTGTGATAACGGTGTAAGGATGGAGCTCGGGACCCTGTCCTGTGATAACGGTGTAAGGAGAATGGATGGAGCACGGGACCCTGTCCTGTGATAACGGTGCTGGGAGAAAGGACGGAGCACGGGACCCTGTCCTGTGATAACGGTGCTGGGAGAAAGGATGGAGCACGGGACCCTGTCCTGTGATAACGGTGTAAGGATGGAACACGGGACCCTGTCCAGTGATAACGGTGCTGAGAGAAAGGATGGAGCACGGGACCCTGTCCTGTGATAACGGTGTAAGGATGGAGCACGGGACCCTGTCCTGTGATAACGGTGTAAGGATGGAGCACGGGACCCTGTCCTGTGATAACGGTGTAAGGATGGAGCACGGAACCCTGTCCTGTGATAACGGTGCTAGGAGAAAGGATGGAGCACGGGAACCTGTCCTGCGATAACGGTGTAAGGACGGAGCACGGGACCCTGTCCTGTGATAACGGTGTAAGGATGGAGCACGGGACCCTGTCCTGTGATAACGGTGTAAGTAGAAAGGATGGAGCACGGGACCCTGTCCTGTGATAACGGTGCTGGGAGAAAGGATGGAGCACGGGACCCTGTCCTGTGATAACGGTGCTGGGAGAAAGGACGGAGCACGGGACCCTGTCCTGTGATAACGGTGTAAGGATGGAGCACGGGACCCTGTCCTGTGATAACGGTGTAAGGATGGAGCTCGGGACCCTGTCCTGTGATAACGGTGTAAGGATGGAGCTCGGGACCCTGTGCTGTGATAACGGTGTAAGGATGGAGCACGGGACCCTGTCCTGTGATAACGGTGCTGGGAGAAAGGACGGAGCACGGGACACTGTCCTGTGATAACGGTGTAAGGATGGAGCACGGGACCCTGTCCTGTGATAACGGTGCTGGGAGAAAGGATGGAGCACGGTACCCTGTCCTGTGATAACGGTGTAAGGATGGAGCACGGGACCCTGTCCTGTGATAACGGTGTAAGGAGACAGGATGGAGCACGGGATGGGGAGCGATAACCCCTCACACCATCCCTCTTACAGCTGGCGGCACTTTTATCTTGTTTTTATTTTTTTACATAGATTTTGTGAGACCTTCATCTGCGACCGCGCTCTGTAATATTTGATTTGGTTTTCCTCAAACTAACTTGAACCTTGCTGTAAAGTCTGTCTCACTAGTTCCCCAGTGTCATGGAGAGAAGCGCCTGATGCCCTCGTTTATTTAGTGTAACAGACACAAACCTATTGTGAAAAGCAACGAAAGTATTCTTGCGGAATTATCCAGACTTCTATCAACGCTGTAAACAGTTCTGACCCAGACACGATTTGCGCACGCAGCCTTCTGATTTTTTCAATCCACTCCTTTTACACTGACCAAACTGTAACCGTGATTACTGTGGGAGAACCTTCACCACACCGACTGCAGCGGTTCAAGAAGGCGGCTCACCACCACCATCTCAAGGGCAGTTCGGGATTGGCAACAAATGCTGACCTTGCCAGCGACTCCCACATCCCAGGAATGTACAAAAAATATATTAGCACTCGGTGATTTTTGGAAGCCACCTTGAAATGATTCAGAAACGACTCATGTCACGGGCATTCCGGCCAATTCAGCCGCCGTGTTGAAAACAACAAATGTCTCGGCTTTTCGCGTCTTTAGTCGGAAGGCAAAACATAATTTGCATGGACCTGTGAACGAAGAAAAAATACATTTCAGAAAGAGAAAGCTAATTCACCGAGCCGCAATCATCTCTCATGATAATTATAAAACATTTCTAAGCTCCACTAGTCGAACTCAACAATCGCCACTGTTTTAAAGTTATCAGACAAGCTCACCAATCCTAAAACTGTAGCAGATCTTTTCCAGGAAACCTTTCTGTTGGAACCTCAGTGCCATTTAGATTAAAACTGGGCAACGAATGTATTCACTCGTCCATTGTAGACACGCGCCTTATTTAGAATACTGGTCGACATATTTCAGTGAGGTGGGAGTATTTCTCTGCTCCCATTCCGCACATTCTCTGATGTTCATGCACCATGTTCCATTCTCCTCTCCCATTCTTCACAGGATGTGAATTACAAGCATCATCAATCATTACCCGTTGAAAGCATTGAAAGACTCAGGTAGCACAGGTGTTGGAACAAACTCTATCTTCCATTATACAAGTCGGTGGCTTTAAACGTGGTAGGTTCTGCCCTCATCTTGAAATGAGATTCTCTTCAGTATACAATACAAAGTGAATTGCAAACCTGCCGGTCAAACAGTGGAAATTAAGTCACTCGTGAACACAAAACACATGGTCCTCATTTTCAAATTTATAGAAGTAATTTAAGCGCCTGATATTTGTGAGCTCATCCTATATATTTAGTGTTTTCTGCCCTTTGATCGGGGTCAGCTTTAGCTCAGCGGTTACTTCGCAGCACCAACTTCATCAGGAGTTTGAATCTGTCTCGCCGTGGGCGCTGCCTGGCGTTTTATTGTTATTTTCAATCCGCTCCTTTTACACCGAAACACATTGTAACCATGATTTTTAATTCACACTACGTGATTTTAGATGTCTTTGAATGACTGAAATAGGATTCCTATCTCGTGGCATGTCCTGGCTTTTCCTGTCTTCAATCGAAAGGAAATAAAATTATTTCACGGATGAGGGATTACAGTGACAGGGGACAGACTAGGGAAGCTGGGATAGTTCTCCTTAGAGCAGAGGAGGCTTAGAGGAGATTTGATAGAGGGTGTAAAATCATGAAGTGTTTCGATAGAGTGAATGAAGAGGAACTGTTTCCAATGGTTGAAGGATCGATTAGCTGAGGGCACAGAATAAGGTGATTAGCACAAGAACCAGAGGCGACATGAGGAAAAACAGTTTACTCAACGAATAGTTAGGATTTGGAATGCACTGAGAACAGATTCAATAGCAGCCTTCAAAAGAGAATTGGATAAAAATTGAAGGAGAAAGAATTGCAGGGATATTGGGAAAGAGCAGGGAGTGGGACTAATTGGATTGCTCTGTGACAGAGGTGGCACAGACTCGATCGGTCGAATCGTCTCCTTCTGTGCTGAACTATTCTATGATTCTATGAATTTCCAGTGACATGTGAACAACAGACAAACACATTGGAAAAGCTAAAGCACATTCACCGTCCAGCGTTCAGCTGTCAGCGAAAATTTCACGCCCGCTTTCATCACATGTTGCCAGCGGACTGCAGCAAATCCAATTACACTCACCGAGCCCCAGAATCATCACTCAGAATCCCCACTATGGAAGCAGGAAACTGCACCAAATACACAACAGGATGGGCAGCTTGTGAAAAACAAGGAAAGTTTAGGTGTGTAGACTCTTCCTAGAACAGTAAACATGGCCGTGTGACAATATACATTGTGAGTGTCTGTTTTTGAGTGTCACGTTTATATATAAAGTGTGTGTTTGTGTGATGAGAGAGATGCTTGTATGTGTGTCAGTTTTTTTCTGGTACAATATACATCAGGATATAAATCTATAAAGATCTGTGATTGAGACTGTGATCCTCTGAATGGATTTTGGGTGTGTCAGTGAGCTAGTGATGATTAAATGTCTGTGTATCTGTGTGTTCTGTATCAATATATTTGTGTGTATCTGTGTTCTGTATATATGTGTTTACGTGTAATTGAAAAGTAAGATAGAAATAAATAACCAGAAAATTCTGTTCGACTGAAGTCAGATTAACCTGAATAAATGAATCAATATTACAGATCCATGTAAACAGATTTGTCAGCAGCAGAACCGTGGAATCCATTTACAGAATATCCAACACAAGAAAGCAGAAACATGTCTATATTTAACAGGGATAAGCCTAATTACATTTACAACGGTTGCAATACTTGAAGCTAGCGCCCCCTGGTGGTCCAGTGTTTAGAATGCAGCGCGCTCACCGCGGCGACCTCAATTTGACTCCCCGTCAGTGAATTAATTTTTACAAAACAGTTAATCCGTCAGACGAATGATAATTGCTTCAATCACTGTGAATAAACCACAGGTTTCTGTTGCACACTGAAGGAAATGTTTCCCAGTGACCAGGGACCTTTCCCATGTGAGGCGAAGGTGATAACCGTTACACTACGTAAACTTCTAGCTTTTGACCTCAGGTCAGAGACAGTGTTGAGGAAGAGAGTGAAATGCTGACTGTTTTTAACACACATTTCACCGTCCAAAGTTGCAATCTGTGTGTAGAGCCAGAAGATATAGACGGGGGTTTAAATGAATATTTTGCATCTGTTTTCACTATGGAGAAGGACGATGTAGGCATAGAAATCAGGCAGGGGGATTGTGATATACTTGAACAAATTAGTATTGAGTGGGAGGAGATACGAGCGGTTTTAGTGGGCTTAAAAGTGGTATAAATCCCCAGGCCCAGACGAGATGTATCCCAGGCTGCTGTGTGAGGCAAGGGAGGAGATTGCAGGGGCTCTGACACACATTTTCAGCTCCTCTCTCCCACAGGGGAGGTGCCAGAGGACTGGAGAACAGCTAACATAGTACCATTATTCAAGAAGTAGTAGGGATAAACCAGGGAATTATAGGCCAGTGAGCCGAACATCAGTGGTAGGGAAATTATTGGAAAAAATTCTGAGGGACAGAATTAGACTCCACTTGGAGAGGCTAGGTTTAATCAAGGATAGTCAGCATTGCTTTGTCAGGGGGAGATCATGTCTGACCAATTTGATTGAATTTTTCGAGGGTGTGACTAGGTGTGTGGATGAGGGTAGTGCAGTTGATATAGTCTACATGGACTTCAGTAAGGCTTTTGACAAAGCCCCGATGGGTCAAGAAGGTAAGAGCACATGGGATCCAGGGCATCTTGGCACATTGGATCCAAAATTGGTTTTGTGGCAGGAGGCAGAGGGTGATGGTCGAAGGTTGTTTTTGTGACTGGAAGCCTGTGTCCAGTGGTGTACCGCAGGGATTGGTGCTGGGTCCCTTGCTGTTTGTAGTGTACATTAATGATTTAGATATGAATGTAGGAGGTATGATCAGTAAGTTCGCAGATGACACGAAAATTGGTGGGGTGGTAAATAGCGAGGAGGGAAGCCTCAGGCTAAAGGAGGATATAGACGGTTTGGTTAGATGCCCAGAACAGTGGCAAATGGAATTTAACCCTGAAAAGTGTGAGGTGATGCATTTTTGGAGGACTAACAAGGCAAGGGAATACACAATGAATGGTAGGACCCTAGGAAGGACAGAGGATCAGAGGGACCTTGGTGTGCATGTACATAGATCCCTGAAGGCAGCAGGACAGGTAGATAAGGTGGTTAAAGAGGCATATGGAATACTTGCCTTCATTAGCCGAGGCATAGAATCTAAGAGCAGGGAGGTTAAGATGGAGCTGTACAAAACGCTAGTTAAGCCACAGCTGGAATACTGTGTGCAGTTCTGATCGCCACACTATAGGAAGGATGTGATTGCATTGGAGAGGGTGCAGAGGAGATTCACCAGGATGTTACCTGGGCTGCAGTGCTTCAGCTATGAAGAGAGACTGGACAGGCTGGAGTTATTTTCCTTAGAGCAGAGAAGGCAGAGGGGGGACCTGATTGAGGTGCACAAAATTATGAGGGGCATGGATAGGGTAGATAGAAAGGAACTGTTCCCCTTAGTAGAGGGGTCAGTAACCAGGGGGCATAGTTTCAAGGTAAGGGGCGAGATTTAGAGGGGATTTGAGGAAAAACGTTTTCACCCAGAGGGTGGTTGGAATCTGGAACTCACTGCCTGAAAGAGTGGTAGAGGCAGGAACCCTCAGAACATTCACAGAATCCCCACAGTGCAGATAGAGGCCATTTCGGCCCATCGAGCCTGCACCGACACATATCCCACCCCATCCCCGTAACCCCACGCATTTAATCCCCCCTAACACTAAGGGTCAATTTATCATAGACAAATTAACCTAACCCGCACATCTTTGGACTGTGGGAGGAAACCGGAGCATGCGGAGGAAACCCACGCAGACACGGGGAGAATGTGCAGACTCCACACAGGCAGTCACCCGGGGCCGGATTCGAGCCCAGGTCCGTGGCGCTGTAAGGCAACAGTGCTAAACACTATGCCACCGTGTTGCCCTTCAAGAAGCATTTAGATGAGCACTTGAAATGCCATAGCATACAAGGCTACGGACCAAGTACTGGAAAATGGGATTAGAATAGACAGGGCTTGATGGCCGGCACGTACACGATGGGCCGAAGGGCCTCTTTCTGTGCTGTATGACTCTATGACTCTAAAACGACACAAATCACACGGCAAAAATATCCATTAAAAGGTCATTAAACTCCCGGAGGAACTCCCGAATGTTATTCCCTGAATCTTCTGAATCGGATCACTCACGTTAGGTTCCATTTGGACGGAAACCAGCTGCCCGCCGCCTCCAGGAATTGGCCATTCTAATTCTGTGACTGCGGCGAGTTTTGTTTGGGCGTTGTTAGATTCGAATTTGGAGAAACTCTAGACGGAGACGGAATTGAGGACAAGTTCAGAATTTATTAAAATAAACAAAAGACTTGTGCACAAGGGAGAGCCACTCAGCTTCCTCAAGCTAGGGGCGCACTCTCTGAGGAACAAGTAATGGTTCATTCAAGTTATACATTTCTATAAGCACCGCCCACTTACTACAGAATGGGGCGTACACGTACAAACAGTGTCACTACAGTTACTCTCTATTGGTTATATGGTTAGTCACTCAACTGTCGGGCCCTCCCCTTGAACCCTGACCATGCCAGTCACAGATGTTGGTTGCCTCATCCTACTCCCCAAATTCTTGCTGTTATCTCTTCCTTTGCGGGCATAGTTTATAGTTTGAGAAAACATATTTTATCCCTGGCTGTCGGACAGAGCGGGGTGGCTCAAGGCCGTAATGGCTTGGATGCTCAGTGACTGGAACCGTGTTGGTCATTAATTGCTCCCTTATCTCTTGGGCGACCAGGTTCGAATAGTAGATGTACCCACCGTGCCTGGAACTGTGTTGGTTGTTAATTGCTCCCTTATCTCTTGGGAGGCCAGGCTGTGCTTTGACAATGGCTCTACTGAGGTTGTGAATACATATATCCCAAGGTTTGATAAGGGGAGGGAGGCACCTTCCAGTCTACAAATATGCCTTAATTAGCTAAACCTACTATCCGAAATAAGTAGAGGGTAATGTAGTCAAGTATCCCAGCATTCTTTGGGAACAAGCAGGATCCTTCAGTAGTAGTCAAGTATCCCAGAGTTCTTTGGGAACAAGCTGGATCCTTCAGTCCCCCCTTCCAATCCCCCGAAAAGGACCCTTGAAGGGGGTTGGAGAGTGTGCTCTCTACGCTAAATAGTGTGATAAGCTAGTGAGTGTATAATATGTCAGAAACGCATATAGGTTTTTCCCGGATCAACTAGCACGAATGATGAAGGTTTACCTGTAACCCCACCCAATTTATTCTATACTTCCCCCTAGGCCTTTGGCTATTCCAGGTAGGCCGCACATTCGTTGCATATGGTCTGGTGTGAGTCCTGTCGGGGTGGCCACCCGTCTAGGCACCAGGTATGCATCAGATGAGTGAAGTTGCTATTTAGGCATTCCCCGATTCATTATATGATTGCTTCATTATTCATGCACATGATTTCTCCAACAAGTTGTCAAAATCATCATCTGAAACACTTGGAGTAGGAGCAGTACAAGCATTAACAGTTTTAACCACTTGCTTTGCAATTTGTTTAGCCCGAGTCCGTTTACATTTCCTGCATGTCATACATAACAAGGTCAGGACAATTACTAACTGCACCACGACTAATACATATGAAATCAATCGGATCCATGGATGGATCTGTATATTTAGTCCCCAGTCCCAAATGTCATCCAGCCATGTGGTCACCTTGATCGCGCGATATCTTTCTTCAGATCCGTGTTCCGTTGTTGTAGAGTATAGTACACCTTCTGGGAGAGTCGTATCTCCTTTCGCAACTGCCTCAGGTGTTCGGGCAGGGGGGGTATAGGATACCCAAAGGTGTTGATGTAGTCCCATAATCCATACTTGATGTCTTCAGACACTTGAAGAAAGGTAATATCAAACTGGTGTATGTCCACCAATTCCTCATGTCCAATCCGTACCGGAACTGCGGGGGTGAAGCAGAACTCTGAACTGGGGATGTTGCAAGTTAGATTGGCATACTCAAACGTTTTCAGGTTGGTCGTCACACAGTATTCGCCTTTGCCGGCGTACGCCACCTGGGTAGGCTTTGAGGCTGCGTCCAATGCTTCCATGGTGCAGTTAATTTCCATGCCTGTGTTATTAAAACCACATTGGGCTTGCGGGCTTTGGCTGATTGCATGCGGGCACATGATGATGGCATGTCTGGTGACACATCCCTCCAGCTTGGTACCCATCCAGTCTCCTTTCACCATCACTGCATAAGGTAATATATTGTGGTAAGATATATGCATGCCATCTTTTAATATACCAATATTTTGTACCTGATACACCTCCCGCCCTTGTGTCTCTGGTGTCATTACCGGGACGACCAGAATTAGCCCCAGGAATCCCCCCCCCCGTCTGGTCTGCATTCAACCTGCGTGGGGAATACCCGTACCATGGCTCGGAATTGACAAACTGTCATATTGAGGCTACTTAAGAGATGTTTGGGTGTACCCGCCCCAGCGTGTCCACGAGTCAGGGTCCCTTTTAACTGTTGGTTGGTAATCCACAGGGGTACCTCCCCTGCCTGTATCTGTTCCAGGTTTTCTCGGGTTTGCTCCACTATCCAATTCCCATATGTGCTGCAAACGTCGTTTGCTGATGCCTGCTGTGAGGCATTGTATTCTTCTTTAATTAACTTATTTATAGTCTGTGCGTGTGTTTCTAACACAGTAGCTATATCCTGCAGGTATACGGTTAATATCTGGTCCTCCTTTAACTCTTGGTCCTCACTCTTATTTTGCTCTTGTAAAATAGCTTTAATGCGGGAACCCAGATCCCGGACCTTCTGATCTACGGTAGCCAGATCAATGGTGTTAACGACCGACGTGCCAGTGTTAAAAATCGTTGCTGCATCATTAACTAAAGACCTCTTACGTCGCCATACCCGCCGGCTTCCCTGTCTATATCCGCCTCCGCTACGATCCGCGCCTTGTTTCAATACCTGTGTTAGAAGGCGCTGGTATAACTGTTGGGTTTGTGGTGAGCACCAAGCAGGCAGGGCGGTGTTGGCCAGGTTTAGCACCACTGACACTAATTCATGACGCACATTATCATACAATATATCCCCAGTACGGGTGAACACCAACCCACTAGCGGGTCCCTCTTTCACGGGGGGGCAGGTCAGTGGCTCGCGCTCGGAGGGGAAAGGTGTTGTGGAAACCATTGGGGGCAGGGGTGTAGGGGGGGCACCCCAGTAGCAGTCGATAACCAGCGGTAGCCCGGGCTCCTCGTATTGTTCTATGATTCCGAAAGTCTGACATCTCTCTGAGGTAGGCGTGCATGAGGGGTCCCAGTGCCCCGCATTATTCTGACAGCATATCCTGTCCGTCTTCCCTGTGATTTTACTGGTACAAACTCCCCTGTGCGTTTTGTGTGGACCAGTAGTCATTTCACAGAAAAAGGGGGCTCCCGACCGGTCGACGCAGAACCCCAGTGCCGTGATGGGTGTTGTTTGTTCACTGATCAGTATCCCTATCATTCCCATGATAAGCCACCCCATGGTTATCCTATACCACCGCTAGGCAGAAGGAGTCCAATTTGTTTATCTGTCTCGACACTAGCTTGTACAGTAGTAACTAGCAGGCTCTCTCTCTCTCTCTCTCTCTCTCCCTGTTTGTCCTGGTATTGGCCGTGTGCGCAGGGCTCGGAGCGGGGTTAGGGCTACTTCATATGTGGCATTGAGACGGTGGCCTTGTGACAGTGGCTCAATGTAACTTACCTGACTTAACGTGATCCGGTAAGGGTTAGGAGCTGTCGGACGGGGATGGGTGAAGACAGGTTGCACTGTCCTCCTTCGGAGGTAGGAGGGTCTATAATAGGGAGTGGATATCCCCTGGGGAAGGTCCTCCAGTCCCGACACCAGCGGTTCCCAAAGAGCAGCTGTATCTCGGAACCGGTCTGTCTCCCCTGCACGGGGTAGGGTGAATAAAAGAGTCTGAGTTCTGTTGGGATGTAAAGCGAGGGGTCCGGTGGCCCTACCACAAAAGGGAGATAACCGGAACTCTAGAGTCAAGGGGTGAATCCCGGGGAAGGTTAGAGTCGTATAATAATGTGAGTTCGCGGGATCCCTGGTTAAGTCGAAAGCCTGGACCGTAGAAAGGTCGACATCCCCGGTAGTGGTGGCAGTACTGAGGTCGGACCCACTCATCTGTAAGAAAGAGACAGGTAAAATAGCAACCCGAGGAACCGACTTAATGCTTTGAAATCCGGTCCTGATCAAGTATAGGGGAGAAAAAGGCAGGTCAATACTTGTTTTTATTTCTTTTTAATTGTAAAACGAACACAACAGATATGTCTTTAAAAGGGTTGACAGCTTAAAAGGGTTAACAGCTTTTAGCTCTCTGTACCAAAAGGTGGGTGGAGCTAACAGATACAACAGACATTTCCTCAAAAGGGTTAACAGCTTTTAGCTCTCTGTACCAAAAGGTGGGTGGAGCTAACAGATACAACAGGCACCCTTTTTAAAACAGACTTTCAGACCAAGGAAATACCGTAACTTCTTAGAGTTTATAGTCAGGAAACTTTCACACAGACTTTCACACAGACTTACAGACAGACTGAGATCTCAGCATTCCCTTTAAGATTCCTTTCGCTCAGCAAATTCTGGATTTTACTTTTTTTTTTATTCTCCAAGAGGTGGGGAAATCTCTTCCCCGGGCCCCGTCACCGGCTTAGTCTGGCTCCATTTTAATACCCCCGGGTGCCGTGGTGGACCAGGGCAGAGAAGCTGGGGTGAGTCCTTGACAGGAGGCATGAAGGTCTGTCTGGTGAAGCCCAAAGTGTCGACTAGCCCACTCCCGGATTCCGGCCTCCGTGGGCTGGTGGCTGGCCCCCATTCGGAGGGCGGTTTGGTAGGGCTTTTCCAGCCCCTGGAGTAGATTATCTAAGAACCGTGGGTCGTCATGATTAGCGGGAATGTTATTCGTCTGGCCCCAATGTTCATACTGCTCGATTACTCGATCAATGTACACATTGGGGTTTTCTCCGGGACTCTGGCGCAGGGCGGTGAGCCCCACCCAGGTAGCGGTGCCGTTGCCCAGTCCAGCCTGCGCCCAGGTTTTTAAACCATTGAATTGGATCTCATACTCTGCTACCGTGGCTGGGACATTTAAGACATGGGGTCCCAATGTCTCATAAACCATAGAGGGACATTTTACCTCAATAATATCTTTTATGTCTTGTATGGACAAATTAAAGTGCCGAGCAGCACTTCGTATTTTTGCCCATACTTCGACGTTAGGATTGTATCTTTTGAGGTCGGGAATGAGGAGGATGACGCTGGATCTCTCCTGGGGCGTAAAAGAATGAGCCTCGCCCATCATACCCCGTCCACCTATCTCTGCGTTTTGGGCTCCTGCTGCCGGATTAACTCGGACGGGGGCCGTGGGGTTGGATTTTCCTGCCCCAGACTGAAGCGGTAAGGTGGGATAGATACTTGTGTATTCGGGGGGGCACGTGGGTTGGATGGCTTCAACTCGTTGAACCTTTACGGTCCCCGATGGGGGCCGGGGTTCTAGGATCGGTGTGTCTCGAGTCTCCTTTTGTAGAGCCTCAACAATGTCACCCCAGTTTTTCAAATCGTCTAGATTCTCAGTCCCTGGCGACTTAAGGTGCAGGAGATTGCTAACTTGGACTTTAGCCTCCTGCATAGGTCTCAAGAATCCTTGAAACGGGGTCGGTCTTCCCCTCTTATCCACGATTATAGATCCCATCTGATCCATCCAACTAGTACACAGAACCGCCCCATACTTAGCTTGTTTGTTTTTTTTTGTTCCGCCCACCACTTTATTTGGTCAGCTACTGAGCTTGTTTCTTTCCACCCCTTTTTAACCATTTCACTCTGAAGTTTCAAATTAGCCTCTCGGACCTGTTGAACGACAGTGACACTGGTGGCCATAGCCGGAACGTCGGGTGAAAGAGATCTCCCCTTGTTTCCCATGTGATCCATATTAATAGTCACGTGTATTCTTATACTCTATCTTATACTTTAATCGGCACAAGCGACACAAACTTACACTCTAAACAGACTCTAACTTAAATCCCTCCGGGTCGTCACCCGGTATTTTGCGTACACTTAATCGTCACGGGATCACGATCCTGTGGTGTTTTAGTTCTCTACACCTACTTGATCCTGGCCGTCACGTGGGGCCCAATCGCCCTCTTAATTCAGGCTCAGGCTAGGTGTTTGAGATAGACAACCACCCTTGTCCGTGTCGATCACCCGTGACTCTCAAGGATCCAATCTTATACTTTAAATCAGAAATATACACTTATCACCTTATACTCTAAATCAGAAAAAAACCCCACTTATGTCTAATCAATTCCGTCAGTCCGGTCTCCGTGAGGAATAATTTAAGTTGTGGGTACTTTTATACTGACTGAACCATAAACGGTTTTAGCCCCACCGGTGACGAGCGAGTCCTTGTTCCTCCTAAAAGCCTTACTCTGGCTTTTCCCTTAGGACACAACATGGTTCTCGCTTTAACCGTCACTTCCAGTGTCTTTAACTCCTATGGTCCTTACCTGCAGTATCCCACTTCTGACACCAACTGTTAGATTCGAATTTGGAGAAACTCTAGACGGAGACGGAATTGAGGACAAGTTCAGAATTTATTAAAATAAACAAAAGACTTGTGCACAAGGGAGAGCCACTCAGCTTCCTCAAGCCAGGGCGCACTCTCTGAGGAACAAGTAATGGTTCATTCAAGTTATACATTTCTATAAGCACCGCCCACTTACTACAGAATGGGGCGTACACGTACAAACAGTGTCACTACAGTTACTCTCTATTGGTTATATGGTTAGTCACTCAACTGTCGGGCCCTCCCCTTGAACCCTGACCATGCCAGTCACAGATGTTGGTTGCCTCATCCTACTCCCCAAATTCTTGCTGTTATCTCTTCCTTTGCGGGCATAGTTTATAGTTTGAGAAAACATATTTTATCCCTGGCTGTCGGACAGAGCGGGGTGGCTCAAGGCCGTAATGGCTTGGATGCTCAGTGACTGGAACCGTGTTGGTCATTAATTGCTCCCTTATCTCTTGGGCGACCAGGTTCGAATAGTAGATGTACCCACCGTGCCTGGAACTGTGTTGGTTGTTAATTGCTCCCTTATCTCTTGGGAGGCCAGGCTGTGCTTTGACAATGGCTCTACTGAGGTTGTGAATACATATATCCCAAGGTTTGATAAGGGGAGGGAGGCACCTTCCAGTCTACAAATATGCCTTAATTAGCTAAACCTACTATCCGAAATAAGTAGAGGGTAATGTAGTCAAGTATCCCAGCATTCTTTGGGAACAAGCAGGATCCTTCAGTAGTAGTCAAGTATCCCAGAGTTCTTTGGGAACAAGCTGGATCCTTCAGCGTGGTCACAAACGATTATTCTCAACATCATGTTTCCACGTTGGGACTTTGAGGGAATAATTCAACATGTTTCAGCTCTGACTAGCTCAACTGGACAGGGATCACCGCGCCAAGCACAGCTGGACAGAAAGACCCAGGGACTAGCTCAGCTGGACAGGGATACCCAGGGAATGGCACAGCTGGACAGAGATACAGAGGGACTAGCTCAGACGGACAGGGATACAGAGGGACTAGCTCAGATAGACAGGGATACCCAGGGAATGGCACAGCTGGACAGGGATACAGAGGGACTAGCACTACTGGACAGAGATACCCAGGGAATGGCACAGCTGGACAGGGATACCCAGTGACAAGCACAGCTGGGCAGAGATACCCAGGGACTAGCACAGCTGGACAGAGATACCCAGGGACCAGCTTACTGGACAGGAATGCCCAGTGACAAGCACAGCTGGAGAGAGATACCCAGGGACTAGCAGAGCTGGACAGGGATACCCAGGGAATGGCACAGCTGGACAGGGATACCCAGGGACTAGCACAGCTAGACAGGGATACCCAGGGATTGGCACAGCTGACAGATATACCATGCGACTAGCACAGCTGGACAGGGATACCCAGAGATTTGCACAGCTGGACAGGGATACCCAGGGACTAGCTCAGCTTCACAGGGATACCCAGGGACTAGCTCAGATGGAGAGGTATAGCCAGGGAATAGCACAGCTGGACAGCGAATCCCAGTGACTAGCACAGCTGGACAGCGATACCCAGTGACTAGCACAGCTGGACATGGAAACACAGTGACTGGCACAGCTGGACAGAGATACCCAGGGACCAGCACAGCTGGACAGGGATACCCAGGGAAAGGCACAGCTGGACAGAGATACCCAGGGACTGGCACAGCTGGATAGGGATACCCCTGGAATAGCACAGCTGGACAGATACCCAGTGACTAGCATAGCTGGACAGGGATACCCAGGGACTAGCTCAGATGGAGAGGGATAGCTAGGGACCAGCACAGCAGGACAGAGATACCCAAGGACGAGCACAGCTGGACAGAGATACCTAGGGACCAGCACAGCTGGGCAGAGAAACCCGGGGCCAGCAGAGCTGGACTGAGATAACCAGGGACCAGCACAGCTGGACAGAGATACCCAGGGACCAGCACAGCAGGACAGAGATACCCAGGGACTAGCACAGCAGGACAAAGATACCCAGGGACCAGCACAGCTGGACAGAGATACCCTGGGACTAGCACAGCTGGACAGGGATACCCAGGGACTAGCACAGCTGGACAGAGATACCCAGGGACTAGCACAGCTGGACAGAGATACTCAGGTACTAGCACAGCAGGACAGAGATACCCAGGGACCAGCACAGCTGGACAGAGATACTCAGGGACTAGCTCAGATGGACAGAGATACCCTGGGACTAGCTCAGATAGACAGAGATACCCTGGGACTAGCACAGATGGGCAGGGATACCCTGGGATTAACACTGCACTTTTACTCGTGTTTATAGATTGTTTCCGAGGTCCAATTGTGATTTGAGTTTTCATCAGTATTAACCGGTCCTGTCCTCTCCAGGGGAGTGTTGTGTATTTTTAAAGGGTATGTATTGCAATAAGGGGGCATGAGATTGTCAAATTTCCTCTTTCATTGTCTGCTAATTGACACTAGCTATTTCTCTCTGGTGTTTAAAACCGCGTATACGTTTCAGGTCATTTACCTGTCGGTTTACATATTCCAGACTGCATAATGCATTCCTCCCGCCCCCACTCACACCCACAAACACACACTTCTAGGAGATGTCCCAAAGCGCTTTAGAGAGGTGTAATCAAAAACATGGATACCAAACACAAAGATGGAGCGAGTAAGAGGGGTGACCAAAAGACTGCTCAAAGATTTCGGTTTTAATGAGTGTCTGTAGGGAGGTGAGGGAGGGGTGAAGGTGGAGGGGTTTCGGGAGGGAGTTCCAGAGCATGACGCCTACACAAATATTGCATCATGTTCGCATGTGCCTGCTGTCAGACCGCAGTGTTTTACAACATTTTACATCAATAAAAATAATTTATTAAATGAATGTAATATATCACTGATATGGCCCAGCGTGTTCTGAATTGTTTTCCCTAATACCAGCTGTACAATAGCCACACATTCAATGTAGCCTCACACGGTGCGATGGCGTGTTCTAGTTCTATATATGTAGATACAGAAACAATTTCCAGCAGTTCGTTTGAATCCAATAACTTAATATATTTCTAACGGGTTGGATGGAGGAACATGATCAATTTACATGTTTTTATCATTTTATTTGAAATGAGTACTCATACAAGTATTTGGGTGGGAAGTTACTGAATAACAGCAAAGTTTGCGGAATATTTTCTTGCAGCCAAAGCACACATTGACAACCTGGAACTGTGCGGCAATGAATAATGAAGGGGGAAAAAACAGTTAAAGCCTTCGTCTCTGGGTGGGCTCGAATCACCAACCTTTCGGTTAACAGCCGAACGCGCTAACCGATTGCGCCACAGAGACGGTCGGATGTGCTATCGCAAGATTCCCTAACCGAGGGTGTCAGCGAGATAAAATTTCAGATTTCTGCGACCGGAATAGCAATTGCCCACGATCAGTTTTACATTTCCAAATTAAGGAATGGGACATTCATTGTGAACACACAGAGAATGTCTGGTCCCGCACGCTGCAGACACACCCATGTCACCGCGAACCAGCTCTCCTGCAACCGGTGCCCTCTCCCTCCCAGCCTTTAGGTGCCTTGTTTGTTCGGAATTACTCTGAATGTCCCGAACCCAATGTTGCGTTTGATTTCCTGATCTGCAGTAACGAGAATCCTTTAAATGTCTCAGAGCAGTTGATGTCACCGATAACATCCGAGAAAATGTTCCAGCGTCTGAAACCAGGGAGCGGTGTCTTAACCGCCTCTGGTCAATCGGGCGGTTCGTCCTTCATTCTCCTCTGATTCCCTTTCCCAAAGCGGATCTAAAGATTCACAAAGCTGATGACTGTATTTTATTTTTGGATCCTTTCAATTTTCCCGCTCCTAACTGGCAATATTTTCCAAACATCGTCGCTTTGCATCATGTCCAGGGATGAAGTAATTCAGTTATGTGGAGAGACTGTCGAAGCTGGGATTGTTCTCCTTAGAGCAAAGAAGGTTAAGCGGAGATTTAATAGAGAGTTCAAAATTATGGGGGGAGGGGGGGGTGCGGGGTAATAGAGCAGAGAGGGTGAAACTGTTTCCACTGACAAGAGTGTCGGTAACCAGAGGACACTGATGTCAGATAATTGTTAAAGTGGTGTGGGGAGATTGTTCTTTACACAGCGAGTTGTAAAGATCTGGGTGAGAGTGCGTGCACTGCGTGAGAGGGCGGGGAAAGCAGATTCAATAATAACTTTAAAAAGGGAAGTTTAAATGAAAAGCATTGCAGGGATATGGGGAAAGAGCAGGAGAGTGGGAATAATTGGATAGCTCTTTCAAAGAGCCGGCACAGGCCCGGTGGGCCCAATGGCCTCCTACTGTGCTGTGTGATTCTATGATTCTGTGACCGATCCTTGACAGCAGCCTCTACCCGCGGTTTCCCACCTCTCCCATGTTCCTATCGTTATCTCAATGGCAGCAACCGTGACCTCACACTCTGGAACACTCACACCATCCAGGATGCTGGAAGTGAAACTAGGAGAAGCCATTCTGGAGCTCGATGGGGTTTCGGCAATAATCGAGAAATGATGCAGAATTTAAACGAGGTCAATCACAGTCTAAAACTTGTATATAGCAAGGATAAAATAAAAGGCAAATATGATAATGGAAAGTAGGCAGGTGGGTGGAGTTAAGAAACAGATCAGCCCTGATCTAATTAATTGGCGGAACAGGCTCGAGGGGCTGAATGGCCTCCTCCTATGTTTCTAACAACAACAACGAGTATTGAGAAAGCGCCTGCAACGTATTAAAATCTCCCAAAGCGCATCACATAAGGAGATATTAGGGCAGATGACCGAAAGCTTGCTTTAAGGAGCGTCTTAAAGAAGGAAAGAGAGCAGAGAGAGAGGTGGAGAGGATTAGGGAGGGAATTCTGGAGCTTAGGGCCTTCTCAAAATGAAGGCAAAGTCCCCAATGGTGGAGCGATTAAAATCGGGGATGCACAAGAGGCCAGAATTAGAGGAGCGCAGAAATCTCTGAGGGTTGAAGGGCTGGGTGAGATTACAGCGATAGGGAGAGGCGGGGCCATGGAAGGATTTGAAAACGAGGATGAGATTTTGAATATCTTGGCATTGCTTATCCGGGAGACACTGTAGGTCAGCGAGCACAGTCGCGATGGTTGAACGGGACTTGATGCGAGTTAGGGCGGAATTCAAATCCACGTGAACTTCACACAATTGATTAATAATCCGTGGCTGAGTCACTCGGCCCCCGCGGACCAACAGAACACTTACACCAACTGCATGTGACCAATATTATTGAAGTTTAAATGTTAAGTGTCAGTGCCACAAAAGCTTAAATAATCTTCCTCATGCACAAGCCTTCAACCAAAGCATTGACAAAGACCCACTCCACCTAGAATGTGATTCGATTAATCAAGAGAGATGACCTTGGATTATAATTACTAATAATATAAAAGTGGATTGAATATTTTCATGGCATTTAGAACACTATTTGGAGAATGTGGGTGTGGAAGCTGAGAAAATGTTGAGTGTCGGTCATTGAGGATTTGTGATCATTTTATTCAACAACCGAGGGTCAGAACATTCATAACTTGGAATAAAAAAACAGGATGATACCAAACAACCCACAAAACAATACAAGAACAGAGCTGGGGTTCAGCTTAGCTTTGACTCAGTTCCAGCATTCTCATCTCCGCGTCAGAAAATCATTCAGTGAAATTGGTCTACGCCAGCAGCGAACCGCTGGTAAACATTTGAACAGTTGAAGCCTGGAACAACTTAAAATGTTGCACAAGTAGATGAAGTTTGCACGAGGGAATATCTGTGCTGTATTACACAGTATTACACGGTATTTACAGCAGGGAAACAGGCCATTCAGCCCAACAAGTCCATGCCCGTGTTTTTAGTCTCCTCATGAGCTACCTCCCACCCTACTTCATCTAACTCCGTCAACATATCCAGCAGGTCATGCAGCATCTTTGGAGAGAGAAAGAGAGTTAACGTTTCAGCTCGATGACAATCAGAATACTTCGGAATAAACGAGTCACGGAAAGGCTGGAAGGGAGACCGCAGCGATTGCAGGAGAGCTGGTTCGCGGTGACATGACTTTATTTAAAAGGTTGCTGATGTAAGTCTGAAAACCAGCACCCGGGAATTGTCGGTTCACTAGCGATGAATTTGCAGAAAGAGGAATGGAGCATCTCGCTGAACAGTGTGTGTGCGGTGAAGCGCTGGTTTCCGGACTGGAGCGGTTATCACCTTCGCCTCACGCGCGGAATGTCCCGGACCCGGGCGGGAACATTGTGTCAGAGAATATTACTGTCTGAGAAATAACCGGTCCTGTTAAATTTAACAAAAGTAACACCAGATTCCTGGTGTCAGAAGCAATGAACATTTTCAACCAGCCTCCTATGTATGAAATGAGATATGGGTAACAGTTCATCACATAAAAAATATTGAAGTATCGACTCTCGATTATTCATCATTTCTTTCATCTGCAAAAGAAGGTCATCAGTTCATTAATGGGGATTAAAACAAGAGGCTTTTTCTCTCACAGCAGATGCATGGAAATAACTGAATTAAAAGCTGCGCTTTAATTTCTAACTGGGACTCGAACACAGGCCGAGACAACGAAAGCGCCGAATCCTAACTCCTAGATCAGCAAGGAAAAATAAATTAAGTTACTGCGATAATTTTATATATAATTGGTTCTATCCATTTTGGATGCAAAATTATTTTGATTATTTTACATGTAAATGCTGGTTACAAATGGTACAAATGTTTTCCCATGTTCCTGGAGTATTTATTCCTTTATTGGAGTACATCAGTCTTCATTCCAAATGTATTTTGTATATATTTATTTCTCAATATGGTACTTATAAATTACACACAAATATATTTATACATAACACAGACACACACACACACATACAATGACAAATAACACAACGATACACACAAATATATTTATAACTAGCACACAGATAAAACAATGATCACAGACAATTATATATATTTATATTTTATAAAAAGATTTATCATGTTATAAAATAAACTTTAAACTGGCCCAAATATAATGCATCGCACTCATCACATAAACACTAACTTTCTGTATAAATATCACACACAGACAGGAGGCTTGTTAAGAAGATGGAAGACCATGGAAGTAAGGGAAAAGTGATGGTATGGATACGGAATTGGCTCTGTGATAGGAAGTAAAGGGCTATGATGGATGTGTGTTTTTCAGACGGGGAGGTGGTTTCCAGTGGAGTTCCCCAAGGTTCTGTTTTGGGTCTTTTACTCTTTGCAACTTTTATAAACGAACTTGACTCGAACAGCATTATAAGGTTTGCAAATTTCACGAAATTGGCACCTTAATAGATAATGATGAGGATAGTTGTCGACTTCAGGATGACACAGACAGGAGAGTGAAATGGGCAGAAGCATGGCAGATGGAGGTCAATGCGGATAAGAGTGAAGTGATGCACTTTGGGAGGACTAATATGGAAATACAGCACGGCTGCTCTTTCTAAGCCAGCACAGGCACGACGGGCCGAATGTCCTCCTTCTGTGCTGTGAGTTTCTATGATTCTATATTGTTAGATTCGAATTTGGAGAAACCTCAGACGGAGACGGAATTGAGGACAAGTTTAGAATTTATTAAAACAAACAAAAGACTTGTGCACAAGGGAGAGCCACTCAGCTTCCTCAAGCTAGGGATGCACTCTCTCAGGGACAAGTAACGGTTCATTCAAGTTATACATTTCTATAAGCACCGCCCACTTACTACAGAATGGGGCCTACATGTACAAAAAGTGTCACTACAGTTACTCTCTATTGGTTATATGGTTAGTCACTCAACTGTCGGGCCCTCCCCTTGAACTTGGATACCTCCTGACCATGCCAGCCACAGATGTTGGTTGTCTCATCCTACTCCCTAAATTCTTGCTGTTATCTCTTCCCCTTTGTAGGCATAGTTAATAGTTTGAGAAAACATATTTCATCCCTAACTGTCGAACAAACGGGATGGCTCAAGGCCGTATGGCTGTAACTGGAACAGTGTTGGTCGTTAATTTTCCCCTTATCTCGTGGGAGGCCAGGCTGTGTTTCGACAATGGCTCTACTGAGGCTGTGAATACACACATTCCGAAGTTTGATAAGAGAAGAGGCCCCTTGTTGTTTGCAAATGTGTTTCAGTCAGCTAAACCTGCATAGTCAAGTATCCCAGAATTCATTGGAAACAAGCTGAACCTTTTCAGTTAACATAGTCAAGTATGCCAGAATTCTTTGGGAACAAGCTGGATCCTTCAGTCCCCCCTTCCAATCCCCCGGAAAGGACCCTTGAAGGGGGTTGGAGAGTGAGCTCTCTACGCTAAATAGTGTGATAAACTAGTGAGTTTATAACATGTAAGAAACGCATATAGGTTTTCCCGGATCAAATAGGACGAATGATTAAATTTTACCTGTAACCCCCCCCCCCCCCCCCCCCGACTCCCAATTTGTTCTATACTTCCCCCCACCCCCCCACCCCTAGGCCTTTGGCTATTCCAGGTAGGCCTCACATTTGCTGCATATGGTCTGGTGTGAATCCTGTCGGGGTGGCCACCCGTCTCGGCACCAGGCATGCATCAGATGAGTAAAGTTAATTTAGGCATTCCCTGATTCATTATACAATTACTTCATTATTCATACACTTGATTTTTCCAACAAATTGTTAAATTTATCATCTGAAATGCTTGGAGTAGGAGCAGTATAAGCATTAACACTTTTAACCACTTGCTTTGCAATTTGTTTTGACCGAGTCCGTTTACATTTCCTGCATGTCATACATAACAAGGTCAGGACAATTATTAACTGCACCACGACTAATACATGTGAAATCAGTCGAATCCATGGATGAATCTGTGTCTTTAGTCCCCAGTCCCAAATGTCATCCACCCATGTGGTCACCTTTCACCATCATTAAATTCAATTCACTGTTCCGGTTTTCCACTTCTGCCGCTTGGGGTATCCTCTGTTTCTTCTATCTTTCCTGATGTTACCCCGCCTGGGGTCTCCTCTACGTTGCTTCGGATCTTCTCTTTCGGTGTGCTCAATTAATTTGTTAGTGCTGGTTAGTCATAGGCATGAGTACCCAATTAGCTTATGTATCTTACTACATAGGTTACATATATCAAATACACTATCATTACAAGTTGGAGAACTACCAGAGCATGTGAAATAATACAAATATAAGGGTGTGCTGATATATTAAGCCCAATATCCCACCAGTGTGAGTCGTCCTCTGCTGTCAATTTCAATATCTATTCTCGAGTTGTCTTCCTCCAAAACATAAAAATGCTTTAGGGAGGAGTTCAGTCGCATCATGAGCTCACTGATACCCTTAGACAACAGGGGAATGTAGTATCCGAATTGTGCCACATAATTGTGCAGTTCATACTTAAAAATGTGTTGTTTGATAGGACAAGTCCTGTTAGACCCATAAAGCATGGTAGTTGCGGTAGTAGTGACACAGGAGGCACCACCAAAACCACCTCATTACTGGATCCGCACAGGTTTTTCCCACGCTCTGTTACCTACAAAACACAATTATTAGTCACGGTTAAATTCAGTCTTACAATCATTTCAAGCGACATTACAGTTTAACATCTAATCAACAAATCATGGACTTAAAAGATTCTCCAGATCTCTCTTTTACTCGTATCCATCTTGTGGATAACTCTTGCTAAACATGATTTCTCCTTAGCCCGGAATTGTCCCAATCCAGATTCCAGGTAACTCTCCACTTCAACTTCAATTATCAATCCCTCTAACAGGTACCAGTGTGTTTAACTCTATTCTGATTGTTTCATTAATTAGATAGTTTCTCGATGCAGTATGTGGTAATGCTTTAAAAGTTGCCTCGCTCTCCTGAGCCACATTAAACATTTCATGTCTTGATGTTGTCAAGTAACTGAGCATGTCTGAGACCCGTTCTTCAGTGCAAATTCAACATATATTTGCGGATGGTAATTGCTTCATACGTAACAAATCACATTTGCACACTCATATCGGTATCTCCATATCATGCCACATGTGCCTTTCTCGGGCTTTCAGGTATCTTATCAAAAGATTGTCTGGAGGTCTTTGTTCATCTTCCTCTGCATGGTACCGATGTAGTGGCCGGTCTATCAAATTCAGTTTTCTTAAAAAGGTTCATTAGAGGCAGGGACACAAATGTCTCCAAGAGAAAGCTATCAATTTACTATTCTTAGCTACTCTTTCCTGACTTTCACTAGAAAGCTTTTAAAATTCCCATTCAGTAGTGTAATTCTCCTGTTTCAATCTTACACCTTCAATCACTTCCCTTTAATTACCATTCATATCTCATTCATGAGCCTGGAGAAACGTTACTGTCCAGTAGAATATTTAAGATTGAAAACATAAATCAAATGTTCTCCCTTGGTCCAAGTTATTAATGTTTTTTATTTATCATTATTTTAGAGGATCTTTTATTTTTCCAAAAGTAACCCAATATATAGTGCCTGAGTCCATTTTGTTATTACAACATTATCGCAAAATCCAAACAGCAGTATTATTGAACTGACAGGTTTTGTCAATGTTCAATTTCATTTCTATCAATTTATCTTATCAATTCCAATTTCAGAAACAAGTGATTTCCAGGCTAGGTGGTTTACACAGTGTTTTAACATTAGAGACAGAAGTGCTGCAATTAGTTTACAAGGTAACTTCCATATAACAAAAGAAAGAAGAGAATCCATTGTGACTCTGCTTCAACCCCAATGGGTTAATTGATCAAATCATAATTTTCCTTCTGGGAAATGTTAAATTAAAATTAAGAAACTTAAATTTAATAATGTCCAATATCTTTAAATGTCATACTAAAGTTGTTGCTCGGTGAACTTAAACAGCTGTCAGTGGACAGGGTTACCTCCTTTGCAGGTCTTTAAGAAGGTGGAACGAAACATTGTCAGGCGCACGCAATTGCGTCACTTCACGTAAATTAAAAAAAAACTTCCCGATCCAAAAAACAGTTGTGTTTTTACAGTTTAACTAAGCACAAACATAACAGATAAAACAAAACAAAATAGCACATTCGTGCAGAAAACAGTAAATTACGTCATATTTCTTATTGTCCTTTCTTCCTGTGATTTTACTGGTACAGACCCTTTGTGTGTTTTATGTGGACCAGTGGTCATCTCACAGAAAAAAGGAGCTCCCGGCCGGTCGACACAGAACCCCAGCGCCATGGTGGGTGTTGTTTGTTCCCCGAACAGTAACCCTATCATTCCCATGATAAGCCATCCCATCGTTATCGTATATCACTGCTAGGCATAAAGAGTCCAGCTCGTTTAACAGTCTCAGCACTGGCTTGTGGTAACTAGCAGGCTTTCTCTCTCTCTCTCTCTCTCTGCCTGTCTCTGGCCCCCCTTGTGGTCTGTCCTGCTATTAGCCGTGTGTGCAAGGCTCGGAAAGGGGATAAGGCTACTTCTTACGTGGCATTGAGGCGGAGGCGGTGGTCTTGTGACAGTGGCTCAATGTAACTTGTCTGAATTAATGTAATTCGGTGAGGGTTAGGAGCCATCGGACGGGAATGTGTGAAGACAGGTTGCACTGTCCTCCTTCGTAGGTAGGAGGGCCTATAAAAGGGAGTGGATATCCCCTGTGGAAGGTCCTTCAGTCCCGACACCAGCGGTTCCAAAAGAGCAGCTGTGATAAATTGACCCTTAGTGTTAGGGGGGATTAAATATGTGGGGTTATGGGGATAGGATGGGATATGTTAGGGGAATTAAATACGTGGGGTTACGGGGGTAGGGTGGGATATGTGTACTGTGGGGATTAAAGCAGGGACAGGGTACTGGATTTGGATGATCAGCCATGATCGTATTGAATGGCGGAGCAGGCTCGACGGGCCGAATGGCCTACTCCTGCTCCTAGATTCTATGTTTCTATGTTTCTATGTGTCTCGGAACCGGTCTATCTCCTCTGCGACGGGTAGGGTGAATAAAAGATTCTGAGTTCAGTTGGGATGTAGAGCGAGGAGTCCGGTAGTCCTACCACAAAGGGGAGATAATCGGAACTCTAGAGTCAAGGGGTGAGTCCCGGGGAAGGTTAGAGTCGTATAGTAAAGAGAGTTCGCAGGATCCCATCCCCGGAAGTGATGGCAGTACTGCGGTCGGGCCCACTATTCTGTAAGAAAGAGACAGGTAAAATAGCAACCCAAAGAATCGACTTAGCTCTTCGAAATCCGGTCCTGATCAAATATAGGGGAGAAAAGACAGGTCAATACTCGTTATTATTTCCTTTTAATTATAGGGTCCCCAAGAGATGGGGAAATCTCTTCCCCGTGCCCCATCAACGGCTTGGTCTGGCTCCAGTGTCTCCATCTTACATCCAATTTGTTTTCTTCCTGTGGGCAAACGGAGGTTCCTGTAGACAAACACATGTATCAATTGTCATTAATACAGTATATGACCCCATCCACCGAGGTTCCTTTCCCTTTCTTCTAATAACTTGCGTCATTACCTGTTGGCCAATTTTGGGCAACTCCTCTGGTTTAAGTCCAGTATTTTGTATCTCCAGATCTTTAATCTGTTGCTGGTTCATTACTTCTGTATTTAGTGCTGGTACCTCCTGGTTTAGTTGTACTAAATATCGTCTTAATCTATCTTGTACTGGTCCTGGTTCTCCCAACCCTCCAGCCAGATCCTCTGACAGTCTCATAACTCGTCCTGTCATTAATTCATAAGGGGTCAGTCCGGTCGTGCATCCTGGCGTGGCTCGCAGCCTCATTAATATGCTGGGTAGTAATTCCAACCATCCCTTCCCTGTTTCTTGGATGGCTTTTGTCAGCGTGTTTTTCAGTGTCCTATTCATTCTTTCTACCATCCCCGAGCTCTGGGGATGATATGGTATGTGGTATTTTTGTGTTACATTTAACAGCTTACAAGTTCCCTTCATTATTTTTTTTTAAATGCGTACCATTATCAGAGTCAATTTGGAGTGGGACTCCCCGTCTGGGTATTACTTCACTGGCCAGTATTTGTCCTACTGTCCTTGCTGAGCAGTCTCGGGTGGCAAATGTTTCCACCCATCTGGTAAATTGGTCAATTATTACCAGGCAATATTTCTTCCCCCTTTAACTAACCGTTGAATTGGCTCTGCTTTCCCTGCAAAGTCTGATATAAAATTCCTGCAGTAGTTAAATATTCCCAACACTTCCCTCACTCCCCGGTCGGTCACTGGCCTTGGCATGTCTTTTATGGCTGCCTTTTGTTCCTGCAGGAGTGCCTTATACCCCTGGTTAATTTCGTGTCCTAGATACTTTACTTTGGACAGTCCAACCTGTGCCTTTTTGGGTTCAATTTAAAGCCAGCTTTCTTAAGTGTCTGGAGGGTGGCTAGTAATGCTCCCATGTGTCTTTTGGCATCCTCTGATGCAATCATTATGTCATCGACATATTGGAGTAGGGCACTCTGATACTTTGATAGGTCTAACTCGTCTAAGGCTTGACTCAGTACCTGGTGGAATATATTTGGACTATTGTGGAACTCCTGCGGGACCCTCGTCCATGTATCCTGTCTATCCCTGACAGTAAAGGCGAATTTCCCTTGTGATTCCTCTGCCAATGGTATGGGCCAGAACCCGTTCTGTATCCAAGACTGTAAATATTTTAAAGTCTGGTTTCAGAACATTAAATATCTTATTCAATGTGGTCTACACAAATTTATACCAATCAGAATTTCACCGTGCACAATAAAAGTCTGGTTTTAATAGGTTAATTAACCTCAATAACTCCAATTCAATCCAGATCAATTTTTTTTTAAACTAACCAGTATCACTTGGAAAAGAAAGAAACCATAGCCACATTAACAAAGAAACAATTACCCATGCCTTGTAAACATTCAAATTCATTTTCTTCCAGGCACATTGGCAACTGTGACATCAAGGCTGAAGCTTATCCTTTGTAAAACAATTAACAAACTTAAAACAACACACGCTTGTCCATCTTTCAAGACAAGTCTTCAAAGGGTTAAACATTTTTTAGCTCTCTGTACAAAAGAGTGGGTGGAGCTAAAACAAAAATGTCAGACTTTTTTTTTACAGACTTTCAGACAATATAAATACTCTAACTTCTTAAACATTCACAGTCAGGAAAACTTTCATCTCTTTTCAGACACCCTTTCACACAAACTGAGATCTCAGCATTCCTTTTCCTTTCAAGATTCATTTCACTCAGCAAATCCTGGATTTTACTTGTTTTATTTGTCTCAACAGAGACATTAATAACTTCCATGTCGATAAAACTTTAAATTTCTCTTTTTTTTTACATAGGCGTCTCACCAGCTTTTCCTGCTCCAGACTGAAGCGGTACGGTGGGGTAGATACGAGTGTATTCAGGAGAGGCAGGTGGGTTGGGTGGCCTCAACTCGTTTAACTTCTACGTTCCCCGATGGGGGCCGGGGATCTAAGGGCGGTGTGTCTCGAGTCTCTTTTTGTAGAGCCTCGACAATGTCACCCCAGTTTTTTCAGTCGTCTAGTTTCTCATTCCCTGGTGACTTGAGGTGCAGGAGATTGCTGACTTGGACTTTAGCCTCCTGCACGGGTCTCAAGAATTCTTGTAACGGGGCCCGTCTCCACCGCCCCCCGCCTTATACACGATTATATGTCCCATCTGATCCATCCAACTAGGACACAAAACCGCCCCGTACTTGGCTTGTTTGCCGTCCTTTTGTTCCGCCCACCACTTTATTGGGTCAACTACTGGTCTTGTTTCTTTCCACCACTTTTTAAACATTTCACTTTGAAGTTTCAAATTAGCCTCTCGGATCTGTTGACCGACAGTGACACTGGTGGCCATAGCCGGAACGTCCGGTGAAAGAGGCCTCTCCTCTTCTCCCATGTGACCCGTATTAATTGTTATGTATATTCTTATACTCTATCTTATACTTTAATCGGCACAAATGAATCACCTTACACTCTAAATCAGAAATATAAAATTATGTCTAATCAATGCCGTCAGTCCGCGGTCTCCGTGAGGAATAATATAATTTGTGGGTACTTTTATACTGACTGAACCATACACGGTTTTAGCCCCGCCGGTGACGAGCGAGTCCTTGTTCCTCCTAGAAGCTTTACTCTGGCTTCTTCCCTTAGGACACGACACGGTTCTCGCCTTAGCCGTCACTTCCAGTGCCTTTTCACTCCTATGGTCCTTACCTGCAGCATTCCACTTCCGTCACCAACTGCTGGATTCGAATTTGGAGAAACCTCAGATGGAGACGGAATTGAGGACAAGTTCAGAATTTATTAAAACAAACAAAAGACCTGTGCACAAGGGAGAGCCACTCAGCTTCCTCAGGCTAGGGGTGCACTCTCTGAGGGACAAGTAACGGTTCATTCAAGTTATACATTTCTATAAGCACCGCCCACTTACTACAGAATGGGGCGTACATGTACAAACAGTGTCACTACAGTTACTCTCTATTGGTTATATGGTTAGTCACTCAACTGTCGGGCCCTCCCCTTGAACTTGGATACCTCCTGACCATGCCAGCCACAGATGTTGGTTGTCTCATCCTACTCCCCAAATTCTTGCTGTTATCTCTTCCCCTTTGTAGGCATAGTTTATAGTTTGAGAAAACATATTTCATCCCTAACTGTCGAACAAGCGGGATGGCTCAAGGCCGTAATGGCTTTTGCGTTCAGTAACTGGAACAGTGTTGGTCGTTAATTTTCCCCTTATCTCGTCGGAGGCCAGGCTGTGTTTCGACAATGGCTCTACTGAGGCTGTGAATACACACATTCCGAAGTTTGATAAGAGAAGAGGCCCCTTGTTGTTTGCAAATGTGTTTCAGTCAGCTAAACCTGCATAGTCAAGTATCCCAGAATTCATTGGAAACAAGCTGAACCTTTTCAGTTAACATAGTCAAGTATCCCAGAATTCTTTGGGAACAAGCTGGATCCTTCAATATACACACCCACAGTTTATATTTTCACAAGGCCTTGTTTGTAGTTCTAACTATTGTCTACACGCCTTAAGTTTAAAAGTTTTTCGGAAACTGCTCTACCCGTTGTGTATTCTGAGCAGTTTCCTGCTTTATTTCTGCGCGCTGTTGTGACCTTGTGGCGCAACGGTAGCGCGTCTGACTCCAGATCAGAAGGCTGCGTGTTCAAATCACGTCGGGATCAGAGCTCTTTTAGCGTTGATTGGAGTCTGGATAATTCCGTAACAGTATGTCCTTTGCTTTTTCACAATAAACAGAACCTTGCTGTAAAGTCTGTCTCACTAGTTCCCCAGTGTCAGGGAGAGAAGCGCCAGATGCCCTCGTTTATTTACTGTAAGAAACTGACACCTCCGTTTTCACATCTGAGGCCGCTGTTAAAGAGCGTGTCCTTTGTGGGAGGGAGACTGTTCCTGAAGTGAAGCCGGTGGGGGGCAGTTCGTCTGCGTTTGTGAGAGAAATGCGCTGTGCAGGCGGGATTACTGGAGAAGCAAATGCAACTGGTTGAGTGTGTAATGCAGTACGTGAGCCAATGAAAGTCGTTGTACGGCTCACCGATAGCAAAGCCCGGATAGCTCAGTCGGCAGAGCATCAGACTTTTAACAAGACGATCCAGGGTTCAAGTCCCTGTTCGGGCTTTTTTTTAAATCGCGATTCTCATCTCCACTTGCGTGCAGCACCTTGAAACACGATCATTTCACACTCATTATAGGAACAGGAGTGAGCCATTTGCACCCTCGAGCCTGTTCCGCCATTTAATTAGAACATGTGTGATCTGTGACCCAACTCCATTTATATCCCTTTTCCCGATATCCCGGAGGTTAACAAAAATCGATCAATCTCATGTTTAAAATTAACAATTGACTCAGCATCAACTGCAGCTTGCGGAAGTGAGTTACGCATTTCTACCACCCATTTCCTGTAGAATGTTTCCTAACTTCACTCCTGAAAGGTCCGGCTCTATTGTTTAGACTCTGCCCCCTCGTCCTAGACTCGCCGAACATCAGAAAAAGTTCCTCTCTATCTACCCTATCAGTTCGCTTTAATATATTGAATACTTCAATCAAATCACCCCATAAGCTTTTAATTCCAGGGAATACAACACTAATTTGAATAATCTCTCCTCGTAATTTAACCCTTGGAGTCTATTTATCATTCCGGTAAATCTAGGCTGCTCTCCCTCCAAGGCTAATAAACCCTTCCTAATGTGGGGTGACCAGAACTGAACACATTCTACCACATCCTTCTCCTCATCCGGCGCTTTAACAAAACTCTTCAGCAGCACCGACTCACTCTGTCTCAAAGCTGTCCTGGTCCGGAGTTCCATTTCATCCTTCACCTCATCCGGCGCTTTAACAAAAAACTTGTTTTCTTCCTTTCAGGTGTCTAGGATAGCAAGCTTCAACAACTCTTGGACACCAGCACCCCTCTGGCACCTTCTTCCCCTTCACGTTCCTCTGACCCCATCCCTTCTTCCAGTCTCACCCCCTGCCGTGTTTTCACTATCCCCTCTGACCTTCCCCTCTCTGACCCCGAACGATCAGTCCTCAGCAAAAGCCTGAGCTTCATCCCCTTACGCCCCCATCTCAATGAATTTCGAGCTCTGCACGATGCTGAGCTCCTTTTCCGCCGTCTGAACTTGCAGCACTCCATTCTCTCAGATCCAAATCCAACATTGTCATTAAACCTGCTGACAAATGTGGTGCTGTTGTTGTTTGGCGAACTGACCTGTACCTAGCGGAATCTGAAAGCCAACTCTCCGACAACTCCTCCTACCTCCGCCTGGACCATGACCCCACTACCGAACATTAAGCCACCGTTTCCAAGACCGTCACTGACCTCATCTCCTCTGGAGAACCTCCCTCCACGGCCACCAACCTCATAGTTCCCCAACCCCGCACAGACCGCTTCTACCTTCTTCCCAAGATACACAAAGAGGACTCTCTATGACTCTATCGGCGCGGACACGATGGGCCAAAGGGACTCTTTCTGTGCTGTATAACTCTATGACTCTAGGACTGCCCTGGCAGACCCATCGGTTCAGCCTGTTATTGCCTCACGGAACATAGCTCTTCCTATCTCGGTTCTATTTTTTCTCCCCTTGTCCAGTCTCTTCACACCTACATTCGCGAATCTTCCGACACTCTCCGCCACTTTAACAGCTTCCAGTTTCCTGGCCCAAACCGCTTCCTTTTCATTATGGACGTCTAATCCCTCTAATCCTCCATCCCCCACTAGGATGGCCTGAGGGCGCTCTGCTTCTTCATTGAACAAATCCCAAACCAGTCCCCATCCACCTGGCTGAACTTGTTCTCACATTGAACAACTTCTCTTTTGACTCCACTCACTTCCTCTAAATTAAAGGTGTTGCTATTGGAATCCACATGGGTCCCAGCTATGCCTGCCTTTTCGTGGGATATGTCGAACATTTTTTGTTCTAGTCCTACTCTGGTCCCCTCCCTCACCTCTTTTTCCGCTACATTGATGACTGTATCGGTGCTGTTTCCTGCTCTCGCCCTGAACTAGTAAAATTCATTCACTCTGCTTCCAATTTCCACCCTTACCTCACCTTCACATGGTCCATCTCCGACTCTTCCCTTCCCTTCCTCGACTTCTCTGACTTCATCTCTGGGGATAGGCTATTGACAAACATTCACTACAAGCCCACTGACTCCCACAGCTACCTGGACTACACTTCCTCCCATCCCGCTTCCTGTAAGGACTCTATTCCATGCTCCCAGTTTTTCCGTCTCCGCCGCATCTGCTCTGATGATGCCACCTTCCATACTAGTGCTTCCGACATGTCTTCCTTTTTCCTCAACTGAGGATTCCACTCTACTGTGGTTGACACGGCCCTTGCCCGTGTCTGTTCTATTTCCCGCACTTCTGCTCTCACCCCTTCTCCTCCCTCCCGGAACCACGATAGGGTTCCCCTTGTCCTCACCTTTCACCCCAGCAGCCTCCACATTTAACGGATCATCCTCTGCCATTTCCGCAACGTCCAGTGTGATCCCACCTCCGAACACATCTTCCCCTCACCTCCCCTTTCAGGAGTCCGAAGGAACCGCTCCCTCTGAGACACCCTGGTCCACTCCTCTAACACCCCCAACACCCATTTACCTTCGCCCGGCACCTTCCCGTGCAAGCGCAGCAGATGCAACACATGCTCTTTTACCTCCACCCTTCCCACTGTCCAAGGCCCCAAACACTCCTTCCAGGTGAAACAGCAATTTCCTTGTACTTCTTGCAATTTAGTATACTGTATTCGCTGTTCACGATGCGGTCTCCTCTACATTGGGGAGACCAAACGCAGATTTGGTGACCGCTTTGCAGAACACCTCCATTCAGTCCGTAAGGTTGACCCCGAGCTTCCGGTCGCTGGTCACATTAATTCTCCGCTCCACTCACACTCAGACCTCACCGTCCTCAGCCTCTTACACTGTTCCAATGAAGCTAAATATGAGCTCGAGAAACAGCACCTCATCTTCCGATTAGGCACTTTATAGCCTTCTGGACTGAACATAGAATTCAACAATTTCAGACATTAACCTGTGCCCCTATTCTTTTCCTTCCATTTATTTTATTTTATTTATTTCTTTAAAAAAAATTCTCTCCCTCATGGCAGCTGTCTTTCATTCTGGTAGTGCCATTTACACTCCACCAAGAGCCAACTTGTGTTTCTTAACTTGTCCCATTACCATCTCCTTTTGCCTTGCACCATCTCTTAATCTCTCTTAATGTCTCTTAATCTCTCCTGCCTTCCATCCTGTCACAGGCCTTCCCTTTTGTTTTTTCCTCCCCTCTTCCCTTTCCCTGCCCCTGAACTTGCTTAAAACGTGTTCCTTATCCAGCTTTTTTAATTTCTGACGAAGGGTCATCGACCTGAAACGTTAACTCTGTTTCTCTCTTCACAGATGCTGCCTGACCTGCTGAGTATTTCCAGCATTTGCTGTTTTTATTACATTCTAAACAGAGCTTTGCATAGCTGTAGCATAACATCTCCCCCTTATATTGTAGTCATCTAGATTTAAATACCAGCATTCCATCAGTCATGTTTGATTATATTATGGATCTGCCCATGATATTTTAATGATATATGCACATGGACCCTTAAGTCTATTTGGACCTCCACTGTTTGTAGTCTTTCATCATTCAGGAAGTATTCTGATCTATCCTTCTTCGGTCCTTTGTTGATGACATCACACTTGCTTATATTTATATGCATTTGCCACAGTTCACCCACTCACTTAATCTATGAATATATCTCTGTAATGTTATGCTTCCATCTGCACTGCTGACAATGCCGCGTATCTTTGCATACTCCAGAGACTTGAGCACATAAATCTAGGCTGACAATGCAGTGCGGTACTGAGCGAGTGTTGCACTGTCCAAGGTGCCATCTTCCGGATCAGACGTTAAACCGAGGCCCCGTCTACTCTCTCAGGTGGACGTAAAATATCACGTGGCACTATTTTGAAGAAGAACAGGGTAGTTATCCCCGGTGACCTGGCCAATATTTATCCCTCAATCAAAATCATTAAAACATATTATCTGATCCTTATCACGTTGGTGTTCATGGGAGTTTGCTGAGCGCAAATTGGCTGCCGCGTTTCGTACCTTACAACCGTAACTATACTTCAAAAAGTACTTCATTGGCTAGAAAGCGCTTTGGGACATCTGATGGTCATGAAAGGCGCTATATAAATGCAAGTCTTTCTTTCTAATCGTCAAACCTGGATCATAGAATCGGCCCCTCTAACCTGCTCCGCCATTCAATGCAAATCATTCAAATTCAGTACCCTGTCCCTGCATTCTCCCCATACCTCTTTAGCCTTAAGAAATATATCCAACTCCTTCTTGAATCTATTTAATAATTGTCCTCTACTGCCTTCTGTGGCAGAGAATTCCACAGGTTCACCAGTCTCTGGGTGAAGAAATTCCTCCTCATGTCTGTCCTAAGTGGCTTACCCCTTATCCTTAGACTGTGACCCCTGGTTCTGGACTCCCCGACCATCGGGAAAGCAGCGCCCGAACAAGGACTTGAACTCTGGACCCTCAGCATTAAAAGTCTGATGCTCTACCGACTGAGCTATCCGGGCTCGGATATGTGCTTGATTAAAAAGATGGAAGCTCATGGATTCGAGTGGAATGAGGCGGTATGGATACAAAATTGGCTCAGTGACAGAAAGCAATTTGTGATAGTGAATGTATGTTTTCTTTACTTTTTCACAATAAACAGAAACTTGCTATACAGTCTGTCTCACTAGTTCCCCAGTGTCAGGGAGAGAAGCGCCAGATGCCCTAATTTATTTACTGTAACAAACTGACAGCACCATTCTCACATTTGAGGCCGCTGTTAAAGAGCGTGTCGTTTGTGGGAGGGAGACTATTGCTGAAGTGAAGCCGGTGGGGGGGGCAGTCAGTCTGGGTGTGTGAGAGAAATGCGCTTAACAGGCGGGATTACTGGAGAAGCAAATGCAATGTATTGAGTGTGTAATGCAGCAGGTGAGCCAATGAAAGTCGTTGTATGGCCGATTGTGCGCAGAGCCCGGATAGCTCAGTCAGTGAAACATCAGACTTTTAATCTGAGAGTCTAGGGTTCAAGTCCCTTTTCAGGCGTTGCTTTTAAATCTCCAATTGTGTGCAGCACCTTGAAACACGATCATTTCACACTCACCACAGGAAGAAGAGTGAGCCATTTACCCCCTAGAGCCTGTTCCGCCTTTTAATTAGATCATGGTTGATCTGTGACCCAACTCCGTTATATCCCCTTTCCCAATGTCATTTAGGTTAACAAAAAACGATCACTCTCAGGTTTAAAATTAACAATTGACTCAGCATTAACTGCTGTTTGCGGAAGTGAGTTACACATTTCTACCACCCATTTCATGTAGAAGTGTTTCCTAACTTCACTCCTGAAAGGTCTGGGTAATTTTTTTAGACTCTGCCCCTCGTCCTAGACTCGCCAACCATCACAAATAGTTTCTCTCTATCTACCCTATCAGTTCCCCTTAATACCTTTAATATTTCAATCAAATCAATCCTTAGACTTTTAAAATCCAGGGAATACAGCCCAAGTTTGCATTGTCTCTCATAATTTATCCCTTGGAGTCTATGTATCATTCCGGTAAATCTACGCACACAACCTCCAAGGCTAATACATCCTTCCTAAGGAGTGGTGACCAGAAATGAACACTTTTTAACCAGAGCTTTGTATAGCTGTAGTATTACTTCTCCCCTTTATATTGTCGTCCTCTAGATATAAATACTAGCATTCCATTAGGCTATTTTGATTAAATTCTTTGGGAGGACGAAAATGGAAAGACAGTATACTATACATGGCACAATTTTTAAAATTGTAAATGTTCAGAGAAACCTTGATGTCCATATACACAAATCCTGAAATGTTGCAGGATAAGTTGAAAAGTTTGTAAAAATCAAATGATTTACTTGGGTTTATAAATAGAGGGATAGAATATAATGCTCGAACTTTATAAATCACTGGTAAAGCATCAGCTGGAGCATTGTTGACAATTCCAACACCACCCTTCAGGAAATAAGTAAAGGTCTTAGAAAGGGAACAGAGGAATTTTAATAGGATGTTACCAGGGATGAGGGTCTTCAGTTATGAGGAGAAGTTGGTAAAGTCAGGACTGTTCTCCTTGGAACAGGGAGGTTAAGAGGTGACCTGATAGAGGATTTCAAGATAATGTGAGGTTTTGATAGAGTAGATACAGAAATATTATTCCCTCTGACGAGTGGGTCAATAACTAGAGATATTGGCTAGTTTTATATACTAGAGAATTCCCAGTCAAATTAACGCATCAAAGGCCAGGTTTGATGCCAGATGCTAAACTTCTCCCAATAGCTTGTTAGACTCTCACCTCAGCTAAATCATCGACTGAAGAGATTCTCAGTAAACATCCTCACATTTCCAATCATTGTTGAAGCTTCCCGTTTCTGTTCGTCGACACTGGGGGTCTTGAACCCAACCTAACGACCTTTCTCCAGTCCCAGTTAATGTAGTGATGATTCGAATTCTCTCTCTCCACCTTCCTAGGATACTGATCAATCAAAGAAACTTTTAACATAAATATGATTCATCTTAATTATGGAAGCTGTTAAAGGAAAACAATTGTACTGTGTTGGTAATTATTAATCTATTTAATTTGATAATATTGACAACGTGTTGGAATTACTTACTTTAATGTTAAATCGTACTTTTGTTTGCCCCTATTTCTAGGCAATAAAATCACTAACAATATCTGCTGCCAAATCCAGCTGCGTCCACAGTGACATCCCACTGATGGTGCTCAACCAGGGGCAGAATCCTGTCTCCAGGTGACATCACAAAGGAGACAGGAGCCAATCACACAGCGGGTAGGAGTAATGTCATAAAGTAGCCGGAGCCCCTCCCACTCGATGTGTTCCAGGATCACATGAACAGGCTCTGCTCCTGGTGTGACTATCGTTTTAACAAGGAGCAACAGAGACAATAATTGAAGGGATCATCAGTGGCATCAAGTGGTTGAATCATCGGGTTAGGAACAGCACGGGTAGGAGATAGGGAAAAATGCCCTCAACACTGTACCACCTGACACTCCCAGGGCAGGTATGGCATAGGTTAGATACAGAGTAAAGCTCCCTCTACACTGTCCCATCAATACTCCCAGGGCAGGTACAGCACGGGTGAGATACAGATTATAGCTTCCGTTCTACTGTCCCTTCAAATATTCCCAGGGCAGGTACCATAGGGGTTAAATGCAGTGTAATTCTCGCTGTATTTTGTTTCATCATGCACAGTCAACTCAGATACAGCATGGGCTCAATGCAGCGGAAAGCTCCTCTGTCACTTGCCAATAATTGAGAGGTCGCACAGCACCAGGTTATAGTCCAACAGTTTTATTTGAAATCACAAGCTTTCGGAGTTACTACTCCTTCGTCGGGTGAAGTAAAGAGATACAGAATCGCCAAAGCATATATAGATAGAGAACAATGCATGTGTACCTTACAATTGCAGACAACTAAATTAAATCATTCTGACTGTTTATCTGCCGAGGTGTGATAAAGTTAATCAGGTCAGCCAGGAAGGTACCACATCAAAGACATAGCAAGATACAACTGAGACAATGAGGTGGAGTCGCAGGGGGTCTAACGTGTCAAAAGCTGCCGTCTGTATGTAAAACGATAAGCTTTAAAATTTTTACTTTTTTACTTGGAATCACATCTGTGAACAAGCCAACGACGACTCGAGTCCAGATCACGTCATGTATCGTGACATAAACCCAAGATCCCGGTTGAGACCGTCTTCATGATTGCGGAACTTGGCTATCAGTTTCTGCTCGATGATTTTGCGTTGTCGTGTGTTCCTAAGGTCGCCTTGGAGAACGCTTACCCGCAGATCCGAGGCTGAATGTCCTTGACTGCTGAAGTGTTCCCCGACTGGGAGGTAACAATCCTGCCTGGCGATTGTTGCGCGGTGCTCATTCATACGTTGTCTCAGTGTCTGCATGGTCTCGCCGATGTACCATGCCAATAAAGCAAACTTGCTCAGGTACAGCACGGTACGGTCACAGGATAAAATTCCATGTACATGTAATTCCTAAGCGCTCCCAGGTGAGGAATGGAAAAGTTTCGCACACCAGTCAATCCCCAGGCAAATTTGCCGCATCAAAGGCCGAGCCTTTTTAACAAATGTTGAACAGCTGCTGATGCCAAGTTCGACTCTCACCTCGGCAAAATCCTGGACTGATTGGATTCTCATGAAAGTTCCCCATCCTTCCAATCATTGCTGTAGTTTCCTGTTTTAACCGGTGTTTCAAGCTGAGGTCCATGATATCTCCAGTTCTGTTCTGTGAACCCAATGACGTTTGTCCTGTCCCAGGTAATATTGTGATGATTCGACTTCTCTCTCTCTCGCCACACTCCTGAGATTCTGCTGACTCCAAGAAACTATCAATATAAACATTATTAATATTAATTCCATAAACTGTGATCGGAATACAATGTGAGTAATATTGCGACTACGAATACATTTAATTTGAATATATTTACAATTAATGACATTTGGTTGAATTATTTATTTAATATTAAATTGTTCTTTTTTTTCCTTGTCCCTAATTATCGGGGTTATACTCACTCACAATATCTGCTACCAACTCTAGCTCCGCCCACAGTAACACACCACTGATGGAGCGTAACCATGGGCGGAAACCTGTCTCCAGGTGACATCACAAAGGAGCCAGGAGCCAATCATACAGCAGCCGGCAACAATGTCACAAAATAGCCGGATCTCCGCCCAGTCGATGTGTCACAGGGTCACATGACCATGCTCTGCTCTTGGTGTGCAGTCTCACTGGGAATAAACACATGTTGTACATTCAGTCCTGTCTCCGACCTCGTTCCCAAGTACTCCAACCCCGTTAACCAAGGAGCACAGCCTCACAAAATTGCCCCTTAATCATTTCCCTCCCATCCTCCAAATACGAAGACCCATAATTCAATGTTCACGTTTTGATTTATACACCCCAAATTCTCCCTCGCATAATATCAGGCAGTGTGTCTCGCTCTTGCTTTGGCAGTGGAAGGCAGTTTGATGTGATGGTGCTTGGATGAAGATATCACAAGCTGCACTGTGTTCCAAACCCAGTCTATTCAATGTATCAGGAAGGGGCGTCAGAGGCAATGTGAAGGCATCAACAGGGCTATCAATGTGTTGGGCCATTGGATCAATAATAGAGGTGAAATCATGGGCAATACTAGATAAATCTCCATCTAAACTGTCCCATCAAACACTCGCAGTTAAGTTACGGCACGAGATTAATACAGAGTAAATCAACCTCAACACCGTCCCATCAAACACTCCCAGGTCAGGTGCAGCATGGGTTACATACAGTGTAAAGCATGCTTAAACTGCCCATCAAACACTCCCACGTCAGGTACAGCGTAAAGCTCTCTCTACACTGTGCCATCAAACACTCTCAGTTTAGGACCACCACGGATCAGATACAGAATACAGCTCCCCCGACACACTGTTCCATCCACCATTCTCAGTGCAGGTACAACACGGGTTAGAAACAGACTAAAGCTACTTCAACAATGTCCCATCAAAAACTCACAGGCCACGTAGACAGGGGTTAGGTGCAATATAAATCTCAACGTAGAGTCATTAATCAAGCACAGTGAACTCTAATACAGCTAGTGTCCAAATCAGCATACAGCTCCCCTGATACTACCGAACGAAGCACACCATCTCACGTAAAGCATGGTATGAATACAGGACAGAAATCCTTAAAATGTGTAAGCATCACGCACTCCTTGGGTGTTCCCCAAGGTTTAGTGCTGGAGCCACTGCCGTTTTGATATATATAAATGATCTGGATATCGGAATACAGAGTAGAATTTCTAAATTTGCCGATGACACCAAACTTGGGGTAGTGGAAAATAGTGAGGATGAGACCTACCGATTGCAAAAGGACATAGAAAGACTAGCAGAATGAGCAGACAAGTGGCAGATGGAATTTAATACAGAGAAGTGTGAGGTGATGCATTTTGGCAGAAGGAACAGGGAGAGGCAATATACACATAATTGCAAAGTTTTAAAGAGTGTACAGGGACAGAGGGACCTGGGAGTTAATGTGCATAGGTCCCTGAAAGTGGCAGGAGATAGTGAGAGAGTGGTTAACTAAGCATATGGGATCGCGGGCTTCATAAATAGATGTATTGAGTACAACAGTAGTGAAGTTATGCTGAACACTTATGGAGCGCTGGTTATTTTGTCCAATTCTGGTCACCACACTTTAGGAAGGATGTAAAGGCCCTTGAGAGAATGCAGAGTTGTTTTACCAGAATGGTTCCGGGGATGGGGGATCTTAGCTGCAAGGACAGATTGGAGAAACTGGATTTGTTTTCATTAGAGCAAAGGAGGTTGAGGGGTGATTTGATAGAGGTGTACAAGATTAAGACGGGTTTGGATAGGCAAGACGGGGAAAGGCTGTTTCCACTAGTTGATGTTACATGGGCTAGGGGACACAGATTTACGGTTTTGGGCACGAGATATAGGGGGATGTGAGAAAAATCTTTTTTACACAGCGAGTGGTGAGGACCTGGAACTCGCTGCCGACGGAAGTGGTTGAAGCGGAGACACTGAATATTTTCAAGGGGAGACTGGACAGGCACTTGAGGGAAATAAACTTACAGGGCTACGGGGATAGAGCAGGGAATGGGACTGACTGGATTGCGCTACAGAGAGCCGGCACGGACTCGATGGGCCGAATGGCCCCTTCTGTGCCGTATGGCTCTATGACTCTATGTGGTCCAAATTGATTTCTGGTCCCAGAATTCAGTCTATGATCATTTTACGAATGAACTTCATTTGATATTGAACCTCCTGAGTCCGACACATCAACAGGCCTTCGCTGGGCCATTCGGGTCCCTCTCCACGGGAGCCAGTAACCTAAAGTATCATAGGGCGTATGGATCAAATTCACAGAATTGGAAGTCTCTCTCACGCACACAGGGGCACTCTTTTGCTCCAATGTCTCTATATATATTTCAGTCTATGTCTGTGTCTCAGTCTGTTTCTCTCTGTGTCCTAGTATCTCTCTCTCACTATCGCTCCATCGCTCTGTCGCTCTGCTTCACAAAATCAACAACCATTTGCATTGATGTAGCAACTTTAACGTAGTGAAACGTCACACGGCGCCTCACAGGAGCGATAGTGCAAACAACTTGAATCCGAGGCACATATGGAGACGTTGGGACAAGTGACCAAAGGTTTGGTCAAAGAGGTAGGTTTTAAGGCGCGTTATAATGCGGAGAGAGAGCTGAAACAATGAAGGGGTGCAGGGAGGGACTGCCAGAGCTTGCGGCCCAGACGGCTGAAGGCCGCCAATGTTGGAGCGAAGGACATCGGGGTTCGCAAGGTGTCAGAGTCTGAGGAATGCAGAGTTCTGGGAAGATTTTTGGGATGGAGGAGGTTACAGAGATAGGGATAGGCGATCCATGAATGGATTCAACTCAAGAATTTTAAATCGAGTTGTTGCTGGACCGGGTGCCAATGTAGGCCAGCGAGCACAGGGGGTGATGGTGAACCGGACCTGGTGCGAGTAAAGGACACGGGCAGCAGAGATTTGGAAGAGCTGAAGTTTACAGAGGGTGGAAGATGGGAGGACGGCCAGGTCAATATTGGAATAATCGAGTCTGGAGGAAACAAAAGCAAAGATGTAACAAAAACTCCCTGTCTGTCGATCCCTCTTACTCTGTCTGTACAGTCCGAATAAAGCACCAGCTGGGCGGAGTAGAGACGAGAAATTCAGCCAGGGAAAAGACCTTAAAGAGAATTGATCGAGAGCATCCATCAAAATGAATCTTAAGAATGGGAAGAGGCGCCGTGTGAAGTGCCCGAAATAGTGGTGCTGAGGGTCTTGTTATTTTTACGCAGATGAGCTGGATGACGGGAACAAAAGATATTCATAGGTGACAGCAAATTAAAGTCGGGAATTAATGGCGAACATTGCATCCAGAGAATGCTTGGGTCTATCCAATGAGCGAGGGCGGCAATGTGGGGCAGTTTAATGTGGTTTAAGGGTCTCATGTTACACAATATTGTCAAAGGCAGTGTGAGTGAGTGTGAAATGAATACAGGATCTGTCTGTATTGCTCCGTTTGTCAATGTAGTTGATGGTGTGTTTGTCGATGGGATTTAATAACAATGTGGGAGTTTTTTCAATTCACTCTTGTCACAGGCTGAGCAGAAACACAAGGCCTGGGAGGGAAGGGAAACGGACCGTATAAAGCTGTGGGTTTTTGCCGCTTTAAGGGGTTCGATTGGGGATGATTATCCCGCAGTGTATTTGCTGTTCATAAGGCGGTCAGTATTAATCATTCTGGAGACTGGTTCTTCTGAGAGGGCAGGAAGTGACCGAGTGGATTATGACTCCCTGCAGTGCGCCTGCTCTGTCTGCGCCCTGTTGTTCAACAGTCTTCGGTTTCTCGGGTTTAACAATTGGTAACCTGGTGTTCAATTAAAAGGCCGAGTTTTGCAGTCCCGCCCATTTACACGGCCCAGGTCAACACCACCTCCCCCGAATACCCCGACACCCTTACCCCACACTGCCCAGTGGCGATCCCTGTCATGGCCGAGCACCGGCAGTAGGAGAAGAACCTTCAGGCGCAGTTCCGGACCTCGCAGGTGATCGAGACCTTGTGGCTTCATTCCAACCTGACCTCACTCGCAGCAGCAATCATTCTTCAACGTGTCCAGAGTTTGCCCACCACTGATCTACCTGGGAGTCCGTTCCAAGTGTCAGCATCAATCATTTCTTCAATGTTTCCAGAGTTTCCACTCCACTGATCTACCTGGGAGTCCGCTCCAAGTGTCAGCATCAATCATTTCTTCAATGTGTCCAGAGTTTTCCCCTCCACTGATTTACCTGGGAGTCCGTTCCAAGTGTCGGTCAATCTTTGTTTCATTGATGGCGGAGCACAAAAGACAAGTGCAAAAGACAAGGCTGAAGCTTTTGCTGCAATTTTCAGCCGGAAGTGCCGAGTGGATGACCATCTCGGCCTCCTCCTGAGTTCCCCACCATCACAGAAACAAGTCTTCAGCCAATACAATTCACTTCACGTGATATCAAGAAACGGTTGAGCGCACTGGATAGAGCAAAGGCTTTGGGCCCCGACAACATCCCGGCTGTCGTGCTGAAGACTTGTGCTCCAGAACTACCCGCACCTCTTGCCAAGCAGTTCTTGTCCAGCTACAGCAGTGGCATCTATCCGACAATGTAGAAAACTGCCCAGGTATGCCCTGTCCACAAAAAGCAGGACAAATTCAACCCGGCAATTTACCGCCCCATCAGTCTACTCTCAATCACCAGCAAAGTGATGGAAGATGTCAGCAACAGTGCTTTCAAGTGGCACTTACCCATCAATAACCTGCTCACCGATGTCCAGTTTGGGTTCCGCCAGGACCGCACGTCTCCAGGCCTCTGTACAGCCTTGGTCAAAACATAGACAAATGACCTGAATTCCAGAGGTGAGGTGAGAGTGACTGCCCTTGACATCAAGGCAGCATTTGCCAGAGTGTGTCATCAAGGATGTCTAGTAAACTGGAGGTCAATGGGAATCAGGGGTAAACTCTCCACAGTCTGGAGTCGTACCTAGCACAAAGGAAGTTGGTTGTTGCTGTTGGAGGTCAATCATCTCAGCCCCAGGGCATCGCTGTAGGAGGTCCTCAGGGTAGTGTCCTAGACCTAACCAACTTCAGCTGCTTCATCAATGACCTTCCCTCTATCATAAGGTCATAAGTGGGGTGTACGCTGAAGATTACACAGTGCTCAGTTCCATTCGCAACTCCTCAGATAATGAAGCAATCCATGCCCGCGTTCAGCAATACCTGGACAACATTCAGGTTTGGGCGGATAACTAACAAGTAGCATTCACAGCAACAAATGCCGGGCAATGAACATATTCAACAAGAGAGAGTCTTGCCACAGCCCCTTTACATTCAACGGCTTTACCACCGCTGATTCCCCGACCATCAACATCATGGGCGATCTCTCAGAGTTCTTGGACAAGACACCAAAAGGCAGCAGCCAGTATGTTTGAGCAATAGATCAAGATTTATGATGCTTACAGCGTAATATAGTTAACATTGGCGATAGTTTTAACCAGTATCTCGCAGCCCTCGGTCTCTGGAGCCTCTCAGACACAGATGACTTCATCTTAAGTCTGTTCCTTTGTTCTCGCAGTAAGTCTGTGTGAAGTTATTGTTTGAGTATCAAGGGTTTAACCAATTTCTTATCAAAAGTTGGTTTAGCCAATGTCCATATATGGCCTTTAACAAAGTCACCTTCTTTGATTAGTTCTAATGGTCAAAATACCATTGTCACTCAGTAGCACCTTTTTCCAGTACTTTCCACAACCCTATCCTGCTGTCTTGTCACCTTGTTTGTAGTTTTTCACCCCATTGGAATTTACCATATCTCTTGATTCCTGCTTCCCTGATACAAGCAGTACAAGGCCTTATACCAAGGGCCCAGCCCATGTGTGCAATGTTTCACTAGTCTTTAGAGTATCCAGACTATCTTACTGCAATCTACCTGCTGGATACCTTAAATCCCATGAACTCTCTCATTTTATGATCCTTTTACTAATTAACTTTTAATTATCTTGGCAATTATTTTTGTTAAGCGAACTCTAATTCCTACTTAGCATTAGGATATGTCATTTAACAATTTAACCTTCAGTCGCAGCCTATGGATGTTTCTAATCAGAGCTTAGTCAAAACTGCTACTGATTGTCCTTGCAGCTGCATTCGGAACAAGTTTTAGCATTATAGTTACACAGGAGTAATTATGGGTAATATTATTTGGTCAATGGCTGCACTTGAATTTATATATATATGATTCTCGTCTACGAAATATCTCTAAATATCAGCCTTTCGTACAGGGGTCACCATTGACCAGAAACTTAACTGGACCAGCCACATAAATACTGCAGCTGCAAGAGCAGGACAGAGGCTAGGTATTCTGCTCCTAGTGACTCACCTCCTGACTCCCCAAATCCCTTCCACCAACTACAAGGCACACGTCAGGAGTGGGGTAGCATACCCTCCACTTGCCTGGATAAGTGCAGCTCTAACAACACACAAGAAGCTCGACACCATACATGACAAAGCAGCCCGCTTGATTGGCACCCCATCCACCACCTTAAACATTCACTCCCACCACCAGTACGGAACAAGAAGAAATAATTAGTTTGATTTGAGCAGAAAGGGCTCAGAATAATGAGGAAGCTGATGTATCACATTGGCCCAAATTTTCCGGGGCCTCTGACCGCGGGCGCGCCCAGCACATTTCAGGTTTCCGCAGGTGATGTCAAGTTTCAGCTTGACAGATCGTACAAATCCCTGGGAAATGGACATTCACTGGCGGAGAGTGGGTTTTTTGCCAACTGATGGCCAGCGAATGCCCGTGAAAATCTTACGCCTGTTAAAAGCGAGTTTAAGCCCTTCTTTTAACAGAATAAGGATTTTAATAAATATTTTAAAAATTATTTAAAGAGAAAAAACCTTTAAAATTTGATTAGCTTATTTTTGGAACATTTAAAAATGTTTAAATTTATTTTTCCAAAAATTGATGTTTTTCTAAATTTGTGTATTTATAAAAAAGTTTGTATTTTTAATAATTTTAATACTTTTTTTCAGTTTCGTGAAAAATTATTTTTGGGTGATTTCTATTATTTTTATGGAGATTCCGTATGTAAATGAGATCACCATAAGCATAATGGGAATCCCCCTTTTTTGATTGGTTGCACCGGCCCACCTGATCCCAGGGACATTTGGGAACCACATGCGCTCCTGGGATATGCGGACCTTTATGTAGACGTACGCGTAGATCCCAGAAGCGCAAGTGTCCGTAGGTCCCGAGGCAGCAGGTAGGTGCGTATTTTACTTGTGGTTCAGAGGCTTTTGCCCGCAGGAAGTCTCCAACCGCAATTTCAGGCCCAATATATTCTCTCTCCACCCTATCCAAAACCACGGGAGCTCTTGTGAGAGGCGACAAACCAAATCGAAACCCAGGATACTTTAGGGGGAATAATGTGGGATTATTCTCCCTAATTCAGCGAGAAGGCGTCCATCGCAGGAGTCGGCCGCCTTTCCCAGAGTTCCACTATTCTTTAGGAAAATAATCACCTCCACAGGGATCAGGACAAGGCAAGGATCAGCTCAAATTTCAAATTTGCGAGTGCTAAAATAAATCAATGAACTTCTACCTCTTGTTTGCAATGAAGTAACCTGGGTATAAATAGGAAAATTTGCAACGATTTTTTAATTAATTCTTCGGATACGGGCTTCGCTGACAAGGCCAGCATTTATTGCCCAACGCTAGTTGCCCTTAAGAAGGTGCTGTGAGCTGTCATCTTGAACCGCTGCAGTCCATATGGTAAACGTGCTCCCTCAGTGTTGATAGGTAGGGATTTCCAGGATTTGGACCCAGTGACGATGAAGGAACGGTGATATATGTTCCAGTCAGGATGGTGTGAGACTTGAATTGGAAGCTGGGCGTTCCCACGCGTCTGCTGCCCTTGTCCTACTCGCTGGCAGTGATTGCCGGTTCGGGAGATGCTGTCCAAGAAGCCTTGGCGAGTTGCTGCAGTTCATCTTGTAGTTAGTACCCATTGCAGAAACGGTGCACCAGTGATGGAGGGAGTGTGTGTTTAACATAGAACCATAGGAACAGGAGTGGACCAATCTGCCCCTTGAGCCTGCTACACCATTCAATTAGATCAGGGATGATCTTTACCCTAACTACATATATCCGCATTCACTCCATATGCTTTAATAACCTTGGCTAGCAAAAAGCTATCGATCTCCGATTTAAAATTATTAGTTTCGTTAGCATCTACTGCTTTTTGTGGGAGAGAGTTCCAAAGTTCCACCACCATTTTCGGAAATTAGTATTTCCTAACATCTCTCCTGAAAGGCCTTGCTCTGACTTAATGGTTCTGCTCCCTGTCCTAGACTCGCCAGACAGCGGGAAACCTTTCTCTCCGCCCTATCATAGAATCATCTAATTGTTGCAGCACAGTAGGAGGCCATTCGGCCCGTCGAGCTGGTCCCACTTCCCCGCCCATTCCTCGTAGCCCTGCAATCAGTTTCCCTTCAGGTACTTATCAAATTCCCTTTTGAAAGCCACGATTGAATCTGCCTCCACCACCCGTTCAGGCAGTGCATTACAGATCATAACCATTCGCTGAGTAAAAGAGTTTTTCGTCCCATCGCCTTTGGTTCTTCTGCCAATCACCTTAAATCTGTGTCCTCTGGTTCTCGACCTTTCCGCCAATGGGAACAGTTTCTCTCTATCTACTCTGTCTAGACCTCTCATGATTTTGAGCAAGAAATCTTCTCTCAATCTTCTCTGCGCTAACGAAAACAACCCCAGTTTCTCCAGTCCATCCACGTAACTGATGTCCTTCATCCCTGGAACCATCCCTGTAAATATTTTCTGAACCCTCTCTAAAGCCTTGCCTTCCTTCCTAAAGTGCGAAGCCCAGAATTGGACACAATGCTCCAGTTGTGGCCGAACCAGTATTTTATAAACCTTCATCATAACTCCTTTGCTTCAGTATTCTATATCTCTATTTATAAAGCACAGGATTCTGTATGTTTTTTTAACCGCTTTCTCAACCTGCCCTGCCACCTTCAAAAATTTGTGTACATATATTCCCATGACTCTCTGTTCCTGCAACAACTTTGGAATTGTACTCTTTAGTTCATATTGCCTCGCCTCGTTCTTCCTACCAAAATATATCACTTCACACTTTTCTGCATTAAACTTCATCTGCCATGTGTCCGCCCATTCCACCAGCCTGTCTAAGTCCTCTTGAAGTCTATCCCTGTCCTCCTCACTGTTCACAATACTTCCAAGTTTTGTGTCATCCGCAAAATTTGAAATAATGCCAGTTACACACAAGTCCAAATCATTAATATATATCAAGAAAGCACTGGTCATAGTAGCGACCCGATCCCTGGGGAACAACACTGTGTACCTTCCTCCAGTCCGGAAAAGAAACATTCACCACTACTCTCTGTTTCCTGTCACTTAGCCAATTTCGTCTCCATGCTGCCACTGTCCCTTTTATTCCATAGGCTTCAACTTTGCTGGCAAGCCGATTATGTGGCACTTTATCAAACGCCTTTTTGAAGTCCATGTACACCACATCCTTCGCATTGGCCTAATCAAGCCTCTCTGTTGCCTCATCAAAAAAATTCAATCAAGTGAGTCAAACACGATTTGCATTTAACAAATCCGTGCTGGCTTCCCTTAATTAATCCAGACTTGTCCAAGTTACTGTTAATTTTGTCCCGGATTATTCCTTTCAAAACCCTAAAAAAAACTTAATTTATTTCACCTATTAACCTTCTATATTTCAATATAGAAGGTTAATGGGTGAAATAAATAGTTCATGTAATCTCTCTTAATAGTCTAACCCTTGGAGCCCTGGTAACATTCTGGTGAATCTGCGCTGTAATCCTTCCAAGGCCAATATCTCCTTTCTGAGGTGTGGTTCCCAGAACTGTAAACAGTATTCCAGATGTGGTCTAAGCAGGGCTTTGTATAGCTGCAGCAAAACATTCTACCCTTTACCTGATAGCCCTCCAGTTATAAATGCTAATAATTCATGAGCCGTTTTTATTATTTTGTATCTGACTAATACATTTTAATAATCTGTGTACATGGACCCCTAAATCTGTTAGGACCTCAACTTTTCCTATCTTTTCACCAGTCAAAATACTCAGATTTAATCGTTTTTGGTCCATGATGTATATCCACACATTTACCTGTATTGAAGTCCATCTGCCACACTTTTGCCATTCACTTAATCTATCAATGAATCTTCGTAATGTTAGGTTCCCGTCGACATTACTTACTGTGCACCCAACCTCTGTTTCATCGGCAAACTTGGATATATGACTCTCTATTTTGTTCTGGAAGACATTAATAAATGAAGTGAATTGTTTAAGTCCCAGCACAGTTCTTGTGGGACACCAATAGTCACTTCCTTCCAATGCGAGTATATATTCATTATCCCTACTCTCTCTCCTACTGCCTAACCAGTATCCGAACCACGTCAATAATTTGCCTTCAACTGCATGAACTTTAATTTGAGCGAACAGTCTCTTATGTGGAACCCTATCGAATGCCTTCTGGGAAACATATGAACTATATCAGTATACATTTTCCTCACTACCGCTTTAGTTAGCTCCTCAAAAAAATTCAAATAGGTTCGTTAGACATGATCTCCCATTTACAAATCCATGTTGGCTCTCTCTAATCAGCTCGATATTGTCGAAGTGCTCAGTCACGCTGTCTTTAATTATAGATGCCATTAACTTCCCGACAACAGATATTATACTAAAAGGTTTATAATTACCTGTTTTCTCCCTGAACCTTTCTGTAGAATCTTAAAATTGTGTTACGTTTCTCATTTTAGAACCATCATTGCATTCGATAATACTTTGCTCACTTTTAGATAATAGTTCTCTTACTGTTAGATTAATAATAAGACTGGCTCATTATTCATTACTAAATCTAGTATGGCCTACCCTCCTGTTGGTTCTTCAACTTATTGCTCCAGAAAACTATCTTGAATGGACTCAATAAATCCACTACCTTTCCGACTTGAGCTACTGTTCTCTTCACATTCTTTCTGAAAGTTAAAGTATCAAAATAAAACAACCATTATTTTGCTGTAATCCTCTCTAATCTCTGAATTAACATATTCTGTATCGTCATTCCTGCTATCGGGAAGCCTGTAGACAACTCCCATTAAAGCTTTAAGTACAAGCTTATTCCTCAATTCCCACCACAGAGTCTCAGCTGATTATTGTCCCTTACCTGTATCCTCTCTTACTAATGCTGTAATATACCTTTAATCATTAAGGCTACCAATCCTCTTATTACAGATTCCCTATCCTTTCTACAGAATGGATACCCTCGAATATGTATCTCCCAATCATGACCACATTACAGCATGTCCCAGTAATAACTACTATTAGTGCCCTCAAAGCTGTATTTAAGAACATAAGCAATGGGAGCAGGAGTAGGCCATACGGGCACTCGAGCCTGCTCCGTCATTCAATAAGATCATGGCTGATGTTCTACCTCAACTCCACCCTCCCGCACTAACTTCATATCCCTTGATTCCGTTAATATCCAAAAATCTACTGATCTATGTCTTGAATATACTCAACGACTGAGCACCCACAGTCTTCTGGTGTAGAGAATTCCAAAGATTCGCAAACATCTGAGTGAAGAAATTCCTTCTCATCTCAGTCCTAAATTGCCGACCCCTTATTCTGAGACTGTGTTCCCTAGTCCTAGACTCCCCAGACAGGGGAAACCTCTCCCAGCATCTACCCTGTCAAGCCCTGTAATAAGGTTATATGTTTCAATGAGATCACCTCACATTCTTCTAAATTCTCGGGAGTATGGGCCTAGTCTCTTCAATCTCTCCTCATAGGACAATCCCCTCATCCCAAGCAATCAGTCTGTTGGACCTTCGTTACAGTCACTCTAAGGCAAGTATATCCTTCCTTAGGTAAGGAGATCAAAACTTTACACAGTACTCCAGGTGTGGTCTCTCCAAGGATTGATATAATTGTAGTACGACTTATTTACTCTTATACTCCAATCTTTTTTTTAAATTAAAGCTAAGATATCATTTGATTTCCTAATTGCTTGCTGTACCTGCATGCTAACTTGCAGTGTATAAGGACACCCAGTTCCCTCTCAATCCCAACATTTCCCGATTTCCTACCATTGAAAAATATTCTTTCTTTCTATTTTTCCTACCAAAGTGGATAACTTCACATTCTCCACGTTATGTTCCGTCTGCCATGTTATTTACCAATCACTTAACCTGTCGATATCACTTTGAATCATATTTGCATCCTTCCTCACAACTTACTTTCACACCTAGCTTTGTATCATCAGCAACCGCGGATCCATTTGACAAATTTGAGCCTCCAATTCACTAAATTTATTTCTCATACCCCGTACCTTAGTATATAAAACTCTTATTTGGGAAAGAGACCCTAAGCTGAACTTTTGACCTGATGCTGTCTTTCCTACACCGTTTAACAACCGTTGGTTGTGGTGGTTGAAGATCAATCATCAAAGCCCCAGGACAACGCTGCAGGAGTTCCTCAGGGCGGTGTCCTAGGCCCAAACATCTTCAGCCAGCTGCAGCTACTCGAAATCCGCGTTTCGGAGCTGGAGCTGCGCTGGAGTCACTGTGGAGCATCCACGTAGCTGAGATCTTTGTGGATAGCAGGTTTAACGAGGTGGTCACATCGCAGGTAAAGAGTGCACAGGTTGACAGGGAATGGGTTACCGCCAGACAGAGTAAATGAACTAGGAAAGTAGTGCAGGAGTCCCCTGGGTCCATCGCCCTCTCCGACAGATTTTCCATTTTGGATACTGATGGGGGAGATGGTTTCTCAGGAGAATGCAGCAAGAGCCAAGACCGTGGCACTACGAGTGGCTCAGCTGCACAGGAGGGGAGGAAAAAGAGTGGGAGAGCAATAGTGATAGGGGATTCTATAGTAAGGGGAACCGATAGACGTTTCTGTGGCCACAGACGTGACTCCCGGATGGCATGTTGCTTCCTTGGTGCCAGGGTCAAGGATGTCACTGAACGGCTGCAGGACATTCCGAAGGGGGAGGGCGAACATTTAGAGGTCGTGGTTCACATTGGTACCAACGACATGGGTAGAGAGAGGGATGAGGTCCTACAAAAAGAATTAAGGGAACTAGGTAGCACATTAAAAAGCAGGACCTCAAAGGTTATATTCTTGGATTACTCCCGGTGCCACGTGCTAGTGAGTATAGGAATAGGAGGATAGAGCAGATGAATGCGTGGCTAAAGAGTTGGTGCAGGAGGGAGGCTTTAGTTTCCTGGATCACTGGGTCTGCTTCTGGGGAAGATGGGACCTGTACAAATCGGAAGGGTTGCACCTGAACCGGAACAGGATCAACATCCTTGCGAGAAGGTTTGCTAGTACTGTTTTTTTTGGGGGGGGCTGTTAAACTAACTTGGCAGGGGGATGGGATACGGAGTGGAGCTACAGTCGGGGGTGATGCACAGCCAAATTTAGAGGAAAAAACAAGTCAGCCTGGAAGGCAGAGCAAAAATGTAACGGCACAAGGGAGTATGGCAAGGCTGGATGGCATTTATTTTAATGCAAGGAGTCTTGCGAGTAAGGCAGATGAATTGAAGATGTTGATGAACACATGGGAGAATGATAATTTTGCTATCACAGAGACGTGGTTGAGGGAGGGTCAGGACTGGCAGCTCAATATTCCGGTGTATGGAATCTTCAGGCGAGACAGAGGGGGGTGTAAAAGAGGAGGGGGTGTCGCAATATTAATCAAGGAGTCAATTACTGCTGTAAGGAGGGATGATATCTCAGCAGGTTCCTCTAATGAGGCCATATGGGTAGAACCTAAAAACAAAAAGGGTGCAAGCATTTTGCTGGGAGTGTACTATAGGCCCCCAAACAGTCAGGGGGAGATAGAGGAACAGATATGTAGGCAAATCTCAGAGAAGTGTAGACATATTTGGGTAATAATAGTAGGGGATTTGAAATTCCCCAATATTAACAGGGATAGTCAGAATGTGAAAGGCTTCAAGGGTGCAGAATTCTTAAAGAGCATCCCGGAGAGCTTTTTGAGCCAGCACGTAGAAAGTCGTACAAGAGAGGGGTCGGTACTGGACCTAATTGTAGGGAATGTAGCCGGGCAAGTGGTAGAAGTGTCAGTTGGAGAGCATTTTGGTAACAGTGACTATAATTCGGTGAGATTCAAGGTAGTCATGGAATAGGACAAAGATGGACCGGAAATAAAGGTTTTAAATTGTGGGAAGGACGATTTTAATATGATAAGGCAGGATCTGGCTAAAGTGGATTGGGATCAGCTACGTGTAAGAAAATCCACATCAGAGCAGTGGGCGTCTTTCGGAAAGGAAATAGAGGGAGCACAACGCCAACATGTTCCCGTAAAGGGCAAGGGTGGGACCAACAAGCCCAGGGAACCCTGAACATCAAGGGTTATACAAGAATGAATTAGGAATAAAAGGGAGGCTTTTGGCAGATACAAACGACTGAAAACAGTGGAATCCCTAGAGGAGTATAGAAAGTGCAGGGGGTTACTTAAAATATAAATTAGGAGAGCGAAAAGGGGGCATGAAATAACACTGGCGGGCAAAATAAAGGAAAATCCCAAGGTGTTTTATAAGTACATTAAGGGCAAGAGGATAACCAGGGAAAGAGTAGGGCCCATTAGGGACCCAAGTGGCAATCTGTGTGTAGAGCCGGAAGATGTGGGTGAGGTTTTAACTGAATATTTTGCATCTGTGTTCACTATGGAGAGGGACGATGTAGGCATAGAAATCAGGCAGGGGGATTGTGATATACTTGAACAAATTATTATTCAGATGGAGGGGGCACTCGCACTTTTAGCAGGCTTAAAAGTGGATAAATCACCAGGCCCAGACGAGATGTATCCCAGGCTGCTGTGTGTGGCTTGGGAGGAGATTGCAGGGGCTCTGACACAAATTTCCAGAACCTTTCTGGCCACAGGGGAGGTGCCAAATGACTGGAGGATATCTAACGTAGTACCATTATTCAAGAAAGGTAGTAGGGATAAACCAGGGAATTACAGGCCAGTGAGCCTGATATCAGTGGTAGGGAAGTTATTGGAAAAAATTCTGAGGGACAGAATTTGTCTCCACTTGGAGAGGCAAGGATTAATTAAGGATAGTCAGCATGGTTTTGTCAGGGGGAGATAATGTCTTACGAATTTGATTGAATGTTTCGATGGGGTGACTAGGTATGTGGATGAGGGTAGTGCAGTTGATGTAGTCTACATGGACTCCAGTAAGGCTTTTGACAAAGTCCCGCATGGGAGACTGGTCAAGAAGGTAAGAGCCCTTGTTATTCAGGGCAATTTGGCACATTGGATCCAAAATTGGCTTAGTGGTAGGAGTCAGAGGGTGATGGTCGATGGTTGTTTTTGTGACTGGAAGCCTGTGTCCAGTGGTGTACCGCAGGGATCGCTGCTGGGTCCTTTGCTGTTTGTAGTGTATATTCATGATTTAGATATGAATGTAGGTGGTATGATCAGTAAGTTCGCAGATGACACGAAAATTGGTGGGGTGGTAAATAGCGAGGAGGGAAGCCTCAGGCTACAGGACGAGATAGACGGTTTGGTCAGACGGGCAGAACAGTGGCAAATGGAATTTAACCCTGAAAAGTGTGAGGTGATGCATTTTAGGAGGACTAACAAGGCAAGGGAATACACAATGAATCTTAGGACCAAAGGAAGGACAGAGGATCAAAGGGACCTTGGTGTGCATGTATATATAGATCGCTGAAGGCACCGGGACAGGTGGATAAGGTGGTTAAAAAGGCATATGGGATACTTGCCTTCATTAGCCGAGTCATAGAATATAAGAGCAGGGAGTTTATGATGGAGCTGTACCAAACGCTAGTTAGGCCACAGCTAGAATACTGTGTGCAGTTCTGGTCGCCACACTATAGGAAGGATGTGATTGCATTGGAGAGGATGCAGCGGAGATTCACCAGGATGTTACCTGGGCTGGAGCGCTTCAGCTTTGAAGAGAGACTGGACAGGCTGGGGTTGTTTTCCTTAGAGAAGTGAAGGCTTAGGGGGGGCCTGATTGAGGTGTACAAAATTATGGGGGCATAGATAGTTTAGATAGAAATGAGCTTTTCCCATTACTAGAGTGGTCAATAACCAGGGGGCATAGTTTCAAGGTAAGGGGCTGGAGTTTTAGAGGGGAATTGAGGAAAAACTTTTTCACCCAGAGGGTGGTTGGAATCTGGACCTCACTGCCTAAAAGGGTGGTAGAGGCAGGAACCATCACAACATTCAAGAAGCATTTAGATGAGCACTTGAAACGCCATAGCATACAAGGCTACGGACCAAGTGCTTGAAAATGGGATTAGAATAGATAGGGCTTGATGGCCGGCGCGGACACGATGGGCCGAAGGGCCTCTTTCTGTGCTGTATAAATCTGTGTCTCTATGACTATGGCTATGAGGTAATGAATCCGGGAATTTCCGATAATCCTCCCTCTGTGTGTGAGGCCACGCTCGGGGAGGGAACTTCTGTAACCTCAGCAAAAACGGTCGAGGAAGCTACACCTGAAATATTTGTAGACTCTGATTAATGGGAAATAAAGCGAGAGACTCCCCTCTCCCATAAATTAGTTATGCAGGAACGGTGCAGAATAAAATTTCATTTTTTTCAAACCAACCCATTGGGAAGGATTTTACAGCAGCAGTCATCGCTGTTTCCAATTCTCTTTTGCAATTTACAATTCAATCTGCCCCAACTATACTTTCAGGTATTGCCGGCCCGATAACAACAACTCGCTGTGCAAACAATTGTTTCCTCATGTCGCGTCTGGTTCTTTTGTCAATTACCTTGACATTCGCAGAAGTGTTTGAACAGGGCGGGTCAATATGATTGGAGCTATTTGCTTGTGTGGCGGATAAAGAAAGACATTGACTGTTTGGGTGGAATGGATTGTTTCCGTGTTATAATATCGATGTATTTCTGTGTACATTGAGGTCTCTCGGTTTAGCATTAGTATTAGGATCCTGGAAAATGATTGGGGATCTCAGGGTGTTAGAGCAGTGGGGCCAGACCTGGGATCAGGGAGCACTGGGGATGAGGACTAAAGGTTTGTGAACAGAGTTAGGTAGTTGGGGCAAATATGAAAAGTGGCTGTCTGGGATCCAGAAATTCGAACAACTCAGAATGTACATGTGTCTTTGAAAGGTTTATTCATGTATTCCGAGGTTAAAATATATTAATGTAAACCCAGGTTTTTGAGACATGCTGAGGCTTTGAAGTTTATCCTTCATGCAAGGCAATAAAATAAATATTAAAAACAATGCAATCATTAGATTTAATGCTGTTGATGCTGAAATGACGTTTTTATTTTTTATTTTGAATCTTATTTTGAAGATCAGACATTTCAGATACTGAAAAAAGGCAGGCATTATTTTTAAGAGCTTTTGATTAATTTGATTGGTTCATCAAAAGATTCGTTCCTGTGCCGGCTCTGTGAAAGAGCCTCCATTTAGTCCCACTCCTCTGCTCCTTCCCCAAAGCCCTGCACATTTTCCCCTTCAAGTATTCATTCAACTCCCTTTTCAAAGTTACTGTTGAAACTGCTTCTACCACCCTTTCAAAGCACTGCATTCTAGATCATAGCAACTCGCTGCGAGAGACAAATTCACCTCATCTTCCCTCTGATTCAATCGCTAATTATCTTAAAAATATAATTTTTTACATATCTTGATATTATATTATTATTTGTGGTCAGAAATCCAGGTAAATTGCAGTTTGAGAAGCGGAGATGTGGATTTGGCTTCTCTGTGGTACAGGCGGAGGAGCTGGGATGTTCAAACTGAGGCACTACAGCAACACCACTGGAAGGAGCGTGCAATTACATCATGGCCTGTTCATACAGGAGGTATCCTTAATAAATGTGAAGAGAATGAAGGAAATGAATAGAGATGCACAAATTCCAATAAAGGACAGATAAACCTCACACCTTACCGGATCTCCCAGAATCATCCTAAAGCACTTGACACAGATTATTTTGGAGGGGCAGTGAGTATTATGCCTGCACACCACCAGCAGCAGTTATGTTATCAGGTATGGGTGTAATGATGCAGTACAATAAAGGGATTTGTGCAAGTGACATTTGGCGGGGCAAATGACAAGCCTCTTCACGATGGCCTCCTTCACGTATCTCCAGGGCAGTCCTCAGTTGTCGCATCTGTCAGTGCTTTCCAGTAGCTCAGCATCTCGGAGGGTTTCACCCCGTGAGAGGTCACGAGTTTCCGAAAGTCGCAAATAGAAAACGGGACCTTTGAATTGTAGAATGCTTGCCGCGAGTGGATTTCCACCGGCGCTATCTTCAACTTAGCCACGCAAAGAGCGACGAAAACGTCCTCGAGTTTCAATCTGGGGACGGTATTCGAAACGGTCCAAACTCGGCAGGCGACATCGGTCGACAGCACGTACCCAGTGCCAGAGCAGAATGGCGGATACGTTTCCACAGGGTATTCCTGTTCACTCACGTACCATTTACTAGATTTGTCCCTGTTGGGTCTTGCATTTCTCTGTATGTAGCCGGTGAAGATATTCCTGCGAGTGGTACGTGACAGGAGGAGCTTTCTCAGATAATCAGCGTTGACAAACATGTCTGAATCGGTTTTCATCACAAAGGAGGCGGATGGACAAAATCGGCTCACCCATTCCAGGCCCATCAGCACCTTGGTGGTCAGGTTGTAATAAGTGTCGCTGAACTCTTTCTGTATGATGTCTTTGTGCAGTAAACCTTCCTCCAGCAGATGCTTCTGATGCTCCCGGCTGTACCCGAGCAGGAAGTAGGTCACTACCCTCTTGCCATGTGATGTCCGCTCTCTGCCCCAGGTCTGGCGAATGGCTGAGCGAGCTTCGAACTGATCCTGGGCACTGGTGACAAGAAGGATCAGGAATGGGGGACTGACGTCACACCTGCTGTCGGGTCGCATTAAGAAGGAGCCGTCATTTAAATCTGGGTAATGCGAATAGTCAGAAATGTTGCGGCTTAAATATCCGAGTAATATATATATCAGCAAAAGGGTCACACAAACAAATGAACATTTGTAGTACGTCATTAGGAACACCATATTGCACCAGAAAATATCCTAATGTTTTAAATCAGCTGTAAAACAAAAGAAACAATTTGATTTTGGTAGATTCCGGGTAATTCAAGGGGAAAACTTTCCAGTTTAAGAATATTTGGCTCGATTAGTAACATAAAGGTCTGATGGTAGAAACAGTGGATGTCCAAAGTTAGAAAGAGTGGTGTACCAATGCTAAAAACAGTGGAGGTCCAATGCTAAAAACACTGGAGGTGCAAAGCTAGCAACAATAGAGGTTCATAGCAATAAACCGTGGCGATCCAAAGTGAGAAAAAGTGGAGGTCCAAAGTTAGAAAGAGTGAAGGTCCAAAGCTAGAAAGAGTGAAGGTCCAAAGCTAGAAACTGTGAAGGTCCAAAGCTAGAAAGAGTGACGGTCCAAAGCTTGAAACAGTGAAGGTCCAAAGCTGGAAAGAGTGGAGTCCAAGCTAGAAACTGCGAAGGTACAAAGCTAGAAAGAGTGGAGGTCCAAAGCTAGAAAGAGTGGAGTTCCAAACCTAGAAACTGTGAAGGTCCAAAGCTAGAAACTGTGAAGTTCCAAAGCTAGAAACTGTGAAGGTCCAAAGCTAGAAAGAGTGGAGGTCCAAAGCTAGAAATTGTGAAGGTCCAAATCTAGAAACAGTGGAGGACCAAAGCTAGAATCTGTGAAGGTCCAAAGCGAGAAACTGTGAAGGTCCAAAGCTAGAAAGAGTGGAGGTTCAAAGCTAGAAACAGTGGAGGTCCAAAGCTAGAAAGAGTGAAGGTCCAAAGCTAGAAACAGTGGAGGTCCAAAGCTAGAAACAGTGAAGGTCCAAAGCTAGAAACAGTGAAGGTCCAAAGCTAGAAACAGTGGAGTTCCAAAGCTAGAAACAGTGAAGGTCCAAAGCCAGAAACAGTGGAGGTCCAAAGCTAGAAACAGTGGAGGTCCAAAGCTAGAAACTTTGGTGTCCAAAGCTAGAAACAGTGGAGGTCCAAAGCTAGAAAGAGTAAAGGTCCAAAGCTAGAAACAGTGGAGGTCCGAAGCTAGAAACAGTGGAGGTCCAAAGCTAGAAACTGTGAAGGTCCAAAGCTAGAAACATTGAAGGTCCAAAGGTAGAAAGAGTGAAGGTCCAAAGCTAGAAACAGTGGGGTTCCAAAGCAAGAAACAGTGAAGGTCCAAATCTAGAAAATGTGAAGGTCCAAAGCTAGAAACAGTGAAGGTCCAAATCTAGAAACAGTGGACGTCCAAAGCTAGAAACTGTGAAGATCCAAAGCTAGAAACAGTGAAGGTCCAAAGCTAGAAAGAGTGGAGGTCAAAAACTAGAAACTGTGAAGGTCCAAAGCTAGAAACTGTGAAGGTCCAAAGCTAGAAACAATGAAGGTCCAAAGCTAGAAACAGTGCAGGTCCAAAGCTAGAAACAGTGACGGTTCAAAGATAGAAACTGTTAAGGTCCAACGCTAGAAACAGTGGTGGTCCAAAGCTAGAAATAGTGGAGGTCCAAAGCTAGAAACAGTGGAGGTCCAAAGCTAGAAACTGTGATGATCCAAAGCTAGAAACTGTGAAGGACCAAAGCTAGAAACAGTGGAGGTTCAAAGCTAGAAACTGTGAAGGTCCAAAGCTAGAAACAGTGAATATCCAAAGCTAGAAACAGTGAAGGTCCAAAGCTAGATAGAGTGAAGATCCAAAGCTGGAAAGAGAAGACATCCAAAGCTAAAAACAGTGGAGGTCCAAAGGTAGAAAGAGTGAAGGTCCAAAGCTAGAAAGAGTGAAGGTCCAAAGCTAGAAACAGTGGAGATCCAAAGCTAGAAAGCGTGAATGTCCAATGCGAGAAAAAGTGGAGATCCAATGCTAGAAACAGTGCAGGTCCAAAGCTAGAAACCGTGGAGAACCTAAGCAAAAAGATTGAATGTCCAAAGCTAGAAAGAGTGTAGATCCAAAGCTAGAAACAGTGGCGATCCAAAGCTAGAAACAGTGATGGTCCAAATCTAGCAATAGAGGAGGTCCAAAGCTAGAAAGACTGAAGTCCAAAGCTAGAAACAGTGGAGATCCAAAGCTAGAAACAGTGGAGATCCAAAGCTAGAAACAGTAATGGACATCAGCTAGAAACAGTGTAGCTCGAAAGCTAGAAACAGTGGAGGTCCAAAGCTAGAAACAGTGAAGGTCCAATGCTAGAAACAGTGGAGGTCCACAGTTAGATACAGTGGAGATACAAAGCTGGAAACAGTGAAGGTCCAAAGCTAGAAGCAGTGGAGCTCCAAAGCTAGAAACAGTGGAGATACAAAGCTGGAAACAGTGAAGGTCCAAACCTAGAAAAAGTGGAGGTCCAAAGCTAGAAACTGTGAAGATCCAAAGCTAGAAACAGTGAAGAGCAAAAGCTAGAAACAGTGGAGGTCCAAAGCTAGAAACAGTGGAGGTCCAAAGCTAGAAACAGTGAAGGTCCAAAGCTAGAAACAGTGAAGGTTCAAAGCTAGAAACTGTGAAGGTCCAAAGCTAGAAACAGTGAAGATCCAAAGCTAGAAACAGTGGAGATACAAAGCTGGAAACAGTGAAGGTCCAAAACTAGAAACTGCGAAGGTCCAAAGCTAGAAACTGTGAAGGTCGAAAGCTAGAATCAATGAAGTTCCAAAGCTAGAAACAGTGGAGGTCCAAACCAAGAAACAGTGAAGATCCAAAGCTAGAAAGAGTGAAGGTCCAAAGTAAGAAACAGTGGAGATCCAAAGCTAGAAAGAGTTAATTTCCAATGCTAGAAAAAGTGGAGATCCAATGCTAGAAACAGTGGAGGTCGAAAGCTAGAAACAGTGGAGGTCCAAAGCTAGAAAGATTAAATGTCCAAAGCTAGAAAGAGTGCAGGTCCAAAGCTAGAAAAAGTGGAGATCCAAAGCAAGAAACAGTGAAGGTCCAATGCTAGAAACAGTGGAGGTCCAAAGCTAGAAAGGCTGAAGGTCCAAAGCTAGAAACAGTGAAGGTCCAAAGCTAGAAACTGTGAAGGTACAAAGCTAGAAACAGTGGAGATCCAAAGCTAGAAACAGTGAAGGTCCAAAGCTAGAAACTGTGAAGGTACAAAGCTAGAAACATTGGAGATTCAAAGCTAGAAACAGTGGAGATCGAAAGCTAGAAACAGTGGAGTTCCAAAGCTAGAAACAGTGAAGGTCCAATGCTAGAAACAGTGGAGGTCCAAAGTTAGAAACAGTGGAGATACAAAGCTGGAAACAGTGAAGGTCGAAAGCTAGAAACAGTGGAGCTCCAAAGCTAGAAACAGTGGAGATACAAAGCTGGATACAGTGAAGGTCCAAAGCTAGAAACAGTGGAAGTCCAAAGCTAGAAACAGTGTAGCTCCAAAGCTAGAAACAGTGGAGGTCCAAAGCTAGAAACAGTGGAGATACAAAGCTGGAAACAGTGAAGGTGCAAAGCTAGAAACAGTGGAGGTCCAAAGCTAGAAACAGTGAAGGTCCAAAGCTAGAAACAGTGAAGATCCAAAGCTAGAAACAGTGAAGAGCAAAAGCTAGAAACAGTGGAGGTCCAAAGCTAGAAACAGTGGAGGTCCAAAGCTAGAAAGAGTGAAGGTCCAAAGCTAGAAACAGTGGAGGTCCAAAGCTAGAAACAGTGAAGGTCCAAAGCTAGAAACAGTGAAGGTCCAAAGCTAGAAACAGTGGAGTTCCAAAGCTAGAAACAGTGAAGGTCCAAAGCCAGAAACAGTGGAGGTCCAAAGCTAGAAACAGTGGAGATCCAAAGCTAGAAACTTTGGTGTCCAAAGCTAGAAACAGTGGAGGTCCAAAGCTAGAAAGAGTAAAGGTCCAAAGCTAGAAACAGTGGAGGTCCGAAGCTAGAAACAGTGGAGGTCCAAAGCTAGAAACTGTGAAGGTCCAAAGCTAGAAACATTGAAGGTCCAAAGCTAGAAAGAGTGAAGGTCCAAAGCTAGAAACAGTGGGGTTCCAAAGCAAGAAACAGTGAAGGTCCAAATCTAGAAAATGTGAAGGTCCAAAGCTAGAAACAGTGAAGGTCCAAATCTAGAAACAGTGGACGTCCAAAGCTAGAAACTGTGAAGATCCAAAGCTAGAAACAGTGAAGGTCCAAGCTAGAAAGAGTGGAGGTCAAAAACTAGAAACTGTGAAGGTCCAAAGCTAGAAACTGTGAAGGTCCAAAGCTAGAAACAATGAAGGTCCAAAGCTAGAAACAGTGCAGGTCCAAAGCTAGAAACAGTGACGGTTCCAAAGATAGAAACTGTGAAGGTCCAACGCTAGAAACAGTGGAGGTCCAAAGCTAGAAAGAGTGGAGGTCCAAAGCTAGAAACAGTGGAGGTCCAAAGCTAGAAACTGTGGATGATCCAAAGCTAGAAACTGTGAAGGACCAAAGCTAGAAACAGTGGAGGTTCAAAGCTAGAAACTGTGAAGGTCCAAAGCTAGAAACAGTGAATATCCAAAGCTAGAAACAGTGAAGGTCCAAAGCTAGATAGAGTGAAGATCCAAAGCTGGAAAGAGAAGACATCCAAAGCTAAAAACAGTGGAGGTCCAAAGGTAGAAAGAGTGAAGGTCCAAAGCTAGAAAGAGTGAAGGTCCAAAGCTAGAAACAGTGGAGATCCAAAGCTAGAAACAGTAAAGAGCAAAAGCTAGAAACAGCGGAGATCCAAAGCTAGAAACAGTGGAGATCCAAAGCTAGAAACAGTAATGGACATCAGCTAGAAACAGTGTAGCTCGAAAGCTAGAAACAGTGGAGGTCCAAAGCTAGAAACAGTGAAGGTCCAATGCTAGAAACAGTGGAGGTCCACAGTTAGATACAGTGGAGATACAAAGCTGGAAACAGTGAAGGTCCAAAGCTAGAAGCAGTGGAGCTCCAAAGCTAGAAACAGTGGAGATACAAAGCTGGAAACAGTGAAGGTCCAAACCTAGAATAAGTGGAGGTCCAAAGCTAGAAACTGTGAAGATCCAAAGCTAGAAACAGTGAAGAGCAAAAGCTAGAAACAGTGGAGGTCCAAAGCTAGAAACAGTGGAGGTCCAAAGCTAGAAACAGTGAAGGTCCAAAGCTAGAAACAGTGAAGGTTCAAAGCTAGAAACTGTGAAGGTCCAAAGCTAGAAACAGTGAAGATCCAAAGCTAGAAACAGTGGAGATACAAAGCTGGAAACAGTGAAGGTCCAAAACTAGAAACTGCGAAGGTCCAAAGCTAGAAACTGTGAAGGTCGAAAGCTAGAATCAATGAAGTTCCAAAGCTAGAAACAGTGGAGGTCCAAACCTAGAAACAGTGAAGATCCAAAGCTAGAAAGAGTGAAGGTCCAAAGCTAGAAACAGTGGAGATCCAAAGCTAGAAAGAGTTAATGTCCAATGCTAGAAAAAGTGGAGATCCAATGCTAGAAACAGTGGAGGTCGAAAGCTAGAAACAGTGGAGGTCCAAAGCTAGAAAGATTAAATGTCCAAAGCTAGAAAGAGTGCAGGTCCAAAGCTAGAAAAAGTGGAGATCCAAAGCAAGAAACAGTGAAGGTCCAATGCTAGAAACAGTGGAGGTCCAAAGCTAGAAAGGCTGAAGGTCCAAAGCTAGAAACAGTGAAGGTCCAAAGCTAGAAACTGTGAAGGTACAAAGCTAGAAACAGTGGAGATCCAAAGCTAGAAACAGTGAAGGTCCAAAGCTAGAAACTGTGAAGGTACAAAGCTAGAAACATTGGAGATTCAAAGCTAGAAACAGTGGAGATCGAAAGCTAGAAACAGTGGAGTTCCAAAGCTAGAAACAGTGAAGGTCCAATGCTAGAAACAGTGGAGGTCCAAAGTTAGAAACAGTGGAGATACAAAGCTGGAAACAGTGAAGGTCGAAAGCTAGAAACAGTGGAGCTCCAAAGCTAGAAACAGTGGAGATACAAAGCTGGATACAGTGAAGGTCCAAAGCTAGAAACAGTGGAAGTCCAAAGCTAGAAACAGTGTAGCTCCAAAGCTAGAAACAGTGGAGGTCCAAAGCTAGAAACAGTGGAGATACAAAGCTGGAAACAGTGAAGGTGCAAAGCTAGAAACAGTGGAGGTCCAAAGCTAGAAACAGTGAAGGTCCAAAGCTAGAAACAGTGAAGGTCCAAAGCTAGAAACGGTGGAGATACAAAGCTGGAAACAGTGAAGGTCCAAAGCTAGAAACAGTGGAGCTCCAAAGCTAGAAACAGTGGAGGTCCAAAACTAGAAACTGTGAAGGTCCAAAGCTAGAAACAGTGAAGGTCCAAAGATAGAAACTGTGAAGGTCCAAAGCTAGAAACAGTGGAGATCCAAAGCTAGAAACAGTGGAGATCCAAAGCTAGCAACAGTAATGGACATAAGCTAGAAACAGTGTAGCTCGAAAGCTAGAAACAGTGGAGGTCCAAAGCTAGAAACAGTGAAGGTCCAATGCTAGAAACAGTGAAGGTCCACAGTTAGATACAGTGGAGATACAAAGCTGGAAACAGTGAAGGTCCAAAGCTAGAAGCAGTGGAGCTCCAAAGCTAGAAACAGTGGAGATACAAAGCTGGAAACAGTGAAGGTCCAAACCTAGAAAAAGTGGAGGTCCAAAGCTAGATCTGTGAAGATCCAAAGCTAGAAACAGTGAAGAGCAAAAGCTAGAAACAGTGGAGGTCCAAAGCTAGAAACTGTGGAAGGTCCAAAGCTAGAAACTGTGAAGGTCCAAAGCTAGATACTGTGAAGGTCCAAAGCTAGAAACAGTGAAGGTTCAAAGCTAGAAACTGTGAAGGTCCAAAGCTAGAAACAGTGAAGATCCAAAGCTAGAAACAGTGGAGATACAAAGCTGGAAACAGTGAAGGTCCAAAACTAGAAACTGCGAAGGTCCAAAGCTAGAAACTGTGAAGGTCGAAAGCTAGAATCAATGAAGTTCCAAAGCGAGAAGCAGTGGAGCTCCAAAGCTAGAAACAGTGGAGATACAAAGCTGGAAACAGTGAAGGTCCAAACCTAGAAAAAGTGGAGGTCCAAAGCTAGATCTGTGAAGATCCAAAGCTAGAAACAGTGAAGAGCAAAAGCTAGAAACAGTGGAGGTCCAAAGCTAGAAACTGTGGAGGTCCAAAGCTAGAAACTGTGAAGGTCCAAAGCTAGATACTGTGAAGGTCCAAAGCTAGAAACAGTGAAGGTTCAAAGCTAGAAACTGTGAAGGTCCAAAGCTAGAAACAGTGAAGATCCAAAGCTAGAAACAGTGGAGATACAAAGCTGGAAACAGTGAAGGTCCAAAACTAGAAACTGCGAAGGTCCAAAGCTAGAAACTGTGAAGGTCGAAAGCTAGAATCAATGAAGTTCCAAAGCTAGAAACAGTGGAGGTCCAAACCAAGAAACAGTGAAGATCCAAAGCTAGAAAGAGTGAAGGTCCAAAGTAAGAAACAGTGGAGATCCAAAGCTAGAAAGAGTTCATTTCCAATGCTAGAAAAAGTGGAGATCCAATGCTAGAAACAGTGGAGGTCGAAAGCTAGAAACAGTGGAGATCCAAAGCTAGAAAGATTAAATGTCCAAAGCTAGAAAGAGTGCAGGTCCAAAGCTAGAAAAAGTGGAGATCCAAAGCTAGAAACAGTGAAGGTCCAAAGCTAGAAACAGTGGAGGTCCAAAGCTAGAAAGGCTGAAGGTCCAAAGCTAGAAACAGTGAAGGTCCAAAGCTAGAAACTGTGAAGGTACAAAGCTAGAAACAGTGAAGGTCCAAAGCTAGAAACAGTGGAGCTCCAAAGCTAGAAACAGTGGAGATACAAAGCTGGAAACAGTGAAGGTCCAAAGCTAGAAACAGTGGAGGTCCAAAGCTAGAAACAGTGAAGGTCCAAAGCTAGAAACAGTGGAGGTCCAAAGCTAGAAACAGTGGAGATACAAAGCTAGAAACAGTGAAGGTCCAAAGCTAGAAACAGTGGAGGTCCAAAGCTAGAAACAGTGAAGGTCCAAAGCTAGAAACAGTGAAGGTCCAAAGCTAGAAACAGTGGAGATACAAAGCTAGAAACAGTGAAGGTCCAAAGCTAGAAACAGTGGAGCTCCAAAGCTAGAAACAGTGGAGGTCCAAAACTAGAAACTGTGAAGGTCCAAAGCTAGAAACAGTGAAGGTCCAAAGATAGAAACTGTGAAGGTCTAACGCTAGAAACAGTGGTGGTCCAAAGCTAGAAATAGTGGTGGTCCAAAGCTAGAAACAGTGGAGGTCCAAAGCTAGAAACTGTGAAGATCCAAAGCTAGAAACAGTGAAGGTCCAAAGCCAGAAACAGTGGAGGTCCAATTATAGAGACAGTGAAGGTCCAAAGCTAGAAACTGTGAAGGTCCAAAGCTAGAAACTGTGAAGGACCAAAGCTAGAAACAGTGGAGGTTCAAAGTTAGAAACTCGGAAGGTCCAAAGCTAGAAACAGTGAATATCCAAAGCTAAAAACAGTGAAGGTCCAAAGCTAGATAGAGTGAAGATCCGAAGCTGGAAAGAGAGGACATCCAAAGCTAGAAACAGTGGAGGTCCAAAGGTAGAAACAGTGAAGGTCCAAAGCTAGAAAGAGTGAAGATCCAAAGCTAGAAACAGTGGAGATCCAAAGCTAGAAAGAGTGAATGTCCAATGCTAGAAAAAGTGGAGATCCAATGCTAGAAACAGTGCAGGTCCAAAGCTAGAAACAGTGGAGATCCAAAGCAAAAAGATTAAATGTCCAAAGCTAGAAAGAGTGTAGATCCAAAACTAGAAACAGTGATGGTCCAAATCTAGCAAAAGCGGAGGTCCAAAGCTAGAAAGACTGAAGGTCCAAAACTAGAAACAGTGGAGATCCAATCTAGAAACAGTGGAGATACAAAGCTAGAAACAGTAGTAGACATAAGCTAGAAACAGTGGAGCTCCAAAGCTAGAAACAGTGGAGGCCCAAAGCTAGAAACAGTGAAGGTCCAAAGCTAGAAGCAGTGGAGCTCCAAAGCTAGAAACAGTGGAGATACAAAGCTGGAAACAGTGAAGGTCCAAACCTAGAAAAAGTGGAGGTCCAAAGCTAGAAACTGTGAAGATCCAAAGCTAGAAACAGTGAAGAGCAAAAGCTAGAAACAGTGGAGGTCCAAAGCTAGAAACAGTGGAGGTCCAAAGCTAGAAACAGTGAAGGTCCAAAGCTAGAAACAGTGAAGGTTCAAAGCTAGAAACTGTGAAGGTACAAAGCTAGAAACAGTGGAGATCCAAAGCTAGAAACAGTGAAGGTCCAAAGCTAGAAACTGTGAAGGTACAAAGCTAGAAACATTGGAGATTCAAAGCTAGAAACAGTGGAGATCGAAAGCTAGAAACAGTGGAGTTCCAAAGCTAGAAACAGTGAAGGTCCAATGCTAGAAACAGTGGAGGTCCAAAGTTAGAAACAGTGGAGATACAAAGCTGGAAACAGTGAAGGTCGAAATCGAGAAACAGTGGAGCTCCAAAGCTAGAAACAGTGGAGATACAAAGCTGGATACAGTGAAGGTCCAAAGCTAGAAACAGTGGAAGTCCAAAGCTAGAAACAGTGTAGCTCCAAAGCTAGAAACAGTGGAGGTCCAAAGCTAGAAACAGTGGAGATACAAAGCTGGAAACAGTGAAGGTGCAAAGCTAGAAACAGTGGAGGTCCAAAGCTAGAAACAGTGAAGGTCCAAAGCTAGAAACAGTGAAGGTCCAAAGCTAGAAACGGTGGAGATACAAAGCTGGAAACAGTGAAGGTCCAAAGCTAGAAACAGTGGAGCTCCAAAGCTAGAAACAGTGGAGGTCCAAAACTAGAAACTGTGAAGGTCCAAAGCTAGAAACAGTGAAGGTCCAAAGATAGAAACTGTGAAGGTCCAACGCTAGAAACAGTGGTGGTCCAAAGCTAGAAATAGTGGTGGTCCAAAGCTAGAAACAGTGGAGGTCCAAAGCTAGAAACTGTGAAGATCCAAAGCTAGAAACAGTGAAGGTCCAAAGCCAGAAACAGTGGAGGTCCAATTATAGAGACAGTGAAGGTCCAAAGCTAGAAACTGTGAAGGTCCAAAGCTAGAAACTGTGAAGGACCAAAGCTAGAAACAGTGGAGGTTCAAAGTTAGAAACTCGGAAGGTCCAAAGCTAGAAACAGTGAATATCCAAAGCTAAAAACAGTGAAGGTCCAAAGCTAGATAGAGTGAAGATCCGAAGCTGGAAAGAGAGGACATCCAAAGCTAGAAACAGTGGAGGTCCAAAGGTAGAAACAGTGAAGGTCCAAAGCTAGAAAGAGTGAAGATCCAAAGCTAGAAACAGTGGAGATCCAAAGCTAGAAAGAGTGAATGTCCAATGCTAGAAAAAGTGGAGATCCAATGCTAGAAACAGTGCAGGTCCAAAGCTAGAAACAGTGGAGATCCAAAGCAAAAAGATTGAATGTCCAAAGCTAGAAAGAGTGTAGATCCAAAACTAGAAACAGTGATGGTCCAAATCTAGCAAAAGCGGAGGTCCAAAGCTAGAAAGACTGAAGGTCCAAAACTAGAAACAGTGGAGATCCAATCTAGAAACAGTGGAGATACAAAGCTAGAAACAGTAGTAGACATAAGCTAGAAACAGTGGAGCTCCAAAGCTAGAAACAGTGGAGGCCCAAAGCTAGAAACAGTGAAGGTCCAATGCTCGAAACAGTGGAGGTCCAAAGTTAGAAACAGTGGAGATACAAAGCTGGAAACAGTGAAGGTCCAAAGCTAGAAACAGTGGAGCTCCAAAGCTAGAAACAGTGGAGATACAAAGCTGGAAACAGTGAAGGTCCAAACCTAGAAAAAGTGGAGGTCCAAAGCTAGAAACTGTGAAGATCCAAAGCTAGAAACAGTGAAGAGCAAAAGCTAGAAACAGTGGAGGTCCAAAGCTAGAAACAGTGGAGGTCCAAAGCTAGAAACAGTGAAGGTCCAAAGCTAGAAACAGTGAAGGTCAAAGCTAGAAACTGTGAAGGTCCAAAGCTAGAAACAGTGAAGATCCAAAGCTAGAAACAGTGGAGATCCAAAGCTAGAAACAGTGAAGGTCCAAAGCTAGAAACTGTGAAGGTCCAAAGCTAGAAACTGTGAAGGTCCAAAGCTAGAAACAGTGAAGGTTCCAAAGCTAGAGACAGTGGAGGTCCAAACCTAGAAACAGTGGAGATCCAAAGCTAGAAACAGTGAAGGTCCAATGCTAGAAACAGTGGAGGTCCAAAGCTAGAAATGCTGAAGGTCCAAAGCTAGAAACAGTGGAGGTCCAAAGCTAGAAACAGTGAAGGTCCAATGCTAGAAACAGTGGAGGTCCAAAGCTAGAAACAGTGGAGATACAAAGTTGGAAACAGTGAAGGTCCAAAGCTAGAAACAGTGGAGCTCCAAAGCTAGAAACAGTGGAGATACAAAGCTGGATAAAGTGAAGGTCCAAAGCTAGAAACAGTGGAGATCCAAAGCTAGACACAGTGAAGGTCCAAAGCTAGAAACTGTGAAGGTGCAAAGCTAGAAAGAGTGAAGGTCCAAAGCTAGAAAGAGAGGAGATCCAAAGCTAGAAACAGTGGAGTTCCAAAGCTAGAAAGAGTGAAGGTCCGAAGCTAGAAACAGTGGAGATACAAAGCTGGAAACAGTGAAGGTCCAAACCTAGAAAAAGTGGAGGTCCAAAGCTAGAAACTGTGAAGATCCAAAGCTAGAAACAGTGAAGAGCAAAAGCTAGAAACAGTGGAGGTCCAAAGCTAGAAACAGTGGAGGTCCAAAGCTAGAAACAGTGAAGGTCCAAAGCTAGAAACAGTGAAGGTTCAAAGCTAGAAACTGTGAAGGTCCAAAGCTAGAAACAGTGAAGATCCAAAGCTAGAAACAGTGGAGATACAAAGCTGGAAACAGTGAAGGTCCAAAACTAGAAACTGTGAAGGTCCAAAGCTAGAAACTGTGAAGGTCCAAAGCTAGAAACAATGAAGTTCCAAAGCTAGAGACAGTGGAGGTCCAAACCTAGAAACAGTGGAGATCCAAAGCTAGAAACAGTGAAGGTCCAATGCTAGAAACAGTGGAGGTCCAAAGCTAGAAATGCTGAAGGTCCAAAGCTAGAAACAGTGGAGGTCCAAAGCTAGAAACAGTGAAGGTCCAATGCTAGAAACAGTGGAGGTCCAAAGTTAGAAACAGTGGAGATACAAAGTTGGAAACAGTGAAGGTCCAAAGCTAGAAACAGTGGAGCTCCAAAGCTAGAAACAGTGGAGATACAAAGCTGGATAAAGTGAAGGTCCAAAGCTAGAAACAGTGGAGATCCAAAGCTAGACACAGTGAAGGTCCAAAGCTAGAAACTGTGAAGGTGCAAAGCTAGAAACATTGGCGATTCAAAGCTAGAAACAGTGGAGATCCAAAGCTAGAAACAGTGGAGGTCCAAAGCTAGAAACAGTGAAGGTCCAATGCTAGAAACAGTGGAGGTCCAAAGTTAGAAACAGTGGAGATACAAAGCTGGAAACAGTGAAGGTCCAAAGCTAGAAACAGTGGAGCTCCAAAGCTAGAAACAGTGGAGATGCAAAGCTGGATACAGTGAAGGTCCAAAGCTAGAAACAGTGGAGGTCCAAAGCTAGAAACAGTGTAGCTCCAAAGCTAGAAACAGTGGAGGTCCAAAGCTAGAAACAGTGGAGATACAAAGCTGGAAACAGTGAAGGTCCAAAGCTAGAAACAGTGGAGGTCCAAAGCTAGAAACAGTGAAGGTCCAAAGCTAGAAACAGTGAAGGTCCAAATCTAGAAACAGTGGAGATACAAAGCTGGAAACAGTGAAGGCCAAAGCTAGAAACAGTGGAGCTCCAAAGCTAGAAACAGTGGAGGTCCAAAACTAGAAACTGTGAAGGTCCAAAGCTAGAAACTGTGAAGGTCCAAAGCTAGAAACAATGAAGGTCCAAACCTAGAAAAAGTGGAGGTCCAAACCTAGAAACAGTGAAGGTCCAAAGCGAGAAACAGTGAAGGTCCAACACTAGAAACAGTGGTGGTCCAAAGCTAGAAATAGTGGCGGTCCAAAGCTAGAAACAGTGGAGGTCCAAAGCTAGAAACTGTGAAGATTCAAAGCTAGAAACAGTGGTGGTCCAACACTAGAAACAGTGGTGTACCAAAGCTAGAAATACTGGAGGTCCAAAGCTAGAAACAGTGAAGGTCCAAAGCTAGAAACAGTGAAGAGCAAAAGCTAGAAACAGTGGAGGATCAAAGCTAGAAACTGTGAAGGTCCAAAGGTAGAAACAGTGAAGATCCAAAGCTAGAAACAGTGGAGATACAAAGCTGGAAACAGTGAAGGTACAAAACTAGAAACTGTGAAGGTCCAAAGCTATAAACTGTGAAGATCTAAAGCTAGAAACAATGAAGGTCCAAAGCTAGAAACAGTGGATGTCCAAAGCTAGAAACAGTGAAGATCCAAAGTTAGAAACAGTGAAGATCCAAAGCTAGAAGGAGTGAAGGTCCAAAGCTAGAAAGAGAGGAGATCCAAAGCGAGAAAGATTGAATGTCCAAAGCTAGAAACAGTGAAGATCCAACACTAGAAACAGTGGTGGTCCAAAGCTAGAAATAGTGGAGGTCCAAAGCTAGAAACAGTGGAGGTCCAAAGCTAGAAACTGTGAAGATCCAAAGCTAGAAACAGTGGTGGTCCAAAACTAGAAACAGTGGTGGTCCAAAGCTAGAAATACTGGAGGTCCAAAGCTAGAAACGGTGGAGGTTCAAAGCTAGAAACAGTGAAGAGCAAAAGCTAGAAACAGTGGAGGTTCAAAGCAAGAAACTGTGAAGGTCCAAAGGTAGAAACAGTGAAGATCCAAAGCTAGAAACAGTGGAGATACAAAGATGGAAACAGTGAAGGTCCAAAACTAGAAACTGTGAAGGTCCAAAGCTAGAAACAATGAAGGTCCAAAGCTATAAAGAGTGGATGTCCAAACCTAGAAACAGTGAAGATCCAAAGTTAGAAACAGTGAAGGTCCAAAGCTAGAAAGAGTGAAGGTCCAAAGCTAGAAAGAGAGGAGATCCAAAGCTAGAAACAGTGGAGTTCCAAAGCTAGAAAGAGTGAAGGTCCGAAGCTAGAAAGAGTGAAGGTCCAAAGCTAGAAACAGTGGAGATCCATTGCGAGAGAGAGTTAACGTCCAATGCTAGAAAAAGTGGAGATCCAATGCTAGAAACAGTGGAGGTCCAAAGCTGGAAACAGTGGAGATCCAAAGCTAGAAAGATTGAATGTCCAAAGCTAGAAAGAGTGTAGGTCCAAAGCTAGAAAAAGTGGAGATCCAAAGCTAGAAACAGTGAAGGTCAAAAGCTAGAAAGGCTGAAGGTCCAAAGCTAGAAACAGTGAAGGTCCAAACTAGAAACTGTGTAGGTACAAAGCTAGAAACAGTGAAGGTCCAAAGCTAGAAACCGTGAAGGTCCGAAGCTAGAAACTGTGAAGGTCCAAATCTAGAAACATTGGAGATCCAAAGCTAGAAACAGTGGAGATCCAAAGCTAGAAACAGTGGTGGACCAAAGCTAGAAACAGTAGAGCTCCAAAGCTAGAAACAGTGGAGGTCCAAAGCTAGAAACAGTGAAGGTCCAATGCTAGAAACAGTGGAGGTCCAAAGTTAGAAACAGTGGAGATACAAAGCTGGAAACAGTGAAGGTCCAAAGCTAGAAACAGTGGAGGTCCAAAGCTAGAAACAGTGAAGGTCCAAAGCTAGAAACAGTGGAGATCAAAGCTAGAAACAGTGAAGGTCCAAAGCTAGAAACTGTGAAGTTCCAAAGCTAGAAACAGTGGAGATCCAAAGCTAGAAACAGTGAAGGTCCAAAGCTAGAAACTGTGAAGGTCCAAAGCTAGAAACTGTGAAGGTCCAAAGCTAGAAACAGTGGAGGTCCAAAGCTAGAAACAGTGGAGATCCAAAGCTAGAAACAGTGAAGGTCCAAAGCTAGAAACAGTGGAAGATCCAAAGCTAGAAACTGTGAAGGTCCAAAGCTAGAAACAGTGAAGGTCCAAAGCTAGAAACAGTGGAGATCCAAAGCTAGAAACAGTGAAGGTCCAAAGCTAGAAACTGTGAAGGTCCAAAGCTAGAAACAGTGAGATTCAAAGCTAGAAACAGTGGAGATCCAAAGCTAGAAACAGTGGAGGTCCAAAGCTAGAAACAGTGAAGGTCCAAAGCTAGAAACAGTGGAGGTCCAAAGTTAGAAACAGTGGAGATACAAAGCTGGAAACAGTGAAGGTCCAAAGCTAGAAACAGTGGAGCTCCAAAGCTAGAAACAGTGGAGATGCAAAGCTGGATACAGTGAAGGTCCAAAGCTAGAAACAGTGGAGGTCCAAAGCTAGAAACAGTGTAGCTCCAAAGCTAGAAACAGTGGAGGTCCAAAGCTAGAAACAGTGGAGATACAAAGCTGGAAACAGTGAAGGTCCAAAGCTAGAAACAGTGGAGGTCCAAAGCTAGAAACAGTGAAGGTCCAAAGCTAGAAACAGTGAAGGTCCAAATCTAGAAACAGTGGAGATACAAAGCTGGAAACAGTGAAGGCCAAAGCTAGAAACAGTGGAGCTCCAAAGCTAGAAACAGTGGAGGTCCAAAACTAGAAACTGTGAAGGTCCAAAGCTAGAAACTGTGAAGGTCCAAAGCTAGAAACAATGAAGGTCCAAACCTAGAAAAAGTGGAGGTCCAAACCTAGAAACAGTGAAGGTCCAAAGCTAGAAACAGTGAAGGTCCAAAGCTAGAAACAGTGAAGGTCCAAAGCTAGAAACAGTGGAGGTCCAAAGCTAGAAACAGTGAAAGTCCAAAGCTAGAAACAGTGAAGGTCCAAAGCTAGAAACAGTGGAGGTCCAAAGCTAGAAACAGTGGAGGTCCAAAGCTAGAAACAGTGAAGGTCCAAAGCTAGAAACAGTGAAGGTCCAAAGCTAGAAACAGTGGAGATCCAAAGCTAGAAACAGTGGAGGTCCAAAGCTAGAAACAGTGAAGGTCCAAAGCTAGAAACAGTGGAGGTCCAAAGCTAGAAACAGTGGAGATCCAAAGCTAGAAACAGTGAAGGTCCAAAGCTAGAAACAGTGAAGGTCCAAAGCTAGAAACAGTGAAGGTCCAAAGCTAGAAACAGTGAAGGTCCAAAGCTAGAAACAGTGGAGGTCCAAAGCTAGAAACAGTGAAGGTCCAAAGCTAGAAACAGTGAGGTCCAAAGCTAGAAACAGTGGAGGATACAAAGCTGGAAACAGTGAAGGTACAAAACTAGAAACTGTGAAGGTCCAAAGCTATAAACTGTGAAGATCTAAAGCTAGAAACAATGAAGGTCCAAAGCTAGAAACAATGGATGTCCAAACCTAGAAACAGTGAAGATCCAAAGTTAGAAACAGTGAAGATCCAAAGCTAGAAGGAGTGAAGGTCCAAAGCTAGAAAGAGAGGAGATCCAAAGCGAGAAAGATTTAATGTCCAAAGCGAGAAACAGTGAAGATCCAACACTAGAAACAGTGGTGGTCCAAAGCTAGAAATAGTGGCGGTCCAAAGCTAGAAACAGTGGAGGTCCAAAGCTAGAAACAGTGAAGGTCCAAAGCTAGAAACAGTGAAGGTCCAAATCTAGAAACAGTGGAGATACAAAGCTGGAAACAGTGAAGGCCAAAGCTAGAAACAGTGGAGCTCCAAAGCTAGAAACAGTGGAGGTCCAAAACTAGAAACTGTGAAGGTCCAAAGCTAGAAACTGTGAAGGTCCAAAGCTAGAAACAGTGAAGGTCCAAAGCTAGAAACAGTGGAGGTCCAAAGCTAGAAACAGTGAAGGTCCAAAGCTAGAAACAGTGAAGGTCCAAACTAGAAACAGTGGAGATCCAAAGCTAGAAACAGTGGAGGTCCAAAGCTAGAAACAGTGGAGGTCCAAAGCTAGAAACTGTGAAGGTCCAAAGCTAGAAACAGTGGAGGTCCAAAGCTAGAAACAGTGGAGGTCCAAAGCTAGAAACTGTGAAGGTCCAAAGCTAGAAACAGTGGAGGTCCAAAGCTAGAAACAGTGAAGGTCCAAAGCTAGAAACAGTGAAGGTCCAAAGCTAGAAACTGTGAAGGTCCAAAGCTAGAAACAGTGAAGGTCCAAAGCTAGAAACAGTGGAGGTCAAAGCTGAAACAGTGAAGGTCCAAAGCTAGAAACTGTGAAGGTCCAAAGCTAGAAACAGTGAAGGTCCAAAGCTAGAAACAGTGGAGGTCCAAAGCTAGAAACAGTGAAGATCCAAAGTTAGAAACAGTGAAGGTCCAAAGCTAGAAAGAGTGAAGGTCCAAAGCTAGAAAGAGAGGAGATCCAAAGCTAGAAACAGTGGAGTTCCAAGCTAGAAAGAGTGAAGGTCCGAAGCTAGAAAGAGTGAAGGTCCAAAGCTAGAAACAGTGGAGATCCATTGCGAGAGAGAGTTAACGTCCAATGCTAGAAAAAGTGGAGATCCAATGCTAGAAACAGTGGAGGTCCAAAGCTGGAAACAGTGGAGATCCAAAGCTAGAAAGATTGAATGTCCAAAGCTAGAAAGAGTGTAGGTCCAAAGCTAGAAAAAGTGGAGATCCAAAGCTAGAAACAGTGAAGGTCAAAAGCTAGAAAGGCTGAAGGTCCAAAGCTAGAAACAGTGAAGGTCCAAACTAGAAACTGTGTAGGTACAAAGCTAGAAACAGTGAAGGTCCAAAGCTAGAAACCGTGAAGGTCCGAAGCTAGAAACTGTGAAGGTCCAAATCTAGAAACATTGGAGATCCAAAGCTAGAAACAGTGGAGATCCAAAGCTAGAAACAGTGGTGGACCAAAGCTAGAAACAGTAGAGCTCCAAAGCTAGAAACAGTGGAGGTCCAAAGCTAGAAACAGTGAAGGTCCAATGCTAGAAACAGTGGTGGTCCAAAGTTAGAAACAGTGGAGATACAAAGCTGGAAACAGTGAAGGTCCAAAGCTAGAAACAGTGGAGGTCCAAAGCTAGAAACAGTGCAGCTCCAAAGCTAGAAACAGTGGAGAAACAAAGCTGGAAACAGTGAAGGTCCAAAGCTAGAAACTGTGAAGTTCCAAAGCTAGAAACAGTGGTGCTCCAAAGCTAGAAACAGTGAAGGTCCAAAGTTAGAAACGGTGTAGGTCCAAAGCTAGAAACTGTGAAGGTCCAAAGCTAGAAACAGTGGAGGTCCAAAGCTAGAAACAGTGGAGTTCCAAAACTAGAAACAGTGAAGGTCCAAAGCTAGAAACAGGGAAGATCCAAAGCTAGAAACTGTGAAGGTCCAAAGCTTGAAACAGTGGAGGTCCAAAGCTAGAAAGAGTGGAGAACCAAAGCTAGAATCAGTGAAGGTCCAAAGCTAGAAACTGTGAAGGTACAAAGCTAGAAACATTGCAGATTCAAAGCTAGAAACAGTGGAGATCGAACGCTAGAAACAGTGGAGTTCCAAAGCTAGAAACAGTGAAGGTCCAATGCTAGAAACAGTGGAGGTCCAAAGTTAGAAACAGTGGAGATACAAAGCTGGAAACAGTGAAGGTCCAAAGCCAGGAACAGTGGAGCTCCAAAGCTAGAAACAGTGGAGATACAAAGCTGGATACAGTGAAGGTCCAAAGCTAGAAACAGTGGAGGTCCAAACCTAGAAACAGTGTAGCTCCAAAGCTAGAAACAGTGGAGGTCCAAAGCTAGAAACAGTGGAGATACAAAGCTGCAAACAGTGAAGGTGCAAAGCTAGAAACAGTGGAGGTGCAAAGCTAGAAACAGTGAAGGTCCAAAGCTAGAAACAGTGAAGGTCCAAAGCTAGAAACAGTGAAGGTCCAACGCTAGAAACAGTGGAGCTCCAAAGCTAGAAACAGTGGAGTTCCAAAACTAGAAACTTTGAAGGTCCAAAGCTAGAAACAGTGAAGGTCCAAAGCTAGAAACTGTGAAGGTCCAACGCTAGAAACAGTGGTGGTCCAAAGCTAGAAATAGTGGTGGTCCAAAGCTAGAAACAGTGGAGGTCCAAAGCTAGAAACTGTGAAGATCCAAAGCTAGAAACAGTGAAGGTCCAAAGCCAGAAACAGTGGAGGTCCAATTCTAGAGACATTGAAGGTCCAAAGCTAGAAACTGTGAAGGTCCAAAGCTAGAAACTGTGAAGGACCAAAGCTAGAAACAGTGGAGGTTCAAAGCTAGAAACTCTGAAGGTCTAAAGCTAGAAACAGTGAATATCCAAAGCTAGAAACAGTGAAGGTCCAAAGCTAGATAGAGTGAAGATCCAAAGCTGGAAAGAGAAGACATCCAAAGCTAGAAACAGTGGAGGTCCAAAGGTTGAAACAGTGAAGGTACAAAGCTAGAAAGAGTGAAGGTCCAAAGCTAGAAACAGTGGAGATCCAAAGCAAGAAAGAGTGAATGTCCAATGCTAGAAAAAGTGGAGATCCAATGCTAGAAACAGTGCAGGTCCAAAGCTAGAAACAGTGGAGATCCAAGGTGAAAAGATTGAATGTCCAAAGCTAGAAAGAGTGTAGATCCAAAGCTAGAAACAGTGGAGATCCAGAGCTAGAAATAGTGGTGGTCCAAAGCTAGAAACAGTGGAGGTCCAAAGCTAGAAACTGTGAAGATCCAAAGCTAGAAACAGTGAAGGTCCAAAGCCAGAAACAGTGGAGGTCCAATTCTAGAGACATTGAAGGTCCAAAGCTAGAAACTGTGAAGGTCCAAAGCTAGAAACTGTGAAGGACCAAAGCTAGAAACAGTGGAGGTTCAAAGCTAGAAACTCTGAAGGTCTAAAGCTAGAAACAGTGAATATCCAAAGCTAGAAACAGTGAAGGTCCAAAGCTAGATAGAGTGAAGATCCAAAGCTGGAAAGAGAAGACATCCAAAGCTAGAAACAGTGGAGGTCCAAAGGTAGAAACAGTGAAGGTCCAAAGCTAGAAAGAGTGAAGGTCCAAAGCTAGAAACAGTGGAGATCCAAAGCTAGAAAGAGTGAATGTCCAATGCTAGAAAAAGTGGAGATCCAATGCTAGAAACAGTGCAGGTCCAAAGCTAGAAACAGTGGAGATCCAAGGTGAAAAGTTTGAATGTCCAAAGCTAGAAAGAGTGTAGATCCAAAGCTAGAAACAGTGGAGATCCAAAGCTAGAAACAGCGATGGTCCAAATCTAGCAAAAGTGGAGGTCCAAAGCTGGAAAGACTGAAGTTCCAAAGCTAGAAACAGTGGAGATCCAAAGCTAGAAACAGTGGAGATCCAAAGCTAGAAACAGTAGTGGACATAAGCTAGAAACAGTGGAGCTACAAAGCTAGAAACAGTGGAGGTCCAAAGCTAGAAACAGTGAAGGTCCAAAGCTGGAAACAGTGAAGGTCCAAAGCTAGAAGCAGTGGAGCTCCAAAGCTAGAAACAGTGGAGATACAAAGCTGGAAACAGTGAAGGTCCAAACCTAGAAAAAGTGGAGGTCCAAAGCTAGAAACTGTGAAGATCCAAAGCTAGAAACAGTGAAGAGCAAAAGCTAGAAACAGTGGAGGTCCAAAGCTAGAAACAGTGGAGGTCCAAAGCTAGAAACTGTGAAGGTACAATGCTAGAAACAGTGGAGGTCCAAAGCTAGAAACAGTGAAGGTCCAAAGCTGGAAACAGTGGAGGTCCGAAGCTAGAAACAGTGGAGATCCAAAGCTAGAAACAGTGGAGATGCAAAGCTAGAAACAGTGGAGGTCCGAAGCTAGAAACAATGGAGTTCCAAAGAGAATTCGGGGTCCATGTGCATCGATCGTAAAAATTTCATGGACAGATACAGACACGAATCAAAAAGACTAATGAAATGCTGGACGTTCTATCTAGAAGACTAGAATACATGGGGTCGAAGTTATGCTACATCTATTCGAAGCCCTCGTTAGGCCACACCTGGAGTACTGTATTCCGTTCTGGGCACCACACCTTAGGAAGGTCATAACTACCATGAAGGGATTGTAAATGTTAATTTTAAATCAGAAGTTGACAGATTTATATTATATGGGGTAAAGGTGGGTATACGGAATTAGGTTCCAGATCGGCCATTATCTCATTGAATGGCGCAATAGGCTCGAGGGGCCAAATGGCCTACTCTTGCTCTTATGCTCCTAGTAGGAAGCCGATACCATTCTTATAATCATGATTACTGTTTAGATGTAACAACTGAGTAAATATTGTTACATGGGTTGTCATTTGGGCATTGCGTTATCAAAGCAAATTTCGTTTCTCTCACAGGATCATAGAATCTTAGAAGAGTACAGCACAGAAGGAGGCCATTCGGCCCATCGGGTCTGTGTCTTATCTGAGGAAGGATGTTCTTGCCATGGAGGGTGTGCAGCGAAGATTCACCAGACTGATACCTGGGATGGCAGGAATGACGTACGAGGAGAGATTTGGGTCGATTGGGCTTATACTCGCTGGAGTTCAGAAGAATGAGAGGAGATCTCATTTAAACTTATAAAATTCTAACAGGGCTAGACAGACTGGATGCAGGAAGGATGTTCCCGATGGTGGGTGAGTCCAGAACAAGAGGTCATAGTCTAAAGATAAGGGGTAAGCCATTTAGGACAGAGATGAGGAGGAATTTCTTCACCCCGAGAGTGGTGAACCTGTGGAATTCTCTACCACAGAAAGCAGTTGAGGTCAAGTCAGTAAATATATTCAAGAGGAGTTAGATATATTTCTTAAGGCTAAACGTATCAAGGGATATGGGGAGAAGGCAGGGACAGGGTGCTGAGTTTGGATGATCAGCCTTGATCTCATCGAATGGCGGAGCAGGCTCGAGTGGCAGAATGGCCTGCTCCTGCTCCTATCTTCTATGTTTCTATGTTTCTATGTGTCGGCTCTTTCGCAAAGCAATCTAGTGAGTCCCACTCCCCCGCTCTTTCCCGATATCCCTGCTATGTTTTTCTATGTCAAGCTTTTTTCCAATACGCTTTTGAAGGTTACAATTGAATTTATATTCACCCCGTATCAGGCAGTACATTCCAAATTCAAACCACTCGTTGCGAAAAAAAAAATGTTCCTCAAGTCGATTCTGTTTATTTTGCCAATCACATTTAATCTGTTCCTTCTGGTTATCGACCCTTCAGCCTTTGTAAACAGTTACTTTCCATTTACTCTATCTGAAACCTTCATGATTTTAAACACCTCTATGAAATCTCCTCTCGTTCTTCTCTGCTCTAAGGAGAACAAACCCAGTTCTACAGTCTAACCACGTAACTGTATAACCTTTATCCCTGGAGCCGTTCTAGTAAATCTCTTCTGTAACCTCTCCAAAGCCTTCACGTCATTCCTAAAGTGTTGTTCCCAGAATTGGATACAGTTCTCCAGCTGGGGCCGACCTGATGTTTTACACAGGTTTAGAATAACTTCTTGGCTTATGTACTCCATGGCTCTATTTATACAGCTAAGGATCCAATGCGCTTTATTAACTGCTTTGTTAACCTGTCCAGCCAACCTCAAACTTTTGTGAAAACTCCCCCAGGTCTCTCTGTTCTTGCACCCCCTTTAATATTGTAACGTTTAGTATGTCTGGTCTCTCCTCATCTTCGTACCAAATTGTTTCACCTCAGACTTTTTTCCGTTGAATTTTATCTGTCATGTTACCGTCCTTCCACCAGTCTGTCTATGTTCGCTTGAAGTCTATCAGTATCTTCCTCACTGTTTACTACACTTACAAATTTCGTGCTATCTGAAAATATCGAAATTGTGCCCTGTACCTCATTAATGTGTATCAAAAACAACAGTGGTCCCAGTACTGAACCTTGGGGAACGTCACTCTATACCTGCCTCCAGTCCTAAAAACAATCATTCACCACAACTCTCTGCTTTTTTTTATCTCTTAGTCAGTTATTTTATTCTTGCTGCTAGTGCCCCTTTTATCCCTTGGGCTTCATTTTTGCTAACAAGCCAAATTATTGGTATTTTTTTCAAACGTGTTTTGGATGTCTATGTACACAACATCAACTGCACTGTCCTCATCAACCCTCTCTGTTACCTCTTCAACCAACTTAATCAAGTTGTTAAAACACGATTTGCCCTTAATAAGTCGGTGCTCGGTCTTATTTATTAGTCCACGCTTGTCTAAGTAGCTACTAATATTCTCTGGATTATTGTTTCTAAAAGCTTCCCCGCCATCGACGTTAAACTGACTGGTGTGTAATTGCCAGGTTTATTTTTCTCCCCTTTTTTGTACAATGGTGTAAGATTTGCAATCGTCCAGTCCTTTTTGGCAGCAGCCCGTCTCTAAGAAGGATTTGAAGATTGAGGCGAGCTCAGCCGCAATTCCTACCCTTACTTCCCTCAACATCCTAGGATGCATCCCACCCGAACCAGGTTCCTTATCCACTCTAAGTACCGCCAGCCTTTCTAGTATCGCATCTTTATCTACTTGTATGTCACCCAGTGTTCCAGCAGCCTCCTCGTTTACCATATCTTTGGGAAAGTCCTCTTACTTGGTAAATACCGATGAAAAGTATTAATTTAGTACATCAGCCATGCCTTCTGCCTCCACCGATAGTTCTCCATTTTTGTCTCTAATCGGACCCACCGCTCCTCTGACAACGCTTTTACTGTTAATATGCCTATAGATGACCTTTGCATTCCCTTTTATGTTAGCCGCCATTCGATTCTTGTACTGTCTCTTTGCTCCTCTTATATACTTTTTCAATGGTCCTCTGTACTTTTTTATATTCAGCCTCAATCCCCTTGTATTATCAAGTTGAGATCTGTCATACGCCCCCTTTCTCTGCTCCATACTACTCTCTAACACCTTCTTCATCCAGTGAACTCTGGCTTTGGTTGTCCTTCCTTTCCCCCTAGTAGGAATGTATCTAGACTGTTCACGAACCATCTCCTCTTTAAAGACCGCCCATTGCTCCATTACATTTCTGCCTGCCAATATTAGACTCCAATTTACCCGGGCCAGATCCCTCCTCAGTTCTCTGACAGTAGCCCTTCTGCAGTTAAGTTTTTTTCAATCCTAGCTTGTACCCTGTCCTTTTCCATAACGAATCTACTCCTTACGATATTATTATCACTCTTTGCGAGATTCACTCCAACTGTGACAATTTCCACTTGAACCATTTCAATCCCCAGCACTACACCCAGCAATGCCTCATCTTTCATTGGGCAGGAAACATACTGATCAATAAAATTCTCCTGAACACAATTCAGAAATTCCACCACTTCTCTGCCCTTAACACAATCACTGCCCCATTCAATATTGGGTTAGTTAATGTCTCCCATTATCACTTGGGTATAGTTCTTGCACAGCTGAGTAATTTATTTTTCAAATCTGCTCCTCAAATTCACTCAGCCGAAACTCATTCCTTGTTCTACCTATGTCGTTGCTTCCTTCGTGGAACATGTCAACTGGATCCTCCCCCTCTCAATCCAAATTCGTCTCCAGCCGCGAGGAGATATCCTTAACCCTGGCACCGGGCAGGCAACAAAGCCTTTGGAACTCACGGTCGCGCCTACAGAGAGCAGTAGCTATCCCCCTGACTATACTGTGCTCTAACACTGCAAAATTCCTTTTCATTTCCTCCCCCCCCACACTTGAATGGCCTCCTGTACCACGGTGTCTTGGTCAGTTTGCTCAACCACCCTGCAGAATTTCCCCTCATCCAAACAGGCAGCAAGAACCTCATACCTGTTGGAAAAGGGCAAAGGCTGACGCACCTCCAGCACTGCACCTGGCGTCCTCTTACCTGCCTGAGTTGCAGTCACACACTCCCGTCATAAGTGCTTTTGCATCCTGGATCAAAGTGTCCATATAACTCTCCCCCTCCTTGATGCCCCGCAATATCTGCACTTCAGACTCCATCTCAACAATTCTGTGTATCTCAGTCTGCAGGCACTTACTGCAAAAGTGGTTGTCCGGGATAACAATGCTCTCGCCAAACTCCCACATGCTGTAGTTGCGTCACACCTCCTGCATAGCGCTGCCTTTATATCCTTGTTTTATTTATTTAGTGAAATAAACATTACATTTTTAATTAACTTAGATTATAGTTTTGTTTTAGCTAATTGCTAGATCTACTTTTAGTTCTAGGTAGATTAAATTAAATATATACCACAATGCACTCCAAGTATTGGAGGCAAAAATCAGCACCTCCTTCCCCCTCTGCTCCGAATTCCCAAATTCTCCAAATTCCCAAATTTAACACTCTGATTAGAAACGCTCTGTTTAAGCACATCCTGTACAGACCACTTAGAAAGAAAAAGGTAACTTTCTAATAGAGATTGATTTCTTAGTGCAGGGCGACTTTCCCTCACAACTGTTATCTCTGGTTCCATTAGTGACATAGGAACAGGAGTAGGCCATTCAACCCCTCGAACCTGTTCCAACTTTCAATGAGATTATGGCTTATCTGCGACCTAACTCCACATACCCGCCTTTTACCCATATCCATTATACCGTTGGTTCACAAAAAGTTATCAATCTCCAATTTAAAATTACCAATTGATCTAGCATCAACTGCCATTTGCGGAAGAGAGTTCCAAACTGTTACCACCCTTGGTGTGTAGAAGTGTTTGCTAATTTCACTCCTGAAAGGTCTGAACCTATTTTTTAATATTCTCATTTACACCTCCTCTAGACCCAACTATTTTTCCACATTACCATCTCCTTTCGCCATGCACCATCATCCCATTTGTCATTCAGTCTATCCTGCCTTCCACCCTATCACAGACCTTCCCTTTTGTTTTTTGCTCCCCTCCCCCTTTCCCTCCTCTGTACTTGCCTGAAACCTGTTACATCTCTAACCTTTTCCAGTCCTGACGCATGGTCATCGACCTGAAAATGTTCACTTTGTTTCTCTCTCCAAAAATGCTGCCTGACCGAGAGTATATCCAGCATTTAGAGTTTTATTTCAGATTTCCAGGATCTGCAGTATTTTGCTTCTGTCCTTCTCCATTTCAGTCTGTCTCTGTGCCTTTCTCAATTTTTATCTCCGGGTTCCTGTCTCCCGTTCATTTCCCCTTTTTTATGTGGCAGATGACATTGCAGACGAGGATGCATGAGGCGCAGGTTCTCAGATTGAGGGTCACCACCTCTCTCACCAACTGAAAATGAGAGGGACATAAAAAGGAACTGGCCCAAAGAGATGTCTGCCTCTGTCCTATGTCAAATCAGTGAATCAAAGAACGGCGAGCCCGTCTAATTGCTCAATGTGCAACTTCTACAGGTTTATAGAGAGAGATTGTCACAGGAGGTGGGTCTGGAAAAATAGAACGGCTGGACCAGACAAAAGCTGCTCGGAAAAATAACGTCCACAATAGGACAGACAGAGAGGAGGTTCTAACTCACGCTCTTCAATTCAAAAGACCAATGTTTTACCTTTGGCCCACCGCACCCACTCGACACAGCATCTGCGCTGCCGGGTGTGACACTCCTGATGTGACATTCCAGATGTCACACTCTAGATGTCATACTCCTTAGGTCACGTTCCGAATGTTCCTCTCCAGATGTCACACACTAGATGTCACACTCTAGAAGTCACTCTCCAGACGTCACACTGCAGATGCCACACTCCATATGTCACACTCCTGATGTCACACTCCAGAGGCCAAACATTTTTCAATGTTACTTTCGAAATTTCCCTTTCCCCATGCGGAGCCGGAGATCTTACACATAGTCGGACCTCCAGCTGACCGGACATTGGCCACGGTTTCGCGTTTCATCCGACAAAAGCGGCTCCTCGGACAGTGCAGCACCCGAAGTGTCAGCCTGGATCGTGTGTTCAATGTCTGCCACTGACACTAGGATCGCATTGAGTTTAATGTTGAGAGTTCCACTTGGTATCAACAGGATGCAACCAAATGCTTCACTTATATCACAAAATGTTCTATATCTGTTACCAAATGCTTCATTTATATCACCAAATTTTCTATATCATTCACCAAACGCTTCGCTGGAAAAGCCAGCATTTATTGCCCGTCCCTAATTGCCCTCGAGAAGGTGTTGTTGAGCATCCATCTAGAACCGCTGCAGTTCCCGAGGTTACGGTATTCCAAAGTGTTCTTTGGTAGGAATTTCCAGGAATTTGATCCAGCGACGATGAAGGAAAGGTGATGTAATTCCACGTCCGGATTTCGTGTGACTTGGAAGTGCACTTGGAGGTGGTGACGTTCCCTTGCGCGTGCTTCCCTTGTCCTTCTAGGGGGTACAGGTCGTGGGTTTGGGAGGTGCTATGGAAGAAGCCTTGGCAAGTTGTTGCAGTGTAGCTTTTGGGTGGTACACACTGCAGCCAATGTGCGCCGGAGGTGGAGGGAGTGAATGTTTAATGTGGTGGATGAGGTGCATATCACGCGAGCTGCTTTATCCTGGATGGTGTCGAGCTACTTGAGTGTTTTTGGAGCTGCACTCATTCATGCAAATGGACAGTGTTCAATCACACTCCTGAATTATGTCGTGTAGGTGGTGGAAAGACTTTGGGGAGTCAGGAGATGAGTCATTCGCTACAGAATACCCAGCCTGCTCATGTAACCATAGTTTTTATGTGGCTGGTCCAGTTAACTTTGTTGACACCCAATATGTTGATGTGGAGTGATTCGTCGATGGTAATGCCGTTGAATGTCAAGGTGAGGTGGTTAGACTTCCTCTTGTTGGAGATGGTCATTTCCTGAAACTTGTGTGGCGCGAATGTTAGTTGTCAGGTAGCAGCCCAAGCCTGAATGTTGTCCAGGTCCTGATGCATGCGGGCACTGACTGCTTCCTTATCTGAGGAGTTGCGAATGGAAGTGATCACGGTGCAATCATCTGCAAACATCCCTACCTCTGACCTTATGATGGATGGAAGGTCAATGATGAAGCAGTTGAATATGATTAGGCCCAGGACAATGTCCTGAGGAACTCCTGCAGCGATGTCCTAGGGCTGAGATGAATGGACTCCAAGAACCACAAGATTCTAGCTTTGTGCTATGTATGTCTTAAACCAGTGGTGATATTTTTCCCCTGATACCCATTGACTTCCAATTTACTCGGGTTTCTTGATGCCACAATCAAAGGACAGTCATTCTCACATCACCTTTGGAATTCTGCTCTTTTGTCCAAGTTTGGAACAAAGCTTCAATGAGGTCTGGAGCTGAGTGGTCCTGTCGGAATATAAACTTAGCCTCGATGAGTGGGTTATTGGCGAGTAATTGCCGCTTAATAGCGCTGTCGACGACCACTTCCATCACATGGTGTGACTGAGAGTGGACTGATGGGCGGTAATTGGCCGGATTGGATTTGTCCTGCTTTTTGTGGACAGATCAGACCTGGGCAGTTTTTCTCATTGTCGGTTAGATGCCAGGGTTGTATTTCTACTGGAATATCTTGCCTAGAGGCGCGGCAAGTCCTGGAGCACAAGGCTTCAGCACGATAGCTGGGATGTTATCGGGGCCGATAGCTTTTGCTATATCCAGTCCGATCAGCCGTTTCCTGATATCACGTGGAATGAATTGAATTGGCTGAAGACTGGCTTCTGTGATGGTGGGGACCTCACGAGCTGGCTGAGATGGATCATCCACTCGGCACTTCTGGCTGAAGATGAATGCTGGGCTCCACCATCATTAAGGATGGGGTTGGTATAGGAGCCTACTCCTCCAATTATTTGTTTAATTGTCCACCACCATTGGTGCAGGTGGGACATGATAAATTCAAGAATGGTGATGGAGGTGTCTGGGCCATTGGCTGGAATGTATGATTCTGCGAGTGTAGCTATGCTAGGCTGTTGATTGACTAGCCTGTGGGACAGCTCTGCCTATTTTGGCACATGTCACCTGGTGTGAAGAGGATTTTGCAGAGTCGACTGGGGCACGTATGTCTTTATCAATGCCGAGGCCGATACTGTATTCTCCGTCTGGTTTTACTCTTATTAGAACTTTTCGTCGCAGTTTGACACAATAGAGTGACTTTCTAGGATATTTCAGAGGGAAGTTAAGAGTAAATCACTTTTCTGTGATTCTGGAGACACATATAGATCAGAGCAGGTAAGGACGGCAGGTTTCCAGTCGCTGCAGCCCCACACTATACTGACCCAACCCCACAACACATTGACCCAGCCACACACCTCACTGACCCAGCTGCACACAACACTGAACAAGACCCACAGCCCACTGAAATAGCCGCACACACCACTGACCCAGACCCTCACCCACTCCCCAGAGACACAACAACACACCAACACAACACTGACTCATCCCTACACCCTACTGTCCCAGCTGCACAGCCCACTGACCAACACCAGCATCACAATGACCCAGCCCCACACCCCAATGACCCAGACCCACACCCCACTGAACCAGCCCCATACCCCATTGACCCATCCCCCACACCCCACTGACCCAGCCCCACACCCCACTGACCCAGCCTCTCACCACTGAGCAAGCCGCATATCCCATTGACAACTCACCCAAACCCCACTGACCCAGCCCCACACCCGACTGACCAAGACCCACACCACAATAACCCAGCACCACACCCCACTGATCCAGCCCCACACCCAACTGACCCAGCCTCACACCCCACTAACATAGACCCCACACCTCATTGACCCAGCCCCACACCCAACTGACCCAGACCCACAAACCACTGACCCAGACCCACAAACCACTGACCCAGCTCCACACCCCACTGACCCAGCCCAACACCGATACACCACTGACCCAGCCCCACACCCCACTGACCCAGCCCCACACTCCACTGACCCAGCCTCACACCCCACTGACACATCCACACACCCCACTGACCCAGCTCCACACCCCACTGACCCAGCCACACGCCCACACCCCACTGACTCAGCCCCACATCCCACTGACACAGCCCCACACCCAAACCCCACTGACCCAGCCCCACACCCACACCCCACTGACCCAGCCCCACACCACCACTGACGCAGCCCCAAACACCACTGACCCAAGCCCACACCCCACTGACTCAGCCCCACACCCCACTGACCCAGCCCAACACCCCACTGACCCAGCCCCACACCCCACTGCCCCAGCCCCACACCCCACTGACCGAGCCCCACACCCCACTGACCCAGCCCGACACCCCACTGACCCAAGCCTACACCCCACTGTCCCAGCCCCTCACCCACACCCCACTGACCCAGCCCCGCACCTAACTGACCCAGCCCCGCAACCCACTGTCCCAGCCCCACACCCCACTGACCCAGCCCCACACCCCACTGACCCAACCCTACACCACACTGAGCTAGCCCCTCACCCACACCCCACTGACCCAGCCTCACACCCGACTGACCCAGACCCCACACCTCACTGACCCAGCCCCACACCCCACTGATCCAGCCCAACACCGATACACCACTGACCCAGCCCCACACCCCACTGACCCAGCCCAACACCCCACTGACCCAGCCCCACACCCCACTGCCCCAGCCCCACATCCCACTGACCGAGCCCCACACCCCACTGACCCAGCCCGACACCCCACTGACCCAAGCCTACACCCCACTGACCCAGCCCCTCACCCACACCCCACTGACCCAGCCCCGCACCTAACTGACCCAGCCCCGCAACCCACTGTCCCAGCCCCACACCCCACTGACCCAGCCCCACACCCCACTGAGCTAGCCCCTCACCAACACCCCACTGACCCAGCCTCACACCCGACTGACCCAGACCCCACACCTCACTGACCCAGCCCCACACCCCACTGATCAAGCCCAACACCGATACACCACTGACCCAGCCCCACACCCAACTGAGCCAGCCCCACACACCACTGACCCAGTCTCACATCCCACTGACCCAGCCCCACACCCCACTGACCCAGCTCCACACCCCACTGACCCAGCCCCACGCCCAAACCCCACTGACTCAGCCCACATCCCACTGACCCAGACCGACACCCAAACCCCACTGACCCAGCCCCACACCCACACCCCACTGACCCAGCCCCACTCCCCCACTGACCCAGCCCCACTCCCCACTGACCCAGCCCCACACCCCACTGACCCAGTTCCACATCCCACTGACCCAGCCCCACACCCCACTGACCCAGCCCCACACCCCACTGACCCAGCCCCAGGCACCACTGACCCAACCCTACACCCCACTGACCCAGCCCCTCACCCACACCCCACTGACCCAGCACCGCACCTAACTGACCCAGCCCCGCAACCCACTGTCCCAGCCCCACAACCCAGTGCCCCAGCCCCAAACCCCACTGACCCAGCCCCGCAACGCACTGTCCCAGCCCCACATCCCAGTGCCCCTGCCCCAAACCCCACTGACCAAGCCCCGCAACCCACTTTCCCAGCCCCACAAACCACTGACCCAGCCCCACACCCCACTGACCAAGCCCTACACCCCACTGACCCAGCCCCACACCCCACTGACCAAGCCCGACACCCCACTGACACAGCCCCACACCCCACTGACTCAGCCACACAACGACATCTCACTAACTTAGCCCGACACCCCACTGACCCAGCCCCACACCACACTGACCCAGCCCCACACCGACACCCCACTGACCCAGCCCCACACCCAACTCACCCTGCCCCACACCCCAGTGACCCAGCCCCACACCGAACTGACCCAGCCCCACACCCCACTGACACAGCCCCACACCCCACTGACTCAGCCACACACAGACAGCTCACTAACCCAGCCCTAAAACATAACGCCAGTGATGCAGTCCTGCAGCGATATCCAACTGACGTGTCTCTACACAGGCACGTCACCGTCCCAGCGTTAAACCGACACCCAACTCAACTAGCCCTAAACCGGCAATAGAGCGTCCCAACCCAACACCGAACAGCAGAGTGCCTGTCATAAAGAGACACCCCACTGACCCAGCCAGACACCGACTCCCCACTGACCCAGCCACACACTGACTCCCCACTGGCCCAGCCACACACTGACTCCCCACTGGCACAGCCAGACAGAGACTCCCCACTGACGCAGCCAGACACAGACTCCTCACTGACCTAGCCAGACACCGACTCCACACTGACCCAGCCAGACTCTGACTCCCCACTGGCCCAGCCAGAAAGAGACTCTCCACTGACGCAGCCAGACACAGACTCCTCACTGACCCAGCCAGACACAGCCTCCCCAATGACACAGCCCAAATTGACCCCCAACTGAACCAGCCCCACACCCACTCCCCACTGACCCAGCCCCACACCAACACCCCAATGACCCAGCCCCAAACTGACACCCCACTGACCCAGCCAGACACAGATTCCCCACTGACCCAGCCCAAACTTAAACCTCATTGACCCAGCCAGAGACCGACTGCCCACTGACCCAGACCTACAACCCACTGACTTTGCACCACAACCCACTGACCCAGCCAAACACCACACACACCCAGCCCCACACGCCACTGACTCAGCCCCACACCCTACTGATCCAGCCCCACACCCCACTGACTCAGCCCCACACCCCATGACCCAGACCCACACCCAAACCCCACTGACCCAGCCCCACACCCCCACTGACAAAGCCCCACACATCACTGACCCAGCCCCACACCCCACTGACCCAGCCCCACACCCCATTGACCCAGGCCCACACCCCACTGACCCAGCCCCACACCCCACTGACCCAGCTCCACACCCCACTGACCCAGCCCCAAACCCCACTGACCCAGCTCCACACCCCACTGACCCAGCCCCACACCCCACTGACCCAGCCCCACACTCCAATGACCCAAGCCTACACCCCACTGACCCAGCCCCTCAACCACACCCCACTGACCCAGCCCCGCACCTAACTGACACAGCCCCGCAACCCACTGTCCCAGCCCCACAACACAGTGACCCAGCCCCAAACCCCACTGACCCAACCACGCAACCCACTGTCCCAGCCCCACAACCCAGTGACCCAGCCCCAAACCCCACTGACGCAGCCCCATACCCCACTGACCCAGCCCCACACCCTACTGACCCAGCCCCACACCCCACTGACTCAGCCCCACACCGCACTGACCCAGCCTCACACCCCACTGATCCAGCCCCACACCCAACTGACTGAGCCCCGCACCTCATTGACCAAGCGCCACACCCCACTGACCCAGCCTTATCACCACTGACGTAGCCGCACACCCCACTGACCCAGCCCCACACCCCACTGACCCTGCCCCCACACCCCACTGACCCAGCCCCACACCCCACTGTCCCAGCCCCACACCCCACTGACCCAGCCCCACACCTCACTGACACAGCCCCACTCCCCACTGACCAAGCCCCACACCCCACTGACACAGCCCCACACCCCACTGACCCAGCCCCACACCTCACTGACCCAGCCCCACACCTCACTGACACAGCCCCACACCCCACTGACCAAGCCCCACACCCCACTGTCCCAGCCCCACACCCCACTGACCCATCCCCACACCTCACTGACCAAGCCCCACACCCCACTGACCCAGCCCCACACCCCACTGACACAGCCCCACAGCCCACTGACACAGCCCCACACCCCACTGACACAGCCCCACACCCCACTGACCCAGCCCCACACCCCACTGACCCAGCCCCACACCCCACTGACACAGACCCACACCCCACTGACCAAGCCCCACACCCCACTGACCCAGCCCCACACCCCACTGACCCAGCCCCACACCTCACTGACCAAGCCCCACACCCCACTGACCCAGCCCCACACCCCACTGACCCAGCCCCACACCCCACTGACACAGCCCCACACCTCACTGACCAAGCCCCACACCCCACTGACCCAGCCCCACACCTCACTGACCCAGCCCCGCACCCCACTGACACAGCCCCACACCCCACTGACCCAGCCCCACACCCCACTGACCCAGCCCCCCACCTCACTGACCCAGCCCCGCACCCCACTGACACAGCCCCACACCCCACTGACACAGCCCCACACCTCACTGACCAAGCCCCACACCCCACTGACCCAGCCCCACACCTCACTGACCAAGCCCCGCACCCCACTGACACAGCCCCACACCCCACTGACCCAGCCCCACACCCCACTGACCCAGCCCCACACCCCAGTGACCCAGCCCCACACCCCACTGACACAGCCCCACACCCCACTGACCCAGCCCCACACCCCACTGACACAGCCACAGACCGACATCTCACTAACCCAGCCCTAAAACATAACGCCAGTGATGCAGTCTTGCAGCGATATGCTACTGACGTGTCTCGACAAAGGCACGTCACCGTCCCAGCGGTAAACCGACACCCAACTCAACTAGCCCTAAAGCAACATTGTACCGTCCCAGCCCAACACCGAACAGCAGCGTGCCTATCATAAACAGACACTCCACTGACCCAGCCTGACACCGACTCCCCACTGGCCCAGCCAGACAGAGACTTCCCACTGACGCAGCCAGACACAGTCTCCTCACTGACCTAGCCAGAAACCGACTCCACACTGACCCAGCCAGACACTGACTCCCCACAGGCCCAGCCAGACAGAGACTCCGCACTGACGCAGCCAGACACAGACTCCTCACTGACCCAGCCAGACATAGACTCCCCAATGACCCAGCCCAAACTGACACCCCACTGACCCAGCCCCAAACTGACACCCCACTGACCCAGCCCCAAACTGACACCCCACTGACCCAGCTAGACAGACTCCCCACTGACCCAGCCCCACACCCAAACCCCACTGACCCAGCCCCACACCCAATCCCCACTGACCCAGCCCCACACCAACAACCCAATGACCCAGCCCCAATCTGACACCACACTGACCCAGCCAGACACAGATTCCTCACTGACCCAGCCCAAACTGACACCCCATTGACTCAGCCAGACACCGACTGCCCACTGACACAGCCCTACAACACACTGACCCAGCACCACACCCCACAGACACAGCCCAACACCCCACACACCCAGCCCCACACCCCACAGAACCAGCACCACAGCCCAGTGACCACGTCCTACATACCACAATGATCTAGCCCCACAGCTCACTGACTAAGCCCCACACCGATACACCACTGACCCAGCCCCGAACCACACTGGCCAAGCCCCAAACCCCACTGACCCAACCCCACACCCCACTGACCAAGCTCCACATAGCACTGACCCAGCCCCACACCCCACTGACCCAGCTGCACACCCCACTGACCCAGAGCCACACTCCACTGACCCAGCCTTACACCCCATTGATCCAGACCTACACCCCACTGACCCAGCCCCACAGCCCACTGACCCAGCCACGCACCCCACTGAACCAGACCACACCCCACAGACCCAGCCCAGCACCCCACTGCCATGGAAACATATATCTGGATCCTGACAGGTGTGTATGGGGTTTCTCAATGTACCATTATCCCTCCCGTTGTGTATGGGGTATCACTGTGTATCAGGATCCTGCCAGGTGTGAATGGGGTTTAAGAGTGTACTAGGATTCTGACTTGAGTGTATGTGGTTTCACAGTGTATCAGGATCCTGCCAAGTGTGTATGGGGTTTCACTGTGTATCAGGTTACTGCCAGGTGTGAATGGGGTTTAACAGTGGACTAGGATTCTGCCAGGTGTGTGTGGGGCTTCACAGTGTATCAGGATCCTGGCAGCTGTGTATGGGATTTTACAGCCTATCAGGATGCTGCCAGGTGTGTATGGGATTACACAGTGTATCAGGATCCTGCAGGGTGTGTAGGGGTTTCACAGAGTATCATGATCCTGTCAGGTGTGTATGGGGTTTCACAGTGTATCAGGATCCTGACAGGTGTGTATGAGGATTCACAGTGTATCAGTATCCTTCCAGGTGTGCCTGGGGTTTCACAGTGCATCAGGATCCTGTCAGGTGTGTATGAAGTTTCACAGTGTATCGGGAACCTGCCAGGTGTGTATGGGGTTTCACAGTGTATCAGGATCCTGCCAGGTGTTTCTGGGGTTTCACTGTGTATCAGGATTCTGCCAGGTGTGTATGGGGTGGCACAGTGTATCAGGATCCTGCCAGGTGTGTATGGGGTATTGCAGTGTATCGGATTCCTGCCTGGTGTGAATGGGGTTTCAAGGTGTATCGGGATCCTGCCGGAGCTTTATGGTGTTTCACAGTGTATCTGGATCCTTCATGTTGTGTATGGGGCTTCACTGTGTATCAGGATCCTGCCCGGCGTGTATGGGGTTTTCACAGTGTACCAGGATCCTGCCAGGTGTGTATGGGGTTTCACAGTTTATCAGGATCCTGTCAGGTGTGTATGGGGTTTCACAGTGATTCAGGATCCTTCCAGTTGTGCATGGGGTTTCACAGTGCATCAGGATCCTGTCAGCTGTGTATGAAGTTTCACAGTGTATCGGGAACGTGCCAGGTGTGTATGGGGTTTCACAGTGTATCAGGATCCTGCCAGGTGTTTCTGGGGTTTCACTGTGTATCAGGATTCTGCCAGGTGTGTATGGGGTTGCACAGTGTATCAGGATCCTGCCAGGTTTGTATGGGGTATCGCAGTGTATCGGATTCCTGCCAGGTGTGAATGGGGTTTCAAGGTGTATCGGGATCCTGCCGGAGCTTTATGGTGTTTCACAGTGTATCTGGATCCTTCATGTTGTGTATGGGGCTTCACTGTGTATCAGGATCCTGCCCGGCGTGTATGGGGTTTTCACAGTGTACCAGGATCCTGCCAGGTGTGTATGGGGTTTCACAGTTTATCAGGATCCTGTCAGGTGTGTATGGGGTTTCACAGTGATTCAGGATCCTTCCAGTTGTGCATGGGGTTTCACAGTGTATCAGGATTCTCTCAGGTGTGTATGGGGTTTCACAGTGTATCAGGGTCCTCCCAGGTATGTATGAGGTTTCACAGTGTATCGGGATCTGCCAGGTGTGTATGGGGTACCGCAGTGTATCGGGATCCTGCCAGGTGTGTATGGGGTTTCACCGTGTATCAGGATCCTGCCAGGTGTTTATGGGTTTTCAGAGTGTATCAGGATTCTGCCAGGTGTGTATGGGGTTTCACAGTGTATCAGGATCCTGTCAGGTGTGTATGGGGTTTCACAGTGTATCGGGATCCTGCCAGGTTTGTATGGGGTATCGCAGTGTATCGGGATCCTGCCAGGTGTGTTTGGGGTTTCACAGTGTATCAGGATTCTGCCAGGTGTGTGTGGGGTTTCACAGTGTATCAGGATTCTGCCAGGTGTGTATGAGTTTGCACAGTGTATCAGGAACCTGCCAGGTGTGTATGTGGTTTCACAGTGGATCAGTATCATGCCAGGTGTGCATGGGGTTTCACAGTGTATCAGGACCTACCAGGTGTGCATGGGGTTTCACAGTGTATCAGGATCCTGCCGGGTGTGTATGGGGTTTACAGTGCATCAGGATCCTGCCAGTTGTCTATGGGATTTCACAGTTTAACAGGATCCTTCCAGGTGTGTATGGGGTTTCACAGTGTTTCAGGAACCTTCCAGGTGTGCCTGGGGTTTCTCAGTGTCTCAGGATCCTTCCAGTTGTTTATGGGGTTTCACAGTGTATCGGGATACTGCCAGGTGTGTACGGGGTTTCACAGTGTATCAGGATCCTGCCCGGTGTGTATGGTGTTTTATAGTGTAGCAGTATCCTGCCAGTTGTGTATGGGGTTTGACAGTGTATCAGGATCCTGCCAGGTGTGTGTGCGGTTTACAGTGCATCAGGATCCTACCAGTTGCCTATGGGATTTCACAGTGTACCTGGATCCTGCCAGGTGTGTGTGGGGTTTCACAGTTTATCAGGATCCTGTCAGGTGTGTATGGGGTTTCACAGTGATTCAGGATCCTTCCAGTTGTGCATGGGGTTTCACAGTGTATCGGGATCTGCCAGGTGTGTATGGGGTACCGCAGTGTATCGGGATCCTGCCAGGTGTGTATGGGGTTTCACCGTGTATCAGGATCCTGCCAGGTGTTTATGGGTTTTCAGAGTGTATCAGGATTCTGCCAGGTGTGTATGGGGTTTCACAGTGTATCAGGATCCTGTCAGGTGTGTATGGGGTTTCACAGTGTATCGGGATCCTGCCAGGTTTTGTATGGGGTATCGCCGTGTATCGGGATCCTGCCAGGTGTGTTTGGGGTTTCACAGTGTATCAGGATTCTGCCAGGTGTGTGTGGGGTTTCACAGTGTATCAGGATTCTGCCAGGTGTGTATGAGTTTGCACAGTGTATCAGGAACCTGCCAGGTGTGTATGTGGTTTCACCGTGTATAAGTATCATGCCAGATGTGTATGGGGTTTCACAGTGTATCAGGATCCTGCCGGGTGTGTATGGGGTTTACAGTGCATCAGGATCCTGCCAGTTGTCTATGGGATTTCACAGTTTAACAGGATCCTTCCAGGTGTGTATGGGGTTTCACAGTGTTTCAGGAACCTTCCAGGTGTGCCTGGGGTTTCTCAGTGTCTCAGGATCCTTCCAGTTGTGTATGGGGTTTCACAGTGTATCGGGATACTGCCAGGTGTGTATGGGGTTTCACAGTGTATCAGGATCCTGCCCGGTGTGTATGGTGTTTTATAGTGTAGCAGTATCCTGCCAGTTGTGTATGGGGTTTGACAGTGTATCAGGATCCTGCCAGGTGTGTGTGCGGTTTACAGTGCATCAGGATCCTACCAGTTGCCTATGGGATTTCACAGTGTACCTGGATCCTGCCAGGTGTGTGTGGGGTTTCACAGTGTATCAGGAACGTGCCATTTGTGTATGGGGTTTCACAGCGTATCAGGATCCTGCCAGGTATGTTTGTGGTTTCACAGTGTATCAGGATCTGCCAGGTGTTTATGGGGATTCACAGTGTTTCAGGATCCTGCCAGGTGTGTATGGGGTTTCACAGTGTATCGGGATCCTGCCAGGTGTGTATGGGGTATCGCAGTGTATCGCGATTCTGCCAGGTGTGTATGGGGTTTCAAAGTGTATCAGGATCCAGCCAGGTGTGTAGGGAGTTTCACAGTGTTTCAGGATCCTGCCAGGTGGGTATGGGGTTTCATAGTGTACCAATATCCTTCCAGTTGTGTAAGGGGTTTCACAGTGTATCAGGATGGTGGCAGATGTGTATGGGGTTTCACAGTGCATCAGGATCCTGCCAGATATGTTTGTGGTTTCACAGTGTATCAGGATCGTGCCAGCTGTGTATGGGGTTTCACAGTATATCAGGATCCAACCAGGTGTGTAGGGAGTTTCACAGTGTTTCAGGATCCGGCCAGGTGTGTATGGGGTTTCACAGTGTATCAGCATCCTGTCAGGTGTGTATGAGGATTCACAGTATATCTGGATCCTGACAGGTGTGTATGGGGTTTCTCAATGTACCATTATCCCTCCCGTTGTGTATGGGGTATCACTGTATATCAGGATCCTGCCAGGTGTGAATGGGGTTTAAGAGTGTACTAGGATTCTGACTTGAGTGTATGTGGTTTCACAGTGTATCAGGATCCTGCCAAGTGTGTATGGGGTTTCACTGTGTATCAGGTTACTGCCAGGTGTGAATGGGGTTTAACAGTGGACTAGGATTCTGCCAGGTGTGTGTGGGGCTTCACAGTGTATCAGGATCCTGGCAGCTTGTATGGGATTTTACAGCCTATCAGGATGCTGCCAGGTGTGTATGGGACTACACAGTGTATCAGGATCCTGCAGGGTGTGTAGGGGTTTCACAGAGTATCATGATCCTGTCAGGTGTGTATGGGGTTTCACAGTGTATCAGGATCCTGACAGGTGTGTATGAGGATTCACAGTGTATCAGTATCCTTCCAGGTGTGCCTGGGGTTTCACAGTGCATCAGGATCCTGTCAGGTGTGTATGAAGTTTCACAGTGTATCGGGAACCTGCCAGGTGTGTTTGGGGTTTCACAGTGTATCAGGATCCTGCCAGGTGTTTCTGGGGTTTCACTGTGTATCAGGATTCTGCCAGGTGTGTATGGGGTGGCACAGTGTATCAGGATCCTGCCAGGTGTGTATGGGGTATTGCAGTGTATCGGATTCCTGCCTGGTGTGAATGGGGTTTCAAGGTGTATCGGGATGCTGCCGGAGCTTTATGGTGTTTCACAGTGTATCTGGATCCTTCATGTTGTGTATGGGGCTTCACTGTGTATCAGGATCCTGCCCGGCGTGTATGGGGTTTTCACAGTGTACCAGGATCCTGCCAGGTGTGTATGGGGTTTCACAGTTTATCAGGATCCTGTCAGGTGTGTATGGGGTTTCACAGTGATTCAGGATCCTTCCAGTTGTGCATGGGGTTTCACAGTGCATCAGGATCCTGTCAGCTGTGTATGAAGTTTCACAGTGTATCGGGAACCTGCCAGGTGTGTATGGGGTTTCACAGTGTATCAGGATCCTGCCAGGTGTTTCTGGGGTTTCACTGTGTATCAGGATTCTGCCAGGTGTGTATGGGGTTGCACAGTGTATCAGGATCCTGCCAGGTTTGTATGGGGTATCGCAGTGTATCGGATTCCTGCCAGGTGTGAATGGGGTTTCAAGGTGTATCGGGATCCTGCCGGAGCTTTATGGTGTTTCACAGTGTATCTGGATCCTTCATGTTGTGTATGGGGCTTCACTGTGTATCAGGATCCTGCCCGGCGTGTATGGGGTTTTCACAGTGTACCAGGATCCTGCCAGGTGTGTATGGGGTTTCACAGTTTATCAGGATCCTGTCAGGTGTGTATGGGGTTTCACAGTGATTCAGGATCCTTCCAGTTGTGCATGGGGTTTCACAGTGTATCAGGATTCTCTCAGGTGTGTATGGGGTTTCACAGTGTATCAGGGTCCTCCCAGGTATGTATGGGGTTTCACAGTGTATCGGGATCTGCCAGGTGTGTATGGGGTACCGCAGTGTATCGGGATCCTGCCAGGTGTGTATGGGGTTTCACCGTGTATCAGGATCCTGCCAGGTGTTTATGGGTTTTCAGAGTGTATCAGGATTCTGCCAGTTGTGTATGGGGTTTCACAGTGTATCAGGATCCTGTCAGGTGTGTATGGGGTTTCACAGTGTATCGGGATCCTGCCAGGTTTTGTATGGGGTATCGCAGTGTATCGGGATCCTGCCAGGTGTGTTTGGGGTTTCACAGTGTATCAGGATTCTGCCAGGTGTGTGTGGGGTTTCACAGTGTATCAGGATTCTGCCAGGTGTGTATGAGTTTGCACAGTGTATCAGGAACCTGCCAGGTGTGTATGTGGTTTCACAGTGGATCAGTATCATGCCAGGTGTGCATGGGGTTTCACAGTGTATCAGGACCTACCAGGTGTGCATGGGGTTTCACAGTGTATCAGGATCCTGCCGGGTGTGTATGGGGTTTACAGTGCATCAGGATCCTGCCAGTTGTCTATGGGATTTCACAGTTTAACAGGATCCTTCCAGGTGTGTATGGGGTTTCACAGTGTTTCAGGAACCTTCCAGGTGTGCCTGGGGTTTCTCAGTGTCTCAGGATCCTTCCAGTTGTGTATGGGGTTTCACAGTGTATCGGGATACTGCCAGGTGTGTATGGGGTTTCACAGTGTATCAGGATCCTGCCCGGTGTGTATGGTGTTTTATAGTGTAGCAGTATCCTGCCAGTTGTGTATGGGGTTTGACAGTGTATCAGGATCCTGCCAGGTGTGTGTGCGGTTTACAGTGCATCAGGATCCTACCAGTTGCCTATGGGATTTCACAGTGTACCTGGATCCTGCCAGGTGTGTGTGGGGTTTCACAGTGTATCAGGAACGTGCCATTTGTGTATGGGGTTTCACAGCGTATCAGGATCCTGCCAGGTATGTTTGTGGTTTCACAGTGTATCAGGATCTGCCAGGTGTTTATGGGGATTCACAGTGTTTCAGGATCCTGCCAGGTGTGTATGGGGTTTCACAGTGTATCGGGATCCTGCCAGGTGTGTATGGGGTATCGCAGTGTATCGCGATTCTGCCAGGTGTGTATGGGGTTTCAAAGTGTATCAGGATCCAGCCAGGTGTGTAGGGAGTTTCACAGTGTTTCAGGATCCTGCCAGGTGGGTATGGGGTTTCATAGTGTACCAATATCCTTCCAGTTGTGTAAGGGGTTTCACAGTGTATCAGGATGGTGGCAGATGTGTATGGGGTTTCACAGTGCATCAGGATCCTGCCAGATATGTTTGTGGTTTCACAGTGTATCAGGATCGTGCCAGCTGTGTATGGGGTTTCACAGTATATCAGGATCCAACCAGGTGTGTAGGGAGTTTCACAGTGTTTCAGGATCCGGCCAGGTGTGTATGGGGTTTCACAGTGTATCAGCATCCTGTCAGGTGTGTATGAGGATTCACAGTATATCTGGATCCTGACAGGTGTGTATGGGGTTTCTTAATGTACCATTATCCCTCCCGTTGTGTATGGGGTATCACTGTATATCAGGATCCTGCCAGGTGTGAATGGGGTTTAAGAGTGTACTAGGATTCTGACTTGAGTGTATGTGGTTTCACAGTGTATCAGGATCCTGCCAAGTGTGTATGGGGTTTCACTGTGTATCAGGTTACTGCCAGGTGTGAATGGGGTTTAACAGTGGACTAGGATTCTGCCAGGTGTGTGTGGGGCTTCACAGTGTATCAGGATCCTGGCAGCTGTGTATGGGATTTTACAGCCTATCAGGATGCTGCCAGGTGTGTATGGGATTACACAGTGTATCAGGATCCTGCAGGGTGTGTAGGGGTTTCACAGAGTATCATGATCCTGTCAGGTGTGTATGGGGTTTCACAGTGTATCAGGATCCTGACAGGTGTGTATGAGGATTCACAGTGTATCAGTATCCTTCCAGGTGTGCCTGGGGTTTCACAGTGCATCAGGATCCTGTCAGGTGTGTATGAAGTTTCACAGTGTATCGGGAACCTGCCAGGTGTGTATGGGGTTTCACAGTGTATCAGGATCCTGCCAGGTGTTTCTGGGGTTTCACTGTGTATCAGGATTCTGCCAGGTGTGTATGGGGTGGCACAGTGTATCAGGATCCTGCCAGGTGTGTATGGGGTATTGCAGTGTATCGGATTCCTGCCTGGTGTGAATGGGGTTTCAAGGTGTATCGGGATGCTGCCGGAGATTTATGGTGTTTCACAGTGTATCTGGATCCTTCATGTTGTGTATGGGGCTTCACTGTGTATCAGGATCCTGCCCGGCGTGTATGGGGTTTTCACAGTGTACCAGGATCCTGCCAGGTGTGTATGGGGTTTCACAGTTTATCAGGATCCTGTCAGGTGTGTATGGGGTTTCACAGTGATTCAGGATCCTTCCAGTTGTGCATGGGGTTTCACAGTGCATCAGGATCCTGTCAGCTGTGTATGAAGTTTCACAGTGTATCGGGAACCTGCCAGGTGTGTATGGGGTTTCACAGTGTATCAGGATCCTGCCAGGTGTTTCTGGGGTTTCACTGTGTATCAGGATTCTGCCAGGTGTGTATGGGGTTGCACAGTGTATCAGGATCCTGCCAGGTTTGTATGGGGTATCGCAGTGTATCGGATTCCTGCCAGGTGTGAATGGGGTTTCAAGGTGTATCGGGATCCTGCCGGAGCTTTATGGTGTTTCACAGTGTATCTGGATCCTTCATGTTGTGTATGGGGCTTCACTGTGTATCAGGATCCTGCCCGGCGTGTATGGGGTTTTCACAGTGTACCAGGATCCTGCCAGGTGTGTATGGGGTTTCACAGTTTATCAGGATCCTGTCAGGTGTGTATGGGGTTTCACAGTGATTCAGGATCCTTCCAGTTGTGCATGGGGTTTCACAGTGTATCAGGATTCTCTCAGGTGTGTATGGGGTTTCACAGTGTATCAGGGTCCTCCCAGGTATGTATGGGGTTTCACAGTGTATCGGGATCTGCCAGGTGTGTATGGGGTACCGCAGTGTATCGGGATCCTGCCAGGTGTGTATGGGGTTTCACCGTGTATCAGGATCCTGCCAGGTGTTTATGGGTTTTCAGAGTGTATCAGGATTCTGCCAGGTGTGTATGGGGTTTCACAGTGTATCAGGATCCTGTCAGGTGTGTATGGGGTTTCACAGTGTATCGGGATCCTGCCAGGTTTTGTATGGGGTATCGCAGTGTATCGGGATCCTGCCAGGTGTGTTTGGGGTTTCACAGTGTATCAGGATTCTGCCAGGTGTGTGTGGGGTTTCACAGTGTATCAGGATTCTGCCAGGTGTGTATGAGTTTGCACAGTTTATCAGGAACCTGCCAGGTGTGTATGTGGTTTCACAGTGGATCAGTATCATGCCAGGTGTGCATGGGGTTTCACAGTGTATCAGGACCTACCAGGTGTGCATGGGGTTTCACAGTGTATCAGGATCCTGCCGGGTGTGTATGGGGTTTACAGTGCATCAGGATCCTGCCAGTTGTCTATGGGATTTCACAGTTTAACAGGATCCTTCCAGGTGTGTATGGGGTTTCACAGTGTTTCAGGAACCTTCCAGGTGTGCCTGGGGTTTCTCAGTGTCTCAGGATCCTTCCAGTTGTGTATGGGGTTTCACAGTGTATCGGGATACTGCCAGGTGTGTATGGGGTTTCACAGTGTATCAGGATCCTGCCCGGTGTGTATGGTGTTTTATAGTGTAGCAGTATCCTGCCAGTTGTGTATGGGGTTTGACAGTGTATCAGGATCCTGCCAGGTGTGTGTGCGGTTTACAGTGCATCAGGATCCTACCAGTTGCCTATGGGATTTCACAGTGTACCTGGATCCTGCCAGGTGTGTGTGGGGTTTCACAGTGTATCAGGAACGTGCCATTTGTGTATGGGGTTTCACAGCGTATCAGGATCCTGCCAGGTATGTTTGTGGTTTCACAGTGTATCAGGATCTGCCAGGTGTTTATGGGGATTCACAGTGTTTCAGGATCCTGCCAGGTGTGTATGGGGTTTCACAGTGTATCGCGATTCTGCCAGGTGTGTATGGGGTTTCAAAGTGTATCAGGATCCAACCAGGTGTGTAGGGAGTTTCACAGTGTTTCAGGATCCTGCCAGGTGGGTATGGGGTTTCATAGTGTACCAATATCCTTCCAGTTGTGTAAGGGGTTTCACAGTGTATCATGATGGTGGCAGATGTGTATGGGGTTTCACAGTGCATCAGGATCCTGCCAGATATGTTTGTGGTTTCACAGTGTATCAGGATCGTGCCAGCTGTGTATGGGGTTTCACAGTATATCAGGATCCAACCAGGTGTGTAGGGAGTTTCACAGTGTTTCAGGATCCGGCCAGGTGTGTATGGGGTTTCACAGTGTATCAGCATCCTGTCAGGTGTGTATGAGGATTCACAGTGTATCAGTATCCTTCCAGGTGTGCCTGGGGTTTCACAGTGCATCAGGATCCTGTCAGGTGTGTATGAAGTTTCACAGTGTATCGGGAAACTGCCAGGTGTGTATGGGGTTTCACAGTGTATCAGGATTCTGCCAGGTGTGTCTGGGGTTTCACTGTGTATCAGGATGCTGCCAGGTGTGTATGGGGTATTGCAGTGTATCGGGTTCCTGCCAGGTGTGTATGGGGTTTCACGGTGTATCGGGATCCTGCCGGAGCTTTATGGTGTTTCACAGGGTATCTGGATCCTTCATGTTGTGTATGGGGCTTCACTGTGTATCACGATCCTGCCCGGCGTGTATGGGGTTTTCACAGTGTACCAGGATCCTGCCAGGTGTGTATGGGTTTTCTCAGTTTATCAGGGTCCTGTCAGGTGTGTATGGGGTTTCACAGTGATTCAGGATCCTTCCAGATGTGTATGGGGTTTCACAGTGTACCGGGATCTGCCAGGTGTGTATGGGGTATCGCAGTGTATCGGGATCCTGCCAGGTGTGTATGGGGTTTCACCGTGAATCAGGATCCTGCCAGGTGTTTATGGGTTTTCAGAGTGTATCAGGATTCTGCCAGGTGTGTATGGGGTTTCACAGTGTATCAGGATCCTGTCAGGTGTGTATGGGGTTTCACAGTGTATCGGGATCCTGCCAGGTTTTGTATGGGGTATCGCAGTGTATCGGGATCCTGCCAGGTATGTTTGGGGTTTCACAGTGTATCAGGATTCTGCCAGGTATGTATGAGTTTCCACAGTGTATCAGGAACCTGCCAGGTGTGTATGGGGTTTCACAGTGCATCAGTATCATGCCAGGTGTGCATGGGGTTTCACAGTGTATCAGGACCTACCAGGTGTGCATGGGGTTTCACAGTGTATCAGGATCCTACCATGTGTGAATGGGGTTTCACCGTGTATCATTATCATGCCAGGTGTGTATGGATTTTCACAGTCTAACAGGATCCTGCCAGCTGTGTATGGGGTTTCACAATGTATCAGGTTCCTGCCAGGTGTGTATGGATTTTCACAATGTATCAGGATCCTGCCAGGTGTGTATGGGTTTTCACAGTAAATCAGGATGCTGCCAGATTTGTATGGGATTTCACTGTGTATCAGGATCCTGCCAGGTGCATATCGGGATTCACAGTGTATCAGGATCCTGCCAGGTGTGTATGCGGTTTCACATTGTATCAGGAACAAGCCAGGTGTGTATGTGGTTTCACAGTGTATCAGGATCCTGCCAGGCGTGTATGGGGTTTCCAGTGCATCAGGATCCTGCCAGGTGTCTATGGAATTTCTCAGTGTACCAGGATCCTGCCAGATGTGTATGGGGTTTCACAGTGTAACAGGATCCTTCCATGTGTGCCTGGGTTTTCACAGTGTATCTGGATCCTGTCAGATGTGTTAGAGTTTTCACAGTGTATCAAGGTGCACTCAGGTGTGTATGGTGTTTCTCATTGCATCTGGATCCTTCCTGGTGTGTATGGGGCTTCACAGTGTATCAGGATCCTGCCCGGCGTGCATGGGGTTTTCACAGTGTACCAGGATCCTGCCAGTAGTGTATGGGATTTCACAGTGTAGAAGGATCCTGCCAGGAGTGCCTGGGGTTTCACAGTGTATCAGGATCCTGTCAGGTGTGTATGAGGATTCAAAGTGTATCAGGATCCTTCAAGGTGTGCCTGGGGTTTCACAGTGTATCAGGCTCCTGGCAGGTGTGTATGGGGTTTTACAGTGTATCAGGATTCTACCAGTTGTGTATGGGGTTGCACAGTGCATCAGGATCCTGCCAGGTGTGTATGGGGTATCGCAGTGTATCGGGATCCTGCCTGGTGTGTATGAGGTTTCACAGTGTATCGGTATCCTGCCAGATGTTTATGGCGTTTCACAGTGTATCTGGATACTTCCTGTTGTGTATGGGGCTTCACAGTGTATCAGGATCCAGCCCGACGTGTATGGGGTTTTCACAGTGTACCAGGATCCTGCCAGGTGTGTATGGGGTTTCACAGTGTATCAGGATTCTGCCAGGTGTGTATGGGGTTGCACAGTATATCTGGATTATGCCAGGTGTGTCTGGAGTTTCAGTGTATCAGGATCCTGTCGGGTGTGTGCGGGGTTTCACAGTGTATCAGAATCATGTCGTGTGTGTAGGATTTCACAGTGTATCAGGATACTGCCAGGTGTCTATGGGGTTTCACAGAGTATCAGGAACCTGCTAGGGGTATATGGAGTTTACAGTGCATCAGGATCCTGCCAGGTGTCTGAGGAAATTTCACACTGTATAAGGATCCTGCCAGGTGTGTATGGGGTTTCACAGTGTATCAGGATCCTTCCATGTGTGCCTGGCGTTTCACAGTGTATCAGGATCCTTCCAGATGTGTATGGGGGTTCACAGTGTATCGGGATCCTGCCAGGTGTGTATGCGGTATCGCAGTGTATCTGGATCCTGCCAGGTGTGTATGGGTTTTCACAGTGCATCGGAATCCTTCCAGATGTTTGTGGTGTTTCACAGTGTATCTGGATCCAACTTGGTTTGTATGGAGTTTCACAATGTATCAGGATCCTGCCCGGCGTGTATGGTGTATATTACAGTGTACCTGCACCCTGCCAGGTGGTTATGGGGTTTCACAGTGTACCAGGATCATGTCAGGTGTATATGGGCTTTCACAGTGTTTCAGGATCCTTCCATGTGTGCCTGGGGTTTCACAGTTTATCAGGATCCTGTCAGATGTGTATGGGGTTTCACAGTGTATCAAGGTGTACTCAGGTGTGTATGGTGTTTCACATTGCATCTGGATCCTGCCTGGTGTGTCTGGGGTTAAACAGTGTTTCAGGATCCTGCCAGGGGTGTATGGGGTATCGCAGTGTATCGGGATCCTGCCTGATGTGTATGGGGTTTCACAGTGTACCGGGATCCTGCCGGATGTTTATGGCGTTTCACAGTGTATCTGGATCATTCCTGTTGTGTATGGGGCTTCACAGTGTATCAGGATCCATCCCGACGTGTATGGGGTTTTCAAGGTGTACCAGGATCCTGCCAGGTGTGTATGGTGTTTCACAGTGTATCAGGATCCTGCCAGGTGTGTATGGGGTTTCACAGTGTATCAGGATCCTTCCAGGTGTGCATCGGGTTTCACAGTGTATCAGGATTCTGTCAGGTGTGTATGGGGTTTCACAGTGTATCGGGGTCCTCCCAGGTGTGCATGGGGTTTCACAGTGTCTCAGGAAACTGCCAGGTGTGTGTGCGGTTGCACAGTGTATCAGGATCCTGCCAGGTGTGTATGGGGTATCGCAGTGTATCGGGATCCTGCCTGGTGTGTATGGGGTTTTACAGTGTATCGGGATCCTGCCGGATGTTTATGGCGTTTCACAGTGTATCTGTATCCTTCCTGTTATGTATGGGGCTTCACAGTGTATCAGGATCCAGCCCGACGTGTATGGGGCTTTAACAGTGTACCAGGATCCTGCCAGGTGTGTATGGGGTTTCACAGTGTATCAGGATCCTGCAAGGTGTGTATGGGGTTTCACAGTGTATCAGGATCCTTCCAGGTGTGCATCGGGTTTCACAGTGTATCAGGACTCTGGCAGGTGTGTATGGGGTTTCCCAGTGTATCAGGGTCCTCCCAGGTGTGCATGGGGTTTCACAGTGTATCGGGATGCTGCCAGGTGTGTATGGGATATCGCAATATATCGGGATCCTGCCAGGTGTGTATGGGGTTTCGCAGCGAATCAGGATTCTGCCAGGTGTGTATGGGGTTGCACCGTGCATCAGGATCCTGCCAGGTGTGTAAGGGGTTTCACAGTGTATCAGTATCATACCAGGTGTGTATGGGGTTTCACAGTCTATCAGGATCCTGACAAGTGTGTGTGGGGTTTCACCGTGTAGCAGTATCATAGCAGATGTGTATGGGGTTTCACAATGTATCAGTATCATGCCAGGTGTGTATGGGGTTTAACAGTGTATCAGGATCCTGCCTGGTGTCTATGGAATTTCACAGTGTATCAGGATCCTTCCATGTGTGTATGGGGTTTTACAGTGTATCAGGATCCTGCCAGGTGTGCATGGTGTTTCAGAGTGTATCAGTATCATGCCAGGGGTGTATGAGGTTTCACAGTGTATCAGGATCCTGCCATGTGTGTTTGGGGTTTCACAGTCTATCAGGATCCTGACAAGTGTGTGTGGGGTTTCACCGTGTATAAGTATCATGCCAGATGTGTATGGGGTTTTACAGTGTATCAGGATCCTGCCAGGTGTGCATGGTGTTTCACAGTGTATCAGTATCATGCCAGGTGTGTATGAGGTTTCACAGTGTATCAGGATCCTGCCATGTGTGTTTGGGGTTTCACAGTCTATCAGGATCCTGACAAGTGTGTGTGGGGTTTCACCGTGTATAAGTATCATGCCAGATGTGTATGGGGTTTCACAGTATATCAGTATCATGCCAGGTGTGTATGGGGTTTCACAGTGTATCAGGATCCTGCCAGGTGTGTATGGGGTTTCACAGTGTGTCATTATCATGCCAGCTGTTTATGGGGTTTCACAGTGTATCAGGATCCTGCCAGGTGTGTATCGGATTTCACAGTGTATCAGGAAACTGCCAGGTGTGTATGGGGTTTCACAGAGTATCAGGATACTGCTAGGGGTGTATGGGGTTTCCAGTGCATCAGGATCCTACCAGGTGTCTATGGAATTTTACAGTGTACCAGGATCCTGCCAGATGTGTATGGGGTTTCACAGTGTATCAGGATCCTGTCAGATGTGTCTGGGGTTTCACAGTGTATCAGGATCCTTCCATGTGTGCCTGGGGTTTCACAGTGTATCAGGATCCTGTCAGATGTGTATTGGGTTTCACAGTGTATCGTGGTGCACTCAGTTGTGTATGGGGTTTCACAGTTTATCAGGATCCTGTCAGGTGTGTATGAAGATTCAAAGTCTATCAGGATCCGTCCAGGTGTGCCTGTGGTTTCGCAGCGTATCAGCATCCTGGCAGGTGTGTATGGGGTTTTACAATGTATCAGGATTCTGCCAGGTGTGTATGGGGTAGCACAGTGTATCAGGATCCTGCCAGGTGTGTATCGGGTTTCACAGTGTATCAGGATCCTTCCAGGTGTGCATCGGGTTTCACAGTGTATCACGATTCTGTCAGGTGTGCATGGGGTTTCATAGTGTATCTGAAATCTGCCAGGTGTGTATGGGGGTTCACCGTGTATCAGTATCATGCCAGGTGTGTATGGTATTTCACAGTGTATCAGGATCCTGCCAGGTGTGTCTGGAGTTTCACAGTGTATCTGGATCCTGCCAGGTGTGTATGGGTTTTCACATTAAATCAGGATCCGGCCAGGTGTGTATGGGGTTTCACAGTGTATAGGGATCCTGCCAGGTGTGTATGGGGTTTCACACTGTATCAGCATCCTGCCAGGTGTGTATGCGGTTTCACAGTGTATCGGGATTCTGACAGTTGTGTATGGGGTTTCACAGTGTATCGTTATCATGCCAGATGTGTATGGGGTTTCCCAGTGTATCAGGATTGTGCCAGGTGTGTATGGAGTTTCACAGTTTATCAGGATCCTGATGGGGTTTCCCAGTTTATCAGGATTCTGCCATGTGTGATGGGGTTTCACAGTGTATCAGGCTCCTCCCAGGTGGGTATGGGGTTTCACAGTGTATCAGGATCCTGCCACGTGTGTATGGGGTTTCACAGTGTGTCAGGATTCTGACAGGTGTGTATGGGGTTGCACAATTTATCAGGATTCTGCCAGGTGTGTATGGGATTTCACAGTGTTTCAGGAAAATGCCAGGTGTGTATGTGGTTTCACAGTGCATGTGGAATCTGCCAGGTATGTATGGGGTCTCACCGTGTATCAGTATCATGCCAGGTTTGTATGGGGTTTCACAGTGTATCAGGATCCTAGCTAGTGTGTATGGGGTTTCACAGTGTATCATTATCATGCCAGGTGTGTATGGGGTTTCACAGTTTATCAGGATCCTTCCAGCTGTGTATGGGGTTTCACAATGTATCAGGATTCTGGCATGTGTGTATGGGGTTTCACACTGTATCAGGATCGTTCCATGTGTGTATGCGGTTCCACAGTGTATCGGGATTCTGACAGGTGTGTATGGGGTTTCACAGTGTATCGTTAGTATGCCATATGTGTACTGGGTTTCCCAGTGTGTCAGGATTCTGCCAGGTGTGTTTGGGGTTTCACAGTGTAACAGGATTCTGCCAGGTGTGTATGGGGTTTCACAGTGTATCGGGATGCTGCCAGGTGTGTATGGGGTTTCACAGTGTTTCAGGATCCTGCCACGTGTGTATGGGGTTTCACAGTGTGTCAGGATTCTGACAGGTGTGAATGGGGTTGCACAATGTATCAGGATTCTGCCAGGTGTGTATGGGGTTTCACAGTGTATCAGGAACATGCCAGGTGTGTATGTGCTTTCACAATGTGGCATGATTCTGCCAGGTGTGTATGGGGTTACACAGTGTTTCAGGATCCTGCCAGGTGTGTATGGGGTTTCACCGTGTATCAGTATCAAGCCCGATGTGTATGGGGTTTCACAGTCTATCAGGATCCTGGCTGGTGTGTATGGGGTTTCACAATGTATCATTATCATGCCAGGTGTGTATGGGGTTTCACCGTGTATCAGTATCATGCCAGGTGTGTTTGGGCTTTCACAGTGTATCAGGATCCTGCCAGGTGTGTATGGAGTTTCACAGTGTATCTGGATCCTGCCAGGTGTGTATTGGTTTTCACAGTAAATCAGGATCCTGACGGTGTGTATGGGGTTTCACACTGTATCAGCATCCTGCCAGGTGTGTATGCGGGTTCACAGTGTATCGGGATTCTGACAGGTGTGTATGTGGTTTCACAGTGTATCGTTATCATGCCAGATGTGTATGGGGTTTCCCAGTGTATCAGGATTCTGCCAGGTGTGTATGGGGTTTCACAGTGTATTAGGATCCTGCCAGGTGGGTATGGGGTTTCACAGTGTAACAGGATTCTGCCAGGTGTGTATGGGGTTTCACAGTGTATCAGGATCCTGCCACGTGTGTATGGGGTTTCACAGTGTGTCAGGATCATGACAGGTGTGTATGGGGTTGCACAATTTATCAGGATTCTGCCAGGTGTGTATGGGGTTTCACAGTGTATCATGATTCTGCCAGGTGTGTATGGGGTTTCACAGTGTATCATGATTCTGCCAGGTGTGTATGGGTTTTCGAAGTGCAACAGTTGTTCAGATTTTGTCACACACTGCAGATCAAAACCAGCCTTATTCCTGAGTTGGAGAATAATCTTTTTTGAAATATGGAACAAATGATCATTGGTGAATTAAATGATTCTTCACTCGGTTTTGCACAATCTGATGGTCTTGCATTATTTTTGATCACAGGTTTGTCTTGATTTTTATTTGGGTTTTTTAATATTCAATTATGTTACTTTATGAATATGATATCTATTTACGTACACAATATATTGCTGGGTATGTTCCCTCTGGTCTCTATTTACAGTGACATTATCGGTGTGATCATGGAGATGTGTCCTGTTTGTTGTTTCTATTTGAATTTTGACCATATCCCTCATGGTGTCAGCACCTGAATAATGAGCACTGTAGTAGGTGAGGACATTTACTGCTGTTCCACTAACATTAACACTAATGTAGAATATAATGAATCATGAAACTTTTACATTGAGGTGATGCACAGCATTTATGTTTGGAATCTTTCGGGGTTTGACAATCTCAAGAATGACCATAAATATACAAGTGGTAGATTTGCCTGCTGTTTTACAATCACAATTCTCCACTTGTGCGCCTGTCTCGCTGTGTGGGTCCACCCACCTGCCACCAATCAAACTCTCAGTCAGCGTCCTTTCCTTTCCCCATTGGGGAAATGTAAAAACGATTCAGTCGAGGATCAGTGATTTCTCCAAACTATAGTTCAAGTTATTTTCCGGATTTAATTTTTCACCAAATTTCAGAACTTGTAAAATTCAGTTATTTGCTGCTTAAGTCAGGCTGTCACTAGTATAATAAACACGCAACATCACCAACTTGCATTTCCGCCGCCACGTTAATTACATTAGTTACACAAGACTAATTTCAACATTTACATTTTAAATACAGACTAATGATCCTTTCTACCTGTTGGTAATTTGAGTGGTTGATTATATAAAGTCGAGTGATCAGGATCCTCCTATCTATGTGAAAGGTGATTTCTGCCCTGTTGTCAGTTTCGAACTAATACATACCTGACACTTGTTTCTCTCCAAAGGGAGCGGCCTCTATTGTTTCCACAGCCGGTTTGACAATAACCGCCTCATTAACGTTTCACCAAAAACAATAATCTCGGCTCCATTTCTCCTCCTAATTCGCATCCGTTTCTAACTGAGTAAACCGGATATCGTCGCGTTAGCAGTGATGAATTTATTCGAATTAATCGGGGACAAATTTTACCTCCGAAGTTGCTCCGATCCAGTGGCTGGATCGCGTTCAGTCCGACCTCACGGGTACAGAGGTTGATTTTGCAGGTGCTCCGCACAGAGCGATAATCGGCCAGTGCCAATGAGTTAATCCTTTACTGAGCTGAACTGTGTGTTCGGTCTGAACTGTGGGCCCCGCCGTTGTCAGTTAAATTAAATAGTATTGGGCACCAAACGGTTCAGTGAGTGAACACACCGCCCGTTAATGTAAAAAAATAAAAGCATACGGAGTGAGAAAGGAGCAAATTCGCACCCGTCTGACTGAACTGTGAATTCTACAATAGGGAGGAGGCGCCGCTGGAGCAATCTGGGTAAATCCGCAGAGTACGTGTTCCTGCTTTCTGTCCCGCAACCGCTTTAAAATGTGTCTGTGGGGAGACTGGTGGAGACCAAGAGTGGGTTTAGCCCTGAAATCCCCGGAGTAAAATGGACTGTCCTCAGTCACAGTCTGAGCCCACACTCACAGAATAGCCGCAACACGTGCAATGGGGAACATCACAGACGGCGGTAACTAGGCTTCAGAGAGGAAGAGTAAAGGGAGAAATGGAAGAATGAAACACAGAAATGAAGCTCAGACGCTACATTAACCTTACCTTGATCCCGCAAGGATTTTCTGTCTCTTTATTTCCGTGTAGAATTTGCGAGTTTTATCCTTGTTATTTCACTACAACCAATCAGGTTAAGTTTCTTTGTTTGATTTGAGCAAGTCACAAATTGTGAATGTGATCTGATCCTTATTCTGTGAGACTCAGAGCACCGCCCTCTGTGTGAAAACTGCTGCCCGCCCTCAGGGTGGATTTCAACTCAAACTTTCCTCCTTTGCTTCAGAACAGGGAGCGGACTTTCTGGTCAAATCAAATCCAACCGGTTTGACTATTCGTTGCCACCTCACCTGTGAACAAAGTTAGTGATAAAATTTACTTCATCTCTTGTTCCAGGGAAGTTCAGTAAAACAGAGATTCGCTAAAATTCCCGGGGGCCTGCCACCTGTTAATAATTGGAGTAATTACTTTTAATATAAAGATTATTAATTGGTTTCCTCCTGTCTGTGTGAAAGGTGGTTTCAGCCTGAAACCGATTTCCGTCTAAAACATTCCTGAAGTTTGTTTCTCTCTGAAGGGATCAGTCTGTCTGATTTTTCGGTCAGTTTGAGAATAACCGCCTCATTGACATGAATTTATTTCAGCATAAACACAAGTCCCTGCTCCATTCTCTCAGCTAATTCACAGGTTTTCCTGACTGAGTTAAACAATGATTTCTCGGTTATAAAGCACTTCATTATTACAATTAATCAGGTACAAGTTTATTTTCTCCGCAGTTGCTCCGATCGAGTGACGGGGTCGCCTTCAGACCGGCCTCAGGTCAGCAGAGTCTGATTTTCCAGGTGCTCGGCACAGAGCGATAATCGGCCAGTGCGAAAGTGATAACCCTTTACTGAGCTGAAATGTGTGTTGGGTCTGAACTGCTGGTCCCGCCTTTGATCAGTTAAATAAAACTGTGCTGGACACCAAACGGTTCAGTGAGTAAAAGTCCGCACTGGGTTCCAAGGACCAGGTTCCCAGCCCTGTTTACTGAACTGCAAATTCTAACATGGGAAGGAGGCACCGCTGGACTTGGCTGGGTTAAATCCGCAGAGTTCGTGTTCCTACTTTCTGTCCTGCAACCCCTTTTAAATGTGTCTGTGGGGAGACTGGTGGAGACCAGGAGTGGGATTAACCCAGAAACCCTTGATGTAAAATGAACTGCCCTCAGTCACAGTCTGAGCCCACACTCACAGAATAGCCGCAACCCACGCTGGAGAAATTATCGGACCGCGGGTAATAGGCTTTAGAGAGGAAGGGTAAAGGGAGAAATCGAAGAATAAAACACAAAAATGAAGCTTAGAAGCTATATTAATCTTACCCTGATCCCGCAAGGATTTTCTGTCTAATTCCGTGTAGATTTTGCAAGTTATATCCTAGTTATTTCATTACAACCAATCAGCTAGATGTTCCTTGTTGTATTTTAGCAAGTCACAAATTGTGAATTTGATTTGATCCTTGTTCTGTGAGATTCAGAGCCCCGCCCTCTGGGTGAAACCAGCTGCCCGCCCTCAGGGTGAATTTCAACTCAAACATTTCTCATTTGCTTCAGAACAGGGAGCGGCCAGTATAACCAGATCAAATCGAAGCCGTTTGACAATTCGCTGTCGCTTCACCTGTGAACAAAGTTAATGATAAAATGTTATCCCTTCTTGTTCCTGGGAAGTTCAGTAAAACCGATACATGTTAAGAAATAAATTGTTACATTTCCATCTGGGACATTGTTTGTTAAAATTCCAATCGATTTCCTGATGTTAGGGCTTTGAGACCAGAATCCCAGAGCCAGTGTCTTGTTAATGAGCTGAGAGGAGGCTGTTTTTGTACGTGAGGACATTAATCATTTCAACGCCGAATTAAACTATCCCTGAGCATCAATCGCCTGAGCTACTGGGGGAATGAATACTGAATTTCCAGAGTTATATTTTTCATTGTGAATCTGCTGCAGATACATCCGTGACATTGTTAGACACAGAAAGGACCAGTCCTCTCCTGTAGTCGTTTTCAAGATTGGAGTCTCCTCATTTTCAGGGTGGTTCTCAGACAGTAAAAAATATTCCCTCTCCGGGATGGAATTGCCTGAAGAGAGAAACTGTTTGAGGACGCATTGTGGTGATAATTCTGAGGAGAGGACTGCGATATATTATTTATCTTTCTCATTTCACCTCTGTTTTTAAACAGAATTAAGGATTCATCCCGGCCGGAAGCACAGCGAGAAGATGCGGCCCCAAACATCGCCCGATATTTGTCTTCGTGTGAACACCCCCGCCATACATCTTCCCTTTATTGCTAATTAATATATATCGTCAGGTTAAGCTGGAAGCTTTCGATTATAAGGAAACATTCATATGAACAAGTCCATCTCAGTAAATTCACTGTTAAATGAACAGGGCGGGTAAGTGCTGCGTTTCAAATTATAGAAGTGCCGATAGTGCAGATACAGAGAGCGATTTCCCCTGGTGGGAGATTCCAGATTCACATTGTATCACGATCCTGCCGGGTAGTTATGGGGTTTCACAGCGTATGAGGATGCTGCCAGGTTTGATTGGGGTTTAGCAGTGTATCAGGATCCTGCCAGGTGTGTATGGGGTTTCACAGTGTATTAGGATCCTACCAGGTGTGTATGGGGTTTCACACTGTATCCGGATCCTGCCGGGTATTTATGGGGCTACACAGTGTATCTGGATCCTGACAGGTTTGTATGGGGTTTCACAGTGTATCAGGATCCTAGCAGGTGTGTATGGGGTTTCACAGTGTATCAGGGTCCTGCCAGGTGTGTATGGGGTTTCACAGTGTATCAGGATCCTGCCAGGTGTGTATGGGGTTTCACAGTGTATCAGGGTCCTGCCAGGTGTGTATGGGGTTTCACAGTGTATCAGGATTCTGCCAGGTGTGTATGGGGTTTCACAGTGTATCAGGATCCTGCCACGTGTGTATGCGGTTTCACAGTGTAGCAGGGTCCAGCCATGTGTGTATGGGGTTTCACAGTGTATCAGGATCCTGCCAGGTGTGTATGGGGTTTCACAGTGTATCACGATCCTGCCAGGTGTGTATGGGGTTTCACAGTGTATCAGGATCCTGCCAGGTGTGTGTGGGGTTTCACAGTGTATCAGGATCCTGGCAGGTATTTTTGGGGTTTCACAGTGTATGAGGATCCTGCCGGGTATTTATTTGGTTTCACAGTGTATGAGGATCCTGCCGGGTATTTATTTGGTTTCACAGTGAATGAGGATGCTGCCAGGTTTGAATGGGGTTTAGCAGTGTATCAGGATCCTGCCAGGGGTGTGTGGGGTTTCACAGTGAATTAGGAGCCTACCAGGTGTGTATGGGGTTTCACAGTGTATCAGGATCCTGCCAGGTGTGTATGGGTTTTTTCAAACTGCATCAGGGTCTTGCCACGTGCGAAGGGGGTTTCACAGTGTATCAGGATCCTGCCAGGTGTGTATGTGTTTTCACAGTGCATCAGGATTCTGCCAGGTGTGTATGGAGTTTCACAGTTTATCTGGATCCTGCCAGGTGTGTGTGGGTTTTCACAGTGTATCAGGATCCTACCAGGTGTGTATGGGGTGTCACAGTGTATCAGGATCCTGCCAGGGGTGTATAGGGTTTCACAGTGTATCAGGATCCTGCCAGGTGTGTATGGGGTTTCACAATGTATCAGGATTCTGCCAGGTGTGTATGTGTGTTTTCACAGTGTATCAGGATCCTGTCAGGTGTGTATGGGTTTTCACTGTGTATCAGGATCCTGCCAGGTGTGTATGGGTTTTCACAGTGTATCAGGATCCTGTCAGGTGTGTATGGGTTTTCACAGTGTATCAGGATCCTGCCAGGGGTGTATGGGGTTTAACAGTGTATCAGGATCCTGCCAGGTGTGTGTGGGTTTTCACTGTGTATCAGGATCCTGTCAGGTGTGTATGGGTTGTCACTGTGTATCAGGATCCTGCCAGGTGTGTTTGGGATTTCACAGCGTATCAGGATCCTGCCAGGTGTGTATGGGGTTTCACAGTGTATTAGGAGCCTACCAAGTGTGTATGGGGTTTCACATTGTATCCGAATCCTGCCGCGTATTTATGGGGCTACACAGTGTATCTGGATCCTGACAGGTTTGTATGGGGTTTCACAGTGTATCAGGATCCTAGCAGGTGTGTATGGGGTTTCACAGTGTATCAGGTTCCTGCCAGGTGTGTATGGGGTTTCACAGTGTATCAGGATCCTGCCAGGTGTGTATGGGGTTTCACAGTGTATCAGGATCCTGCCAGGTGTGTATGGGGTTTCACAGTGTATCAGGATCCTGCCAGGTGTGTATGGGGTTTCACAATGTATCAGGATCCTGCCAGGTCTGTATGGGGTTTCACAGTGTATCAGGATCCTGCCAGGTGTGTATGGGGTTTCACAGTGTATCAGGATCCTGCCAGGTATGTATGGGGTTTCACAGTGTATCAGGATCCTGCCACGTGTGTATGGGGTTTCACAGTGTATCAGGGTCCAGCCATGTGTGTATGGGGTTTCATAGTGTATCAGGATCCTGCCAGGTGTGTATGGGGTTTCACAGTGTATCAGGATCCTGCCAGGTGTGGATGGGGTTACACAGTGTATCACGATCCTGCCAGGTGTGTATGGGGTTTCACAGTGCATCAGTATCCTGCCAGGCGTGTGTGGGGTTTTACTGTGTATCAGCATCCTGCCAGGTATTTATGGGGTTTCACAGTGTATGAGGATCCTGCCGGGTATTTATGGGGTTTCACAGTGTATGAGGATCCTGCCGGGTATTTATGTGGTTTCGCAGTGTATGAGGATGCTGCCAAGTTTGAATGGGGTTTAGCAGTGTATCAGGATCCTGCCAGGGGTGTGTGGGGTTTCACAGTGAATTAGGAGCCTACCAGGTGTGTATGGGGTTTCACAGTGTATCAGGATCCTGCCAGGTGTGTATGGGTTTTTTTCAAACTGCATCAGGGTCCTGCCACGTGCGAAGGGGGTTCCACAGTGTATCAGGATCCTGCCAGGTCTGTATGGGGTTTCACTGTGTATCAGGATCCTGCCACGTGTGTATGCGGTTTCACAGTGTAGCAGGGTCCAGCCATGTGTGTATGGGGTTTCACAGTGTATCAGGATCCTGCCAGGTGTGTATGGGGTTTCACAGTGTATCACGATCCTGCCAGGTGTGTATGGGTTTCACAGTGTATCACGATCCTGCCAGGTGTGTATGGGCTTTCACAGTGTATCAGGATCCTGCAGGTATTTGTGGGGTTTCACAGTGTATGAGCATCCTGCAGGGTATTTATTGGGTTTCACAGTGTATGAGGACCCTGCCGGGTATTTATTGGGTTTCACAGTGAATGAGGATCCTGCCAAGTTTGAATGGGGTTTAGCAGTGTATCAGGATCCTGCCAGGAGTGTGTGGGGTTTCACAGTGAATTAGGAGCCTACCAGGTGTGTATGGGGTTTCACAGTGTATCAGGATCCTGCCAGGTGTGTATGGGTTTTTTCAAACTGCATCAGGGTCTTGCCACGTGCGAAGGGGGTTTCACAGTGTATCAGGATCCTGCCAGGTGTGTATGTGTTTTCACAGTGCATCAGGATTCTGCCAGGTGTGTATGGAGTTTCACAGTGTATCTGGATCCTGCCAGGTGTGTGTGGGTTTTCACAGTGTATCAGGATCCTACCAGGTGTGTATGGGGTGTCACAGTGTATCAGGATCCTGCCAGGGGTGTATAGGGTTTCACAGTGTATCAGGATCCTGCCAGGTGTGTATGGGGTTTCACAATGTATCAGGATTCTGCCAGGTGTGTATGTGTGTTTTCACAGTGTATCAGGATCCTGTCAGGTGTGTATGGGTTTTCACTGTGTATCAGGATCCTGCCAGGTGTGTATGGGTTTTCACAGTGTATCAGGATCCTGTCAGGTGTGTATGGGTTTTCACAGTGTATCAGGATCCTGCCAGGGGTGTATGGGGTTTAACAGTGTATCAGGATCCTGCCAGGTGTGTGTGGGTTTTCACTGTGTATCAGGATCCTGTCAGGTGTGTATGGGTTGTCACTGTGTATCAGGATCCTGCCAGGTGTGTTTGGGATTTCACAGCGTATCAGGATCCTGCCAGGTGTGTATGGGGTTTCACAGTGTATTAGGAGCCTACCAAGTGTGTATGGGGTTTCACATTGTATCCGAATCCTGCCGCGTATTTATGGGGCTACACAGTGTATCTGGATCCTGACAGGTTTGTATGGGGTTTCACAGTGTATCAGGATCCTAGCAGGTGTGTATGGGGTTTCACAGTGTATCAGGTTCCTGCCAGGTGTGTATGGGGTTTCACAGTGTATCAGGATCCTGCCAGGTGTGTATGGGGTTTCACAGTGTATCAGGATCCTGCCAGGTGTGTATGGGGTTTCACAGTGTATCAGGATCCTGCCAGGTGTGTATGGGGTTTCACAATGTATCAGGATCCTGCCAGGTCTGTATGGGGTTTCACAGTGTATCAGGATCCTGCCAGGTGTGTATGGGGTTTCACAGTGTATCAGGATCCTGCCAGGTATGTATGGGGTTTCACAGTGTATCAGGATCCTGCCACGTGTGTATGGGGTTTCACAGTGTATCAGGGTCCAGCCATGTGTGTATGGGGTTTCATAGTGTATCAGGATCCTGCCAGGTGTGTATGGGGTTTCACAGTGTATCAGGATCCTGCCAGGTGTGGATGGGGTTTCACAGTGTATCACGATCCTGCCAGGTGTGTATGGGGTTTCACAGTGCATCAGGATCCTGCCAGGCGTGTGTGGGGTTTTACTGTGTATCAGCATCCTGGCAGGTATTTATGGGGTTTCACAGTGTATGAGGATCCTGCCGGGTATTTATGGGGTTTCACAGTGTATGAGGATCCTGCCGGGTATTTATGTGGTTTCGCAGTGTATGAGGATGCTGCCAAGTTTGAATGGGGTTTAGCAGTGTATCAGGATCCTGCCAGGGGTGTGTGGGGTTTCACAGTGAATTAGGAGCCTACCAGGTGTGTATGGGGTTTCACAGTGTATCAGGATCCTGCCAGGTGTGTATGGGTTTTTTTCAAACTGCATCAGGGTCCTGCCACGTGCGAAGGGGGTTTCACAGTGTATCAGGATCCTGCCAGGTGTGTATGTGTTTTCACAGTGCATCAGCATTCTGCCAGGTGTGTATGGGGTTTCACAGTGTATCTGGATCCTGCCAGGTGTGTGTGGGTTTTCACAGTGTATCAGGATCCTATCAGGTGTGTATGAGGTGTCACAGTGTATCAGGATCCTGCCAGGTGTGTATGGGGTTTCACAATGTATCAGGATTCTGCCAGGTGTGTGTGTGTGTTTTCACAGTGTATCAGGATCCTGTCAGGTGTGTATGGGTTTTCACTGTGTATCAGGATCCTGCCAGGTGTGTGTGGGTTTTCACATTGTATCAGGATCCTGCCAGGTGTGTATGGGGTTTAACAGTGTATCAGGATCCTGCCAGGTGTGTGTGGGTTTTCGCTGTGTATCAGGATCCTGTAAGGTGTGTATGGGTTGTCACTGTGTATCAGGATCCTGCCAGGTGTGTGTGGTGTTTCACAGTGTATCAGGATACTGCCAGGTGTGTGTGGGATTTCACAGTGTATCAGAATCCAGCCAGATGTGTATGGGGTTTCACAGTGTATCAGAATCCTGCCAGGTGTGTATGGGGTTTCACAGTGCATCAGGATCCTGCCAAGTGTGTATGGGTTTTCACAGTTTATCAAGATCCTGCCAGGTGTGTATGAGTTTTCAAGTGTTCATGGGGTTTCACAGTGTATCAGAATCCTGCCAGGTGTGTATGGGGTTTCACAGTGCATCAGGATCCTGCCAAGTGTGTATGGTTTTTCACAGTTTATCAAGATCCTGCCAGGTGTGTATGAGTTTTCACAGTGTATCAGGATCCTGCCAGGTGTGTATGGGTTTCGCAGTATTTTGGTATCCTGCCAAGTGCGTGCGGGATAATAACGCTTATTTTCTCACACACTGCAGGAGAAATCCAGCATCATTCTTGAGGTAGATTACATTCTGCGGGGAATATTGAAGTGGTGGTGATCATTGCTGAATGTAATGATTCTGCACTCGGTTTCACAGTCCAGCAGCGTTGTAATATTTTTTATTGACATATTTGTGTTTATTATATTTGCAAGGTTAAATGTAAACATTAACTTACGGTATTTTATAAATATTATATCTATTCTCATACACAATATATACTTGGCAATGGTACCTCGGATTTCTGTGGGTAGTGACATAGATTCATGCAGTCACAGAGTGATAGATTAATAGTTTCATAACGGCAATGTAGGATGCCTTTCGGCCCATCGAGTACGCGCCGGTTCTCTGTAGAGCAAGCCAATCAGTCCCATTCCCACTCTATCCACGTAGCTCTTAAGTTTATTTCCCTCAAGTGACTATCCAGTGTCCCCTTTAAAACATTGAGTGTCACCACTTCCAACACTTCCATCGGCAGCGAATTCCAGGTCATCACTACTCGCTGTATAAAATAGTTTTTCTCACATCACCCCTGTATCTCTTGCCCACAACCTTAAATCTGTGTCCAGTAGTCCTTGTACCGTCAACTAGTGGGAACAGCCTTTCCCCGTCTATCCTGTCCAAACCAGTCACAATCTTGTACACCTCTATCAAATCACCCCTCAAACTCCGTTGCTCTAATAAGAACAATCCATCTTCTCCAACCTGTCGTTGTACCTAAGATCCCCATCCCCGGAACCATGCTGGTAAATCTCCTCTGCATCCTCTCAAGGGCCTTCACATTCTTCCTAAACTAAGGTGACCAAAACATGGATGCTATACTCCAGTTGTGGCCTAACCAGCGCTTTGTAAAGGTTCAGCATAACTTCTCTACTTTTGTACTCAATATCTCTATTTATGAAGCCCAAGATCCCATATGGTTTGCTAACCAGTCTCTCAATATGTCCTGCCATCTTCAGGGAACTATGCACATTTACCCCCAGGTCCCTCTGTCCCTGCATACTCTTTAAAACTGTGCCATTAAGTGTATATTGCCTTTCCCTGTTCCTTCAGCCCAAATGCATCACCTCACACTTCTCTGTATTAAATTCCATCTGTCACTTGTCTGTCCATGCTGCTAGCCCTTCTATGTCCCGTTGCAGTCGATTGGTATCATTATCACTGTTTGCAACACCTCCACGTTTGTAGTCATCGTCAAATTGAGAAATTCTTCTCAGTATTCCTAAGGGGATTCCAATATACAATCATTTGTATGTATCAAATAAAGCAGTGGCCCGAGCACTGACCCTTGGGGAACACCATTGTCTACCATCCTCAAGTCTGAACAATAGCCATTTACCACAACTCCCTGTTTTCTCTCCTTAATCCAATTCCTTATCCAAGCTAACACTAACCCACCTATTCCATGAGCCTCAAATTTTAACCAGTCTTCTATGTGGTACTTATCAAAGCCTTCCGAAAATCCATGTAGACAACATCCTTTGCATCCCCTTCACCAATTCACTCTTACTTCATCAAAAAATTAAATTAGATTTGTCATACACGATATGCCTTTTACAAATCCGTGTTGGCTCTCCTTAATTAGCTTAAACCTCACCAAGTATCCGTTTATTTTTTCCTTCATTATTGTTTCCAAAATTTACCCACCAGTGATGTTAAACTGACCGGCCTTTGGTTACTAGGATTGACATTACAACCTTTCTTGAACAATGGTGTCACATTTGCCACTTTCCAATCCTCAGGCACCTCCCCCGCACCCCAATTCCATTAGCAACCTGGAATGCAAGCCTTCTGGACCAGGCGGCCTGTCCACGCTAAGCATACCCAGACATTCTAGTACATCCTATTTATCAATTTACACCCGTTCCATTGCTTCTACCATTTCCATTTCGACCGACAGTTTGTCAGCATCCACCTCCTTAGTAAACACCGATACAAATTACTCATTGAGTACTCTAGCCTTGTCCTGCGCCTCTAAGCATATATCACCTTCCATATCTCTAATAGGCCCCACCCCGCCTCTTACTTCCCGCTTATTGTTTACATGCCGGTAGAAGATTTTTGGGTTCCCTTTCATGTTAACCGCCATTCTACTCTCATATTCTCTCTTTACCAATCTTATTTTCATCTTCACATCCACTCTCAACTTATCGTATTTGGACTAGTTCACCCTTGAAGAATTCACCTGACATGCACCATACACCCTCTTTTTTTGTTTCATTATCTTCTCTATCTCTCTCGTCATCCAAGGAACCCTTGTTTTGGTTATGTTACCCTTCCCTCTTCTTGGAATGTACCTAACCTGTACTTGGAACATATCCTCCTTAAAGATCACTCATTGTTCCGTTACAGTTTTTCCTGTCAGTCTTTGGTTCCATTTTATCCTGGCTAGATCATTTCGCATCCCATAGAAGTTAGCCCTATTCCAGTTTAGAAGTTCGACTTTAGATTGTTCCTTGCTCCTCTCCATTGCTAATCTAAATCTTATGATACGATGATCACTCGTAACTAAGTGTTCTCCCACAAACACTTGGTCGAACTGGGTCACCTCATTTCCCAGCACCAGATCCAGCAATGCCTCCTTTCTAGTTTGTCCAAGTACATGTTGGTCAAGGAAATTCTCCTGAAAGCAATTCAAAAATTCCCCCCCACTTTCCCCTTTTCCCCAGCATTACCACAATCGATATTTTTTCACAAAGGAGAGGGGCGAAGCAGACAATTTTATCGGGGGGAGGAGTGTGAAATATTAGATGAAATAAACATAGTCAGAGAGGAAGCATTAAGGGGTTTAGCAGCTTTAAAAGTGGTTAAATCCCCAGGCCCGGATGAAATGTATCCCAGACTGTTAAGCAAAGCAAAAGAGGAAAGTGGCCCTAGAAATAGTAGATGCATTGCTGGTCATCTTTCAAAATTCTATAGACTCTGGAACAGTTCCCATGGATTGGAGGGTAGCTAATGTAACCCCACTATTTAAAAAAGGTGGTAGAGAAAAAACGGGGAAGGCTGACATCGGTAGTGGGCAAAATGCTACAGTCCATTATAAATGATGTAATAGCAAAGCACTTGGAAAACAGTGACAGGATCGGACAATGTCAATATGGATTTACAAAAGGTAAATCATGCCTGACGAATATACTGGAATTTTTGGAGGATGTAACTGGTAGAATAGATAAGGGAGAACCAGTGGATGTGGTGTATTTGGACTTTTAGAAGTCTTTCGATAAAATCCCGCATAAGAGATTAGCATGCAAATTTAAAGCACATGGGATTGGGGGTAAGGTACTGATTTGGATAGAGAACTGGTTGGCAGACAGGAAGCAAAGAGTTGGAATAAATGGGTCTTTTTCCGAGTGGCAGGCAGTGACTAGTGGGGTACCGCAGGGATCGGTGCTAGGACCCCAGCTATTCACAATATATATTAATGATCTAGACGAGGGAACTAAATGTAATATCTCTAAGTTTGCAGACGACACAAAGCTGGGTGGGCGTGTGTGCTGTGAGGAAGATGCAGAGAAACTCCAGTATGATTTGGACAGGTTGGGTGTTTGGGCAGATGCATGGCAGATGCAGTATAATGTGGATAAATGTGAGGTTATCCACTTTGGTGGCAAAAACAAGAAGACAGATTATTATCTGAACGGCACTAGATCGTGAAAAGGGGAAGTGCAACCAGATCTGGGAGTCCTTGTGCACCAGTCGCTGAAGGTAAGCATGTAGGTGCAGCAGGCGGTAAAGAAGTCAAATGGTATGTTGGCCTTCATAGGGAGAGGATCCGAGTACAGGAGCAATGATGTCTTGCTGCAGTTGTACAAGGCCTTGGTGAGACCACACCTTGTGTATTGTGTGCAGTTTTGGTCGCCTTAACTGAGGAATGATGTTCTTGCCATGGAGTGAGTGCAGCGAAGATTTACCGGACTGATACCTGGGATGGCAGGAATGACGTATGAAGAGAGATTGGATCAATTAGGCTTATATTCGCTAGAGTTTAGAAGAATGAGAGGGGATCTATATTAAAACTTACAAAATTCTAACAGGACTAGATGCAGGAAGGATGTTCCCGATGGCGGGGGAGTCCAAAACCAGAGGTCACAGTCTAAGGATAAGGGGTAAGCCATTTAGGACTGAGATGAGGAGGAATTTCTTCACCCAGAGAGTGGTGAACCTGTGGAATTCTCTACCACAGAAGGCAGTTGAGACCAATTCGTTAAATATATTCAAGAAGGAGATAGAAACATAGAATCTAGGAGCAGGAGTAGGCCATTCGGCCCGTCGAGCCTGTTCCACCATTCAATACGATCATGGCTGATCATCCAAATCCAGTACCCTGTCCCTGCTTTAATCCCCACAGTACACATATCCCACACTACCCCCGTAACCCCACGTATTTAATTCCCCCTAACATATCCCATCCTATCCCCATAACCCCACATATTTAATCCCCCCCTAACACTAAGGGTCAATTTATCATAGCCAAATCAACCTAACCCGCACATTTTTGGACTGTGGGAGGAAACCGGAGCACCCGGAGGAAACCCACGCAGACACGGGGAGAATGTGCAAACTCCACACAGACAGTCACCCGAGGTCAGATTCGAACCCGGGTCCCTGGCGCTGTGAGGCACCAGTGCTAACCACTATGCCACCGTGTTGCCCAGAGATATATTTCTTAAGGCTAAAGGGATCAAGGGCTATGGGGAGAAAGCAGGGACAGGGTACTGAATTTGGATGATCGGCCATGATCTCATTAAATGGCGGAGCAGGCTCGAGGGGCCGAATGGCCTACTCCTGCTCCTTTCTTCTACGCTTCTATGCTTCTATGCAGAGGCCCTGACCATCATTTTTCAATCCTCTCTGGCTTCAGGTGTGGTGCCGGAGGACTGGAGGATTGCTAAAGTAGAACCCTTGTTTAAAAAGGGAGAAATGGATAGACCGAACAATTACAGACCAGTCAGCCTAAGCTCGGTGGTGGGAAAATTATTGGAAAGAATTCTGACGGACAGGATAAATCTTCATTTAGAAAGACATGGATTAATCAAGGATAGTCAGCATGGATTTGTTAAGGGAAGTTCGTGTCTGACAAACTTGATTGCATTTTTTGAGGAGATAACAAGGAGGGTAGATGAGGGTAGTGCGTTTGATGTAGTGTATATGGACTTTAGCAAGGCTTTTGATAAGGTTCCACATGGCAGACTGGTCACGAATTTGAAAGCCCATGGGATTCAGGGCAAAGCGTCAAGTTGGATTCAATACTGTCTTGGAGACAGGAAGCAGAGGGTAATGGTTGATGGGTGTTTTTGTGACTGGAAGGCTGTCTCCAGTGGGGTTCCGCAGGGCTCAGTACTAGGTCCCTTGCTGTTTGTGCTATGTATCAACGATCTTGACTGGAATATAGGGGGTATGATTAAGAAGTTTGCAGAGTATACTAAAATCGGCTGTGTGGTTGATACTGAAGAAGAAGCTGTAGACTGCAGGAAGATATCAATAAATTGGCCAGGTGGGAAGAACAGTGGCAAATGGAATTCAATCCGGAGAAGTGTGAGTTAATGCATCTGGGGAGGGTTAACAAGGAAAGGGTATACACATTAAATGGTAGGACACTGAGAAGAGTAGAGGAACAAAGTGACCTTGGAGTGCATGTCCACGGATCCCTGAAGATAGCAGGCCAAGTAGATAAGTCATACAGAATGCTTGCCTTTATTAGCCGTTGCATATAATGCAAGAGCAGGGGGGTTATGCTTCAACAGTATAATTCACTAGTTTGGCCTCAGCTAGAGTTCTGCGTGCAGTTCTGGTCACCACATTACAGGAAAGATGTGATTGCACTAGAGAGGGTACAGAGGAGATTTACAAGGATGTTTCCGGGGTGTAGATAATCTTAGCTATGAGGAAAGACTGAATAAGCTGGGTCTGTTTTCCTTGGAACAGAGGAGGCTGAGGGGAGACCTCATTGAGGTGTATAAAATTATGAGGGATATAGATAAAGTGGATTGAAAGGAACTATTTCCCTTAGCAGCGGGGTCAAAAAGCCTGGGGGCACAGATTTAAAGTAATTGGGTGAATGTTTAGAGGGGATTTGATGGGAAATTTCTTCACTCGGAGGATTGTGCAGGTCTGGAACTCACTGCCTGAAAGGGTGGAAGAGGCAGGAACCCTAACTACACTTAAAAATTACTTGCATGTGCACTTGGGAAGCTCCAACATGCAGAGCTACGGCCCAAGACTGGGAAGTGGGATTAGGCTGGATAGCACTTTGTTGGCCGGCGCGGATACGATGGGCCGAAATGGCCTCCTTCCATGCTGTAACTTTCTATGATTCTATTCTATGATATTTGTATATTAAAGTCCCCCAATATCACCACACAATAGCTATTGCATATTTCTGTGATTGCCCTGCAGATTTGCTCCTCTACCTCCCTCTCTCTATTTGGAGGCCTATAGAATACCCGCAATAGCGTGATCATACCCTTTTTGCTCCTCAACTTTAACCAAATGGATTCTGTCCTTGACCCCTCAAGAACACCTCCCTTTCCGGCACTACAATGTCTTTCTTAATCAGCACTCTCCTCCCACCTCCCCTATCTTTTCTGAACATCTTGTCCGTGTGTTCATGGAGATGTGTCCTGGTTGGTGCTTCCAATTGAATATATTGACCATATCTCTCATGGTGTCAACAGCTGACTAATGAGCACTGTAGGGGGTGAGGACATTTACTGCTGTTCCACTAATAGTAACACTAATGTAGAATGTACTGAATGATGTAACTTTAAACAGTAAGCTGAAGCAGAGCATTTATGTTTGGAATATCTTTGTGGTCTTACAAACTCAGAAATAGCCATAAATATAAAATTGGTAGATTGCCTTCTGTTTCACGATCACAATTTGTGTGCGTGTCTTCTGTGTCTGTGTCCACGCACGACTGTCCAATCCAACGATCAGTCAGCATCATTTCCATTCCCCACTGGGGAAATATAAAATTGATTTTGTCTCGGAGCTGTAATTTCTCCAAACTTTAGTTGAATTGTTTCTCGGTCAGCCCCACACCCCTCTGATCCAGCCCCACAACCCACTGACCAAGCCCCACAACCCAATGACCAAGCCCCGCCTCCACTGACCCAGGCCCAAACCACAGTAACCGGGCCCCGCCCCCTACTGACCCAGCACCGCACCCCACTGATCCAGCCCAACACCAGACTGACCCAGCCCCACACCACACTGACCCAGCCCCACACCCCGCTGACGCAGCCCCGCACCCCACTGACACAGCCCCACACCCCACTGACCCAGCCCCAGCCGCACACCACACTGACCCAGACACACACCCCACTGACACAGCCCCACACCCCACTGACCCAACCCCACACCCCACTGACCCAGCCCCAGCCCCACACCACACTGACCCAGCACCGCACCCCACTGACCCAGCCCGCATCCCACTGAACCAGCCCGCACCCCACGGACACAACACCGCACCCCACTGACCCAGCCCCACACCCCACTGACCCAGCCCCGCACCCCACTGACCCAGCCCCGCACCTCACTCACCCAGCCCTGCACCCCACTGACACAGCCCCACACCCCACTGACTCAGCCCCACAACCACACCCCACTGACCCAGCCCCGCACCCCACTGACCCAGCCCCGCACCTCACTGACCCAGCCCTGCACCCCACTGACACAGCCCCACACCCCACTGACTCAGCCCCACAACCACACCCCACTGACCCAGCCCCACACCCCTCTGATCCAGCCCCACAACCCACTGACCAAGCCCCACAACCCACTGACAAGCCCACACCCCACTGACCCAGTACCACACCCACTGACCCAGTACCACACCCACTGACCCAGCCCCGCACCCCACTAACCCAGCCCCACTCCCCACTGACCCAGACCCGCACCACACTGACGCAGACCCACACCCCACTGACCCAGCCCCACACCCCACTGACCCAGCCCCACACCCCACTGAACCAACCCCGCACCCCACTGACACAGCCCCACACCCCACTGACCCAACCACATACCCCACTGACCCAGCCCCACATCCACACCCCACTGACCCAACCCCACACCCCACTGACCCAGCCCCACACCACACTGAACCATCCTCAAACTCCCCTTTGACCCAGCCCCACGACCCACTGACCCAGCCCCAGAACCCACTGACCAAGCCCCGCCCCCCACTGACCCAGCCCTACACCACACTGACCGAGCCCTGCCCCCCACTGACCCAGCCCCGCACCCCTCTGACCCAGCCCCGCACCCCACTGACCCAGCCCCGCACCCCACTGACCCAGCCCCACACCCCACTTACCCAGCCCCACACCACACTGACCCAGCCACGCACCCCACTGCCCCAGCCCCACACCACACTGACCCACCCCCACACCCCACTGACCCAGCCCCACCCGCACACCCCACTGACCCAGCCCCACACCCACACCTCACTGACCCAGCCCCACACCACACTGACCCAGTCCCAGCCCAACACCGCTTTGCGGAACAACTCCATTCAGTACGTAAGGATGACCCCGAGCTTCCGGTCGCTTGTCATTTTAATTCACCCCTCCACGCTCACTCAGACCTCACCGTCCTCGCCCTCTTGCATTGTTCCACGGAAGCGCAGCGTAAGCTCCAGGAACAGCACCTCATCTTCCGTTTAGGCACTTTACAGCCTTCCGGACTCAATATCGAGTTCAACAATTTCAGATCATAACCCCGGCCCCTACCACATATGTATACATTTTATCCACTCTTTTGGTCCGTGCCATTTTCCTTTTTTTTCTCTCTCTCTCCCCCCACGGCAGCTGTCTCTGATTCTGCCAGCATTTCACACCTTACCTTTTGTTTCTCAACCTGTTCCATTACCATCTCGTCTTGCCTTGAGCATCTCTCAATGTCTCTACTTACTAAAGACCAACCCTTTTGTTCTTTTATTCCTCCCCCCAGTCTCCCCCTTGCATTTTTATCTGTTTATTTCCTGCTCTTTCAGTTCCGACGAAGGGTTTCGACCTGAAACGTTAACTCTCTTTCTCTCTCCACGGATGTTACCTGGCCTGCTGAGTTTTCCAGCGTTTTCTGTTGTTATTTCGGATTTCCAGCATCCGCAGTATTTTGCTATCGTATTACCGCGCTGACCAAGCCCCATACCCCACTGAGCCAAGACCCGCACCTCACTGACCCAGGCCCCACACCCCACTTACCCAGCCCCACACCCCACTGACCAAGCCCCACACACACACCCCACTACCCAGCCCCACACCTCACTGACCCAGGCCCCACACCCCACTACCCAGCCCTACACCCACACCACACTGACCCAGCCCCCACCCACACCTCACTGACCCAGCCCACACCCACACCCCACTGACCCAGCCCCACACCCACACCCCACAACCCAGTTCCACACCAATAACCCACTGACCCAGCCCAACACCCACACCCCACTGACCCAGCCCCAAACTCTCAAAGGGGTGTGGGTGTGTTGGCTGGGTCAGTGGGGTGTGTGTGTGGGGCTGGGTCAGTGGGGTGTGGGTGTTGGGTCTGTGGGGTTTCGTTGTGGCGCTGTGTCAGTGGGGTGTGGGTGTGCTGCTGAGTCAGTGAGGTGTGGGTGTGGGGCTGGGTCAGTGGGGTGTGGGGCTGGGTCAGTGTGGTGAGGGTGTGGGGCTGGATCAGTGGGGTGTGGGACTGGGTCAGTGGGGTGTGGGACTGGTCAGTGTGTTGTGGGTGTGGGGCTGGGTCAGTGGGGTGTGAGTGTAGGGCTGAGTCAGTGGGGTGTCGGTGTGGGGCTGGGTCAGTGGGGTGTCGGTGTGGGGTTGGGTCAGTGGGGTGTAGAGCTGGGTCAGTGGGGTGTGGGTGTGGGGCTGGGTCAGTGGTGTGTGGGTGTGGGACTGGGTCAGTGGGGTGTTTGGTGCGGGGCTGGGTCAGTGATGTGTGTGGCTGGGTCAGTGGGGTGTGGGATTGGGGCTGGGTCAGTAGGGTGTGCGGCTGGGTCAGTGGGGTGTGGGGCTGGTCAGTGTGTTGTGGGTGTGGGGCTGGGTCAGTGGGGTATGGGGCTGGGTCAGTGGGGTGTGGGTATGGGGCTGGGTCAGTGGGGTGTGGGTGTGGGGCTGGGTCAGTGGGGTGTGGGTGTGGGGCTGGGTCAGTGGGGTGTGGGACTGGATCAGTGGGGTGTGGGGCTGGTCAGTGTGTTGTGGGTGTGGGGCTGGGTCAGTGGGGTGTGAGGCTGGGTCAGTGGGGTGAGCTGGTCAGTGGGGTGTCGGTGTGGGACTGGATCAGTGGGGTGTGGGTGTGTGGCTGGGTCATTAAGGTGTCGGTTTGGGGCTGGGTCAGTGTGGTGTGGGTGTGGGTCTGGGTCAGTAGGGGTGTCAGTGTGGTGCTGGGTCAGTGGGGTGTGGGGCTGGTTCAGTGGGGGGTGGGGCTGGGTCCGTGGGCTGTCGGTGTGGGGCTGGGTCAGTGTGTGTGGGTTGTGTGTCTGGGTCAGTGTGGTGTGGGTTTGGGGCTGGGTCAGTGGGGTGTGGGTGTGTGGCTGGGTCAGTGGGGTGGGGGTTTGGGGCTGGTTCAGTGGGGTATGGGTGTAGCGTTTGTTGAGTGGGGTGTCGGTATGTGGTTGGGTCAGTGGGGTGTGGGGCTGGGTCAGTGAGGTGTGGGTGTGCGGCTAGGTCAGTGGGCTGTCGGTGTGAGGCTGGGTCAGTGGGGTGTGGGGCTGGGTCAGTGGGTTGTGTGGCTGGGTCAGTGGGGTTTCGAGGCTGGGTCAGTGGGTTGTGGGGCTGGGTCAGGTTGTTGTTGGTGTGGGGCTGGGTCAGTGTCGCGTCGAGGCTGGGTCAGTGGGGTGTGGGGCTGGGTCAGTGGGGTGTGGGTGTGTGGCTGGGTCAGTGGGGTGTGTGGCTGGGTCAGTGGGATGTTGGTGTGGGGCTGGGTCAGTGGGGTGTGGGTGTGGGGCTGGGTCAGTGGGGTGTGGGGGTGGGTCAGTGGGGTGTGGGTGTGGGTTGGGTCAGTGTGGTGTGGGTGTGGGACTGGGTCAGTGGTGTGTGGGTGTGGGTTGGGTCAGTGTGGTGTGGGTGTGGGGCTGGGTCAGTGGGGTGTCGGTGTGGGGCTGGGTCAGTGTGGTGTGGGTGTGGGGCTGGTTCAGTGGGGTGTCGGTGTGGGGCTGGGTCAGTGGTGTGTCGGTGTGGGGCTGGGTCAGTGTGGTGTGGCTGTGGGGCTGGGTCAGTTGGGTGTGGGTGTGGGTTAGGTCTGTGTGGTGTGGGTGTGGGGCTCGGTCAGTGCGGTGTTGGTTCAGAGGAGGGTCTGTACCCCACTGACCAAGGCCCACACCGACACCGCACTGACCCAGCCCCACACCGTCACCCCACTGACCCAGCCCCTCACAGACCCCTACTGACCCAGCCGCACACCCACACCCCACTGACCCAGCCCCACATCCCACTGAACCAGCCGCACACCCCACTGATCCAGCCACACACCCACACCTCACTGACCCAGCCCCACACCCCCACCCCACTGACCCAGCCCCACACCGACACCCCACTGACGCAGCCTCACACCGACCCCTACTGACCCAGCCCTACACCCACACCCCACTGACCGAGCCCCACACCGACACCCCACTGACCCAGCCCCACACCCACACCCCACTGGCCCAGCCCCACACCGACACACCACTGACCCAGCCCTACACCGACAGGCTATTTACCCTGTCCTACACCGACACTCCTCTGACCCAGCCCTACACCGACAACCCACTGACCCAGCCCCACACCCACACCCCACTGACCAGCCCTACACCGACACCCCATTTACCCTGTCCTACACCGAGAGCGAACTGATATATTCCCAAACCGACCATCAAACGGATCATGTCCGCAGTGAGTGTACAACACTGTCAGATCGGGTTTGGGAGGTAGAATGTACCGAGTGCGGACAACGGAAGGGCTCCCACATCGCAGTGTGCGAGCAGCTTGTCAGGAAGATGCTCAGTGATAGAGTTATAGTTGAGGAGAAAAGAAACAGCTGATGAAACAATAACCACAGAGGATTCTAAACTCACTCACCTCAATACTTTTCAGCCTTGATCAACAGCACAGCCCGCTCCAGCTTAAAACTTCAGCAACTCCTTAATTGTATTTAAGAAGGGACACCAGAACACAGCAATGGAACGAAGCAAGTGCCGAGAAAGAATATCGAGGCTGCGAAGCTCTCTCCCATTATTGGCTTAACGCAGAGGCAAACCAGACAAATGTCCTGGACAGTCGGACAGAGCTCGGCAAAATGACACAAATGTAATCCATGGAGCCAGCTCTGTGTATCTCTGCATTGCTGCGGTTCAAGTTCTTGGCAGCAACGTCTGAAGGGCGGCATTCTACAATTCCCATCAAATACTTGTGCAAGTTTTGGCCCGTACACAAACAAGGATGAGAGGAATTGCTGAGAGCCGCCGGCCAGAGGCGTGGGCGATAAATCAGCGCCAAGGAGAGGGTTGTACTCGCCTGACTCACTCTTTACCGATTTAAATAACAAGACCGTTATTGGAGAAGGAATGCGATCCATAATCCTGGCCACATCAAGTTGACACCTGAATCCAGGGCTCTTAAAATGTAAAGTTTGTATTTGAAATCTGCCCTGATTTGGATTCTAAGCCAAAATACTAAAAACAGGTAAAGTTGCGATTCTTAACTCTTTAATGTCCATAGACACAGGGCGGGGTGCTCAGTGTGTTGCATTTCAAATATATTTCAGGATATTTATTTTCCCTCCCCCTCTCGATGAGCTGAAATTCACCCCCTGGAATTCTGCAGAATGTGGAAAAGATGGAGCTCAGCCTTGAATAGAAAGAATAAAGAATTAAATGAAGAAACATCATGTTTTAAACAGTAACTCAAATCTTCCATTGCTGAATCACACTGACACAAATTAACGTTAAGCACCTCTCTTATCAAACATTCTCATTGCTCTTTGTGGGAATGATCCGTATTACCGATCTTCTTTATGTTGTTTCTGCAGCAGTCAGACGGGTCGAATTCTCCAACATTCTAAAGCAGAGAGCGTTAAAAAAAGGAATGAAAAAAAATCAACAATTTCCAACCAAAAACGTTTCATTTTCCACAAGAGCTCCCGCCTCCTCCTACACCGCACTTGCAGGAGTTAAAACCCATGAAAATGAGGGAGGGCAGTGTTTTCCCTCACCCACAGTCCTGTTTCATGGGGTAAATTTGATTTAGTTTTCCTCTGGGGAAGTTTCGGCATTCGGTACTTCAGGCTAACCGGAACTGAGGAGCCTCCAATTCTGTCCATCCCAGTTTGGCATAAGAATAAAACAAAAAGGGTGACTCAACCGTGGCTAACATGGGAAATTAGGGATAGCATAAGATCCAAGGAGAGGTCATATAAATTGACCAGAAAATGCAGTAACCCTGAGGATTGGGAGCAGTTTAAGATTCAATAAAGGAGGGCAAAGGGATTAATTTAGAACGGGAAAATAGAATACGAGAGTAAGCTTGCAGGGAGCATAAAAACTGACTGTTAAAGCTTTTATAGATATGTGAAGAGAAAAAGATTAGTGAAATCTAGCATAGGTCCCTTGCAGTCAGAATCAGGGGAATTTATAATGGGGAACAAAGAAATTTCAGGCCAATTAAATACATATTTTTGTTCTGTCTTCACAAAGGAGTACACAAATAACCTCCCAGAGATGTTGGGGAACATAGGGTCTGAAGAAAGGGAGGAACTGAAAGAAATCAGTATTTGTAGGGAAATGGTGTTCGGGAAATTGAAGGTATTGAAGGCCGATAAATCCCCAGGGCCTGATAATCTACATCCTAGGGTACTTAAGAAAGTGGCCCTAGAAATATAGATGCATTGCTGATCATCTTCTGACATTCGATGGAATCTGGAACAGTACCCATGGATTGGAGGGTAGCTAATGTTAACCCACTATTCAGAAAGGTTGGTAGAGAGAAAACGGGGAATTGCTGACCGGTAAGCCTGACATCGGTGGTGGGGAAAATGCTGGAGTCCATTATAAAAGATGTAATAGCCGAGCACTTGGAAAACAATGACAGGATCGGACAAAGTCAACATGGATTTACAAAAGGTAAATCATGCTTGACTAATGTACTGGAATTTTTTGAGGATGTAACTTGTAAAATAGATAAGGGAGAACCAGTGGAGTGGTGTATTTGGACTTCCAAAAGGCTTTTGATAAGGTCCCGCATAAGAGATTAGCGTGTAAAGTTAAGGCACATGGGATTGGGGGCAAGGTATTCCCTTGGATAGAGAACTGTTTGACAGACAGAAAGCAAAGAGTTGGAATAAACGGGTCTTTTTCCGAGTGGCAGGCAGTGACTAGTGGGGTACTGCAGGGATCGGTCCTTAGACCCCAGCTATTCACAATATATATTAATAATCTAGGCAAGGGAACTAGATGTAATATCTCCAAGTTTGCAGACGACACAAAACTGGGTGGGCGTGTGTGCTGCGAGGAGGATGCCGAGAAACTCCAGGATGATTTGGACAGGTTGGGTGATTGGGCAGAATCGTGGCAGATGCAATTTAACGTGGATAAATGCGAGGTTATCCACTTTGGTGTCAAAAACAGAAAGGCAGATTATTATCTGAATGGCAATAGATTGGGAGAAGGGGAAGTGCAACGAGACCTGGGTGTCCTTGTGCACCAGTCAATGAAGGTAAGCATGCAGGTGCAGCAGGCGGTTAAGAAGGCAAATATTATGTTGGCCTTCATAGCGAGAGGGTTTGAGTACGGGAACAAGGATGTCTTGCTGCAGTTGTACAGGGCCTTGGTGAGACCACACCTTGAGTACTGTGTGCAGTTTCGGTCGCCTTATCTGAGGAAGGATGTTCTTGCCATAGAAGGAGTTCAGCGAAGATTAACAAGGCTGATACCTGGGATGGTAGGAATGATGTATGAAGAGAGAATGGGTCGATTGGGCTTATACTCGCTGGAGTTTAGAAGAATGAGAGGGGATCTCATTGAGAATTATAACATTCTGACAGGACAAGACAAACTAGATGCAGGAAGGATGTTCCCGATGGTCGGGAGGGCTCAGTGCTCAGGTAATGATTCTGTTTTGGAGGGATCAGTGCCCACGTAAAGATTCTGTTTGGGAGGGGTCAGTGGCCAGGATATGACTCTGTTTGGGTGGGTTCAGTGGCCAGGAAATGATTTTGTTCGCAAAGAGATAGTGCCCAGGTTATGACTCTGTTTGGGAGGAGTCAGTGCCCAGGAAATGATTCTGTTTGGGAGGAGTCAGTGCCCAGGAAATGGTTCTGTTTGGGAGGAGTCAGTGCCCAGGAAATGATTCTGTTTGGGAGGAGTCAGTGCCCAGGTAATGATTCTGTTTGGGAGGAGTCAGTGCCCAGGTAATGATTCTGTTTGGGAGGAGTCAGTGCCCAGGTAATGATTCAGTTTGGGAGGAGTCAGTGCCCAGGTAATGATTCAGTTTGGGAGGAGTCAGTGCCCAGGTAATGATTCTGTTTGCGAGGGTTCAGTGCCCAGGTAATGATTCTGTTTGGGAGGGCTCAGTGCCCAGGTAATGATTCTATTTGGGAGGGGGTCAGTGCCCAGGTAGTGATTCTGTTTGGGAGGAATCAGTGCCCAGGTAGTGATTCTGTTTGGGAGGGAGCAGTGCCAATAAAATGTTTATATTTGGGATGAGTCAGTGCCCAGATAATGATCCTGTTTGGGAGGGGTGAGTGCCCAGGTAATGATTCTGTTTGGGTGGGGTCATTAACCAGGTAATGATTCTGTTTGGGAGAGGTCAGTGCCCAGGTAATGATCCTGTTTGGAGGGGTCAGTGCCCAGGTAATGATCCTGTTTGGAGGGGTCAGTGCCCAGGTAATGAATCTGTTTTGGAGGGGTCAGTGCCCACATAAAGATTTTGTTTGGGAGGGGTCATTAACCAGGTAATGATTCTGTTTGGGAGAGGTTAGTGCCCAGGTAATGATCCTGTTTGGGTGGGTTCAGTGGCCAGGAAATGATTTTGTTCGCAAGGAGATAGTGCCCAGCTTATGATTCTGTTTGGGAGAAGTCAGTGCCCAGGTAATGATTCTGTTTGGGAGGAGTCAGTGCCCAGGAAATGGTTCTGTTTGGGAGGAGTCAGTGCCCAGGAAATGATTCTGTTTGGGAGGGGTCAGTGGCCAGGATATGACTCTGTTTGGGTGGGTTCAGTGGCCAGGAAATGATTTTGTTCGCAAAGAGATAGTGCCCAGGTTATGACTCTGTTTGGGAGGAGTCAGTGCCCAGGAAATGATTCTGTTTGGGAGGAGTCAGTGCCCAGGAAATGGTTCTGTTTGGGAGGAGTCAGTGCCCAGGAAATGATTCTGTTTGGGAGGAGTCAGTGCCCAGGTAATGATTCTGTTTGGGAGGAGTCAGTGCCCAGGTAATGATTCTGTTTGGGAGGAGTCAGTGCCCAGGTAATGATTCAGTTTGGGAGGAGTCAGTGCCCAGGTAATGATTCAGTTTGGGAGGAGTCAGTGCCCAGGTAATGATTCTGTTTGCGAGGGTTCAGTGCCCAGGTAATGATTCTGTTTGGGAGGGCTCAGTGCCCAGGTAATGATTCTATTTGGGAGGGGGTCAGTGCCCAGGTAGTGATTCTGTTTGGGAGGAATCAGTGCCCAGGTAGTGATTCTGTTTGGGAGGGAGCAGTGCCAATAAAATGTTTATATTTGGGATGAGTCAGTGCCCAGATAATGATCCTGTTTGGGAGGGGTGAGTGCCCAGGTAATGATTCTGTTTGGGTGGGGTCATTAACCAGGTAATGATTCTGTTTGGGAGAGGTCAGTGCCCAGGTAATGATCCTGTTTGGAGGGGTCAGTGCCCAGGTAATGATCCTGTTTGGAGGGGTCAGTGCCCAGGTAATGAATCTGTTTTGGAGGGGTCAGTGCCCACATAAAGATTTTGTTTGGGAGGGGTCATTAACCAGGTAATGATTCTGTTTGGGAGAGGTTAGTGCCCAGGTAATGATCCTGTTTGGGTGGGTTCAGTGGCCAGGAAATGATTTTGTTCGCAAGGAGATAGTGCCCAGCTTATGATTCTGTTTGGGAGAAGTCAGTGCCCAGGTAATGATTCTGTTTGGGAGGAGTCAGGCCCTGGGTAAAGATTCTGTTTTGGAGGGGTCAGTGCCCAGGTAATGATTCTGTTTGGGAGGGGTCAGTGCCCAGGTAATGATTCTGTTTGGGAGGGGTCAGTTCCCAGATAAAGATTCTGTTTTGGAGGGGTCAGTGCCCAGGTAATGATTCTGTTTGAGAGGAGCCAGTGCCCAGGTAATGATTATGTTTGGGAGGGGTCAGTGCCCAGGTAATGATTCTGTTTGAGAGGAGTCAGGGCCCATGTAATGATTATGTTTGGGAGGGGTGAGTGCCCACGCAAAGATTCTGTTTGGGAGGGGTCATTACCCAGTAATGATTCTGTTTGGGAGGAGTCAGTGACCAGGTAATGATTCTGCTAGGCAGGTGTCAGTGCCTAGAAAATAATTATGTTAATGAGGGGCTCAGTTCCCTGGTAATGATTAGGTTTGGGAGGCGTCAGTGTCCAGGTAGTGATTCTGTTTGGGAGGTGTCAGTGCCCAGGTAATGAATATGTTGGGGGGGGGGGGGGGGTCAGTTCCCAGGTAATGATTCTGTTCGGGAGGGTTTCAGTTCCCAGGTAATGATTAGGTTTGTGAGTAGTCAGTGCCCAAGTAATGATTCTGTTTGGGAGGGGTCAGTGCCCAGGTAATTATTCTGTTTTGGAGGGTTCACTGCCCAGGTAATAATTCTGTTTGGGTGGGGTCAGTGCCAAGGTAATGATTCTGTTTGAGAGGGGTCAGTGCCCATGTAATGATTCTGTTTGGGAGGGGTCACTGCCCAGGTAATATATCTGTTAGGGAGGGGTAAATATTTGTGACTGAAAGTGTATGTAACCGTTTCGCTTCAAAAGTACAGCCTATAGGCACTTTGGAAAAAAAATCAATTTTTTTATTAGCAACAAATTCAACATTACAACTGTTTCAAAATTAGAAAACAGCTAGTTTCCAACTTGAATGTTTTTATTGCACTAAGAAACCGCAAAAGTCTCTTTAAACTGTTTACAAATTTTATCCAAAGATGTATCTTTGCAAATGTTTACAAAGTAGAAAATAGCTAGGTAACATTTAAAAGTTAGTACTAAGAACAACAAAACAGTACGTTGAAAGTCTTTTTTTGCTGCAATAAAAGTTCACTGTTTCACTTTAAATTGTGTCTGTTCCTTTCTTTGCCTTGCTGGTGGAGGGGGAGGTACAAGGCGTCACTATCATCACCTCATGAAGGTGTTGGCTACTAACAGTTCCCGAGCAGCCTTGCTTTTGGCAGCACTTGGCTCCTCCGAGTCAGGCCTGGCCTCAGGCACATTGGCATCGTCCATGTCCTCCATTTCAGCATGGAGCTCCTCTGCAGGGTTAAGGGTCAGTCCTTCCCGCATGGAAAAGTTGTGCAAAGCACAACAGGCCACCACAATCCTTGCTACTTACAGAGGAGAATACTGCAAGGCCTCCCTGACCAGTCCAGGCACCGGAAGTGTGATTTCAGAACCCTGATTGTCCTCTCCACCACTTGCCTTGTGGACACGTGTGCCTGGTTGCATCTCTCCTGAACCTCATTATTGGTCTTGTGGTAGCGAGTCGTCAGCCATGGTTTTAGCGGGTAGCCCTTGTCACAGGTTTCCTCTTTAAAAAGATGCAGTACCTGTAGGGGAAAAATGGAAAGAGTTGTTAAAGTCATATTAAAAAAGTGAGTGGTTAGAAATTCACGTCAGGCGGTGGTGCGACACGGGCGGTAGCGGAACGTGCGCCCGTCATACCCGCCTGATGAATATCATCGCCGGAGACCAATTTATAAAAATATTTTTTTATTTTATTCATCCATAACAATTTTGAATAGCATATAAATCTTAACATTTAAAACATTCATATGTTCTGGCATAATTATTTTAAAAATTAGTGAAAATGAAAAAAATCATTTTTAAAAAGTCATTTTCAAGTTAAAAAAATAAATCTAATTGAATAGAATGCTTTCCTTCTCCACAGCAAAAGTTCCTCTGTAAAATACCTACACTCCTCAGGACACCCCAATGCCTCTCTTTTGAGATCCAAAAGCACTAAAATATTTTAAATTAATAATAAAAGTTGTTAAAAACTCAAATCAGGGTTGGTCCTACACACTTTGCTAAATTTCAAAGCTAAAACAGTTCCGTTTCCGGTTCACCCCCTGACTTCCAGGACTTCTTCCTGCTGTTTCTTTATCCACAATGCAGGCTGTACGCCTGTTTTTTCTACTATAGCAGTTTCGTGCAGGACTGCTGAGCTTTATTTGGGCAAATAGACCAATCCTGCGCTAGCAGTGTTTCATTCCCCGGGGATGCGGTCAAGAAGATTTGAACATAAGAAATAAGAGCAGGAGTAGGCCATACGACCCCGAGAGCCTGCTCCGCCAGTCAATAAGATCATGGCTGATCATCGACCTTAACTACACTTTCCTGCCCGATCTCCATATCCCTCGATTCCCCTAGTGCCCAAAAATCTATCTATCTCAGCCTCGAATATATTCAAAGACTCAGCTTGCACAGCTCTCTGGGGCAGAGAACTCCAAAGATATACAACCCTTTGAGTGAATAAATTCCTTCTCAACTCAGTGTTAAATGGCCTACCCCTTCTCCTGAGACTATACCCCCTAGTTATCGACACTCCAGCAGAGGAAACAACCTCTCAGCATCTACCCTGTCAATCCTCCTCAGAATCTTGCATGATTCAATGAGATCACCTCTCATTCTTCTAAACTCCAGAGAGTGTAGGCCCATTCTACACAATCTCTCATCATAGGACAGCCCTCTCATCCCAGAAATCAATCTAGTGAACCTTCGTTGCACCGCCTCCAAGGCAAGTATATCCTTCCTTAGTTAACGAGACCAAAACTTTACACAGTACTCCAGGTGTGATCTCTCCAAGGCCCTGTACAATTGTAGCAAGACTTCCTTACTCTTATACTCCAACCCCCTTGCAATAAAGGCCAACATGCCATTGCCTTCCTTATTGCTTGCTGTACCTGCATGCTAGCTTTCTGTATTTCTTGCAGGAGGACACCCAAATCTACCTGAACACCAACATTTGAAAGTTTCTCACCATTTAAAAAATATTCTGTTATTCTATTCTACCTACAAAGTCTATTCTTCCTACCCTATTCTTGACGGATTGCAAGTTCCGGCTTTCCGTCATGTGCAGAAAATCCGGGCCATGTTTTTAATCAAAGGCATTAAGGGATATGGGGCGAAGACGGGTAAATGTTAGTTCGCAGATCAGCCATGATCCCATTGAATGCCGAAACATGCTCAAGGGGCTAAATGGGCTATTATTCCTCTGTTCCTATACATTATTTTTCCCATTCAATGAAGTGGTGTCACGTTGTTCTGTCGGCAGACGTTAAGCCAGTAATGTCACACTAAGCTCAAAGAAGACCTGCACTAGACAGGGTGTAGAGGAGATTTTCGAGGATGTTGCCAGGAGTGCAGAATCTTAGCTATGAGGAAACATTGGATATGCTGGGGTTGTTTTCTTTGGAACAGAGGAGGCTGAGGAGAGACTATATTGAAGGATATAAAATTATGAAGGGCTTAGATAGAGTGGATAGAAATGACCTATTTCAATTAGGAGAGAGGTCAATAACAAGGCATCATAGATTAAAGTAATTAGTAGAAGGAGTAGAGGGGGGTTGAGGTGACCCTTTTCACCCAGAGGGTGGTGGGGGTCTGGAACTCGCTGCCTGAAAGGCTGGTAGAGGCGGAAACACTCATCATATTTGAAAAGTACTTGGATATCACTTGAAGTGCGGTAACCTACAAGGCTATGGACCAAGAGCTGGAAAGTGGGATTCGGCTGGTAAGCTCTTTTTTGGCCTGCACATACACGATGAGCCGTAAATTGTTTGTCTGGGATGGACTGAACGAAAATATAATCTTTATTTGCAAATATTAGTTGAGAGAGAAGCCCATGGATTAAAGAGACATTGGGCTGGAAACGAATTGGTCAGGGACAGAAAACAGAGAGCTGTGGTGAGTAGTTGTTTTTCAGACTGGAGGGCAATGTGCAGTTGTGTCCCCCAGCGGACGGTTTGGGGCCATTGCTCTTCATATATAATTATTGCCCTGGATTTGGGTATACAGAGCAAAAATCAAAGAGGCACGAAACTAGGAAATGTAATAAACAATGAGGAGGATACTAACAGACTTCAGTAGGACATAGACAGTGTGTTAAAATGGGGAGATACATAGCAGATGAAATTTAAGGCAGAGAAGTGTGAATTGATTCATTTTGGTAGGAAGAGCGAGGGGAGGCAATACAAACGAAATGGTAAATTTTAAAGGGTGCAGCAACCTATACCGACACAAGTCTTTAAAGATGACAGGACAATTTGAGAAGAATGCTAAAAAGACATACGGTCCTTGGCTTTATAAGTAGCGGCATGGCCTTGAAATGTGCCTCGGGCGGTGGAACAAACGGGCGGTATCGGGTCGGCCGCCCATTACACGCAGCGCCTGATATTCAGTTCCAGTCAGTTCACTGCATTAAAATGGCGGGAGCCGGCAGGGTGTGTTTGTGCTTTGCTGCGTTTAACTCAGATCAGTTAGAAGGACTGCACTGTGTCTCCACATATAAACAACAACCTCCTGAGCAAGTGTTATCTTTCCCGCCAGGTGGGTGCGGGGGAACTGCTGGCACTCGCCAGGCAGAGGCGGAGACGGCGCCAGGACGCAGACGCACTGTGAAACCCCATACGCACCATGGCAGGACCCGGATACACTTTCAGACCCCATACACACCTGGCAGGAGCCTGATACACTGTGAAACTCCATACACACGTGGCAGGACCCTGAAACATTATGAATCCCCATACAGACCAGGAAGGACCCAGATACACTGTGAAAACGCATGCACACAATGGCCGTACCCTGCTACATTTTGAAACCCCATCCACACCTGGCAGGACCCTGATACATTGGAAAACCCCATACAAAACTGGAAGGATGCACATAAATTGTGAAACCCATACATACCATGGCAGGAGCCTGATACACTGAGAAACCCCATACTAACCTGGCAAGATCCTGATATACTGTGAAACCCCATACACACCTGGCAGGCTCCTGATACGTGTGAATCCCCATAAACACCTGGCAGAATCCTGATAGAGGGTGAAACCTCATACACACCTGGCAGGATCTCGATAAACTGTGAAAATGCATAAACAAACACCTGACAGGTTCCCTATACACTGTGAAACTCCATACACACCTGCAGAATCCTGATACACTGTGAAACCCCAAACGCATCTGGCAGGATCCTGATACACTGTGAAACCCCATACACACCTGGCAGAATCCTGATTGAGGGTGAAACCTCATACACACCTGGCAGGATCTCGATAACCTGTGAAAATGCATAAACAAACACCTGACAGGTTCCCTATACACTGTGAAACTCCATGCACACCTGCAGAATCCTGATACACTGTGAAACCCCAAACGCATCTGGCAGGATCCTGATACACTGTGAAACCCCATACACACTTGGGAGGATTCTGATACACTGTGATGCCACAGACACCTGTCAGGATCCTCATACCCTTGACACCCCGTATACCCATGGCAGAATCCCAAACACTGGATCTGGATTCTCCCACCAGGAGAAATCACACTTTGTATCTGCACTATCGGTAATTCTATAATTTTAAACACCGCAATTAACCGCACTGTTCATTTAACAGTGAATTTACTGAGATGGACCTGTTGGTATGAATGTTTCGTTAGATTAGAAAGATTTCATCTTAAACTAACGATAGATATTAATAAGCAAGAATGGGAAGATATATGGAGGGGGAGTTCACAGGAAGACACATATCTGGCGAAGTTTAGGTATGGCTCTTCAGGCTCTGCCACAGCGAATTCTTAATCCTGATTACAAAACAGAGGATAAATAAGAGAGAGAAAGAAAATATCGTAATATTCCCTCGGAATTATCACCACAATCTGTTCTCAAACAGTTTCTGTCTTCTGTCACTTCCATCCCGGGGAGGTGATATTTATTACTGTCTGATAACCACCCTCAAAATGAGGAGAATCCAAACTTGATAACGACTATAGCACAGGAATGGTCCTTTCTATGAATAACAATGTAACGTGTGTGTCTGCTGCAGATTCACAATGATAAAAAGGGAGGTTTTTGGCAGATACAAAGGACTAGAGGTGTATAGAAAGTGCAGGGTGGTACTAAAAAAATAAATTAGGAGAGGGAAGAGGGTGCATAAAAAAACACTGGCGTGCAAAATAAAGTAAAATCCCAAGGTGTTTTATAAGTATAATAAGGGCAAGAGGATAACCAGGGAAAGAGTAGGGCACATTAGGGACCAAAGTGGAAAACTGTGTGTAGAGCCAGAAGATGTAGGTGAGGTTTTAAATGAATATTTTAAATCTGTGTTCACTATGGAGAAGGACGATGCAGGCATAGAAATCAGGCAGGGGGATTGTGATATACTTGAACAAATTAGTATTGAGAGGGAAGAGGTACTAGCGGTTTTAGAGGGCTTAAAAGTGGATAAATCCCCAGGCCCTGACGAGATGTATTCCAGGCTGCTGTGTGAAGCAAGGGAGGAGATTGCAGGGGCTGTGACACAAATTTTCAGAACCTCTCTGGCCACAGGGTAGGTGCCAAAGGACTAGAGAACAGCTAATGCAGTACCATTATTCAATAAGGGTAGTAGGGATAAACAAGGGAATTACAGGCCAGTGAGCCTTACATCAGTGGTAGGGAAATTATTGGAAAAAATTCTGAGGGACAGAATTAGTCTGCACTTGAAGAGGCAGGGATTAATCAGGGATAGGCAGCATGGCTTTGTCAGGGGGAGATCATGTCTAACTAATTTGATAGATTTTTTCCAGGGGGTGACTAGGTGTGTGGATGAGGGTAGTGCAGTTGATGTAGTCTACATGGACTTCAGTTAGGCTTCTGGCAAAGTCCCTCATGGGAGACTGGTAAAGAAGGTAAGAGCCCATGGGATCCAGGGCAATTTGGCGCATTGGATCCAAAATTGGATTACTGGCAGGAGGCAGAGGGTGATGGTCGAAGGTTGTTATTGTGACTGGAAGCCTGTGTCCAGTGGTGTACGGCAGGGATCGGTGCAGGGTCCTTTGCTGTTTGCAGTTTACATTAATGATTTAGATATGATTCTAGGAGATATGATCAGTAAGTTCGCAGATGACACGAAAATTGGTGGAGTGCTAAATAGCGTCGAGGGAAGCCTCAGGCTACAGGACGATACAGACGGGTTTGTTAGATGGGCAGAACAGTGGCAAATGGAATTTAACCCTGAAAAATCTGAGGTGATGCATTTTGGGAGGACTAACAAGGCAAGGGAATACACAATAAATGGTAGGACCCAAGGAAGGACAAAGGATCAGCGGGACCTTGGTGTGTATGTACATAGATCCCTGAAGGCAGCAGGACAGGTAGATAAGGTGGTGAAAAATGCATATGTGATACTTGCCTTAATTAGACGTGGCTTAGAATATAAGAGCAGAGAGGTTATGATGGAGCTGTACAAAACGCTAGTTAGGCCACAGCTGGAATACAGTGTGCAGTTCTTTTCGCCACACTATAGGAGGGATGTGCTTGCATTGGAGATGATGCAGAGGAGATTCACCAGGATGTTACCTGGGCTGGAGCGTTTCAGCTATGAAGAGAGATTGGACAGGCTGGGGTTGTTTTCCTTTGAGCAGAGAAGGCTGAGGGGGGACCTGATTGAGGTGTACCAAATTATGAGGGGCATTGATAGGATACATAAAAAGGAACTTTTCCACCTAGTAGAGGGGTCAATAACCAGGGGGCATAGTTTCAATCTAAGGGGCAGGTGACATAGAGGGGTTTTGAGGAAAAACTTCTTCACCGAGAGGGTGGTTCGAATCTGGAACTCACTGGCTGAAAGAGTGGTAGAGGCAGGAACACTCTCAACATTCAAGAAGCATTTAGATGAGCACTTGAAACGCGATAGCATACAAGGCTAAGGATCAAGTGCTGGTTAATGGGATTTTAATAGACAGGGCTTGATGGCCGGCGCGGACACGATGAGCCGTAGGGCCCCTTTCTGTGCTGTATAACTCTATGATTCTATGACACTAAATGTAACTATGGAAAGTCAGTACTCATTACCCCAGTAGCTCAGGCGATTGATGTTCAGGGATAGTTTAATTCGGCAGTTAAATTGTTAATGTCCTAACATACAGAAACAGCCTTCTCTCAGCTCACTGACGAGATACTGGCTCGGGGACCCTGGGCTCAAAGCGCAAATATCAGTAAATGAATGGAACTTTTATCAACCAATGTCCCAGATCGAAAAGTAACAATTTCTATATAACCATGTCTGTTTTACTGAACTTCCCTATAACAGGAAGGGATAAAATGGTATAAGTAACTTTTTTCACAGTTGAAGCGGCAGCGAAATGTCAAACCGGCTGGATTTGATTTGACCAGAATTCTGGCTCCCTGTTCTGAAGCGAATAAGGAATGTTTGAGTTGAAATCCACCCTGAGGGCGGGCAGCAGATTTCACACAGAGGGCGGAGCTCCAAGTCTCACAGAACAAGGATCAGATCAAATTCACAATTTGTGACTTGCTCAAATCAAACAAGGAACCTCTGCATGATCGATTCTAATGAAATAACAAGGATATAACTCGCAAAATCTACACGGAAATAAAGACAGAAAATCCTTGCGGGATCAAAGTAAGATTAATGTAGCTTCTAAGAAACATTTCTGTGTTTTATTCTTCCTTTTCTCCCTTTACTCTTCCTCTCGAAAGCCTATTTCCCGCGGTTTGATATGTTCTCCAGCACCGGGGTTGCGGCTATTCTGTGAGTGAGGGCTCAGACTGTGATTGAGGACATTCCATGTTACACCTGGGATTTCAGGGCTAAACCCACCCCTGGTCTCCCCCAGTTTCCCCACAGACACATTTTAAAGAGAAGTCGCACAACACCAGGTTATAGTCCAACAGCTTTATTTGAAATCACAAGCTTTCGGAGCGCTGCTCCTTCGTCAGGTGAAGTGAAGAAATAAGTGAAAAATGAAGGTATTTCTTTACTTCACCTGACGAAGGAGAAGCGCTCCGATAGCATGTGATTTCAAATAAAGCTGTTGGACTATAACCTGGTGTAGTGTGACTTCTCACTTTTCCATCATATTCCAACACCGGCATCTCCGCATCATGGATATTTTAAAGGGGTTGCGGGACAGAAAGCAGGAACACGAACTCTGGGGATTTACCCCACCTAAGGTCAGCGGCGCCTCCTTCCCATGTTAGAATTTGCAGTTCAGTAAATAGGGTTTGAAACCTGGTCCATGGAACTCTGTGCGGACTTTTACTCACTGAACCGTTTGGTGTCCAGCAGTTTTATTTAACTGATCAAAGGCGGGACCAGCAGTTCAGACCCAACACACGGTTCAGGTCAGTAAAGGGTTAACACATTCGCACTGGCCGATTATCGCTCTGTGCCGAGCACCTGGAAAATCAACCTCTGGTTACCTGAGGTCGGACTGAACACGAGACCGTCACAGGATCGGAGCAACTTCGGAGATGAAACTACTCCCCGATTAATTATAATAATAAAATGCTTTATAATCGAGAAATCACTGTTTAACTCAGTCAGGAACGCCCGTGAAATAGGTGAGAGAATGGGGCAGGGACTTTTGTTTTTGCTGAAATAAATTCATGTTAATGAGGCGGTTATTGTCAAACTGGGCGAAAAATCAGACAGACTGATCCCTTTAGACAGAAAAAAACTTCAGGAATGTTTTACATTAAATCAGTTTCAGGTTGAAACCACCTTTCACTCAGACTGGAGGAAACCAATTAATCATCTTCGTATTAAAAGTGCTTACTCCAATTATTAACAGGTGGCAGGGCACCGGGGCTTTTAACAAATCTCTGTTTTGCTGAACTTCCCTGGAAGAAGAGATGAAGTAAATTTTATAACTAAATTTGTTCGCAGTTGAAGCGGCAGCGAAATGTCAAACAGGTTGGATTTGATTTGACCAGAAAGGCCGCTCCCTGTTCTGAAGCGAATGAGGAATGTTTGAGTTGAAATCCATCCTGAGGGCGGGCAGCAGCTTTCACACAGAGGGCGGAGCTCTGAATCTCACAGAACAAGGATCCGATCAAATTCACAATTTGTGACTTGCTCAAATCAAACAAGGAAGTTCTGCATGATCGGTTCTAGTGAAATAACAAGGATGTAACTCGCAAAATCTACACGGAAATAAAGAGACAGAAAATCCTTGCGGGATCAAAGTCAGGTTAATGTAGCTTCTAAGCTTCATTTCTGTGTTGTATTCTTCCTCTTCTCCCTTCAGTCTTCCTCTCTAAAGCCTATTACCCGCGGTCTGATAAGTTCACCAGCACCGGGGTTGCGGCTATTCTGTGAGTGTGGGTTCAGACTGTGACTGAGGACAGTCCATTTTACTCCTGAGATTTCAGGGCTAAACCCACTCCTGGTCTCCACCAGTCTCCCCACAGACACATTTTAAAGCGGATGCGGGACAGAAAGCAAGAACACGAACTCTGGGGATTTCCCCCAGCCAAGTCCAGCGGTTCCTCCTTCCCATGTTAAAATTTGCAGTTCAGTAAACAGGGCTGGGAACCTGGTCCTTGGAACTCAGTGCGGACTTTTACTCACTGAACCGTTTGGTGTCCGGCATAGTTTTATTTAACTGATCAAATGCGGGACCAACAGTTCAGACCCAACACACAGTTCAGCTCAGTAAAGGGTTAACACATTAACACTGGCAGATTATCGCTCTGTGCCGAGCACCTGGAAAATCAGCCTCTGGTTACCTGAGGCCGGTCTGAACACGATCCCGTCACTCGATCGGAGCAACTTCGGAGATAAAACTACTCCCCGAATAATTATAATAATGAAATGCTGCATAACCGAGAAATCACTGTTTAACTCAGTCAGGAACGCATGTGAATTAGGTGAGAGATTGAAGCAGAGACTTGTGTTTTTGCTGAAATGAATTAATGTTAATGAGGCGGTTATTGTCAAACTGGGCGAAAAATCAGACAGACTGGTCCCTTTTGACAGAAACAAACTTCAGGAATGTTTTCGACTTAAATCGGTTTCAGGTTGAAACCACCTTACAGTCGGAGAGTAGGAAACCAATTAATCATCTTTGTAGTAAAAGTGATTACTCCAATTATTAACAGGTGGCAGGGCCCCGGGGCTTTTATAACATCTCTGTTTTACTGAACTTCCCTGGAAGAAAAGATGAAGTAAATTTAATAAATAACTTTGTTCACAGTTAAAGCGGCAGCGAATTGTCAAACCGGTTGGATTTGATTTGACCAGTGAGGTCGCTCCTTGTTCTGACGCCAATGAGGAATGTTTGAGTTGAAATCCACCCTGAGCGAGGGCAGCAGCTTTCACACAGAGGGCGGAGCTCTGAATCTCACAGAACAAAGGATCAGATCAAATTCACAATTTGTGACTTGCTGAAATCAAACAAGGAACTTCTGCATGATCGGTTCTAGTGAAATAACAAGGATGTAACTCGCAAAATCAACACGGAAATAAAGAGACAGAAAATCCTTGCGAGATCAAGGTAAGATTAATGTAGCTTCTAAGCTTCATTTCTGTGTTTTATTCTTCCTTTTCTCCCTTTACTGTTCCTCTCTTAAGCCTATTTCCCGCGGTTTGATATGTTCTCCAGCACCGGGGTTGCGGCTATTCTGTGAATGAGGGCTCAGCATGTGACTGAGGACAATCATTTTACACCGGGGATTTCAGGGTTAATCTCACTCCTGGTCTCCACCAGTCTCCCACAGACACATTTTAAAGCGGTTGCGGGACAGAAAGCCGGAAAGAAGAAAGAATGAAAAACTTGCATTTTTATAGAGCGCCTTTCACGACCACCGGACGTCTCAAAGCGCTTTACAGCCAATGAAGTACTTTTTTGAAGTATAGTCACTCTGGTAATGTGGGAAACGCAGCAGCCAATTTGCGCACAGCAAGCTCCCACAAACAGCAATGTGATAATGAAAGGATATTCGTTTTTTTTTATGTTGGTTGCGAGATAAATATTGGCCAGGACACTGGGGATAACTCCCCTGCTCTTCTTTGAAATAATGCCATTGGATCGTTTCCGTCCACCTGGGAGTTCAGACGGGGCCTCGGGTTAACGTCTCATCCGAAAGACGGCACCTCCGACAGTGCAGATGAACTCTGGGGCTTTATCCATTGTGGTCCTGCGGCGCCTCCTCCCTATTGTAGAATTCACAGTTCAGTCAGACAGGGGTGCGAATGTGATCCATTCTTACTCCGTATGCTTTTATTTTTTTACAGTAACGCGCTGTGTTTTTACTCACCGAACTGTTTGGTGCCCAATATATTTAACTTAACTGACAACGGCGGGGCCCGTAGTTCAGACCGAACACACAGTTCAGCCCAGTTAACTGATTGGCACTGGCCGATTTCCGCTCTGTGCTGAGCATCTGGAAAATCAACTCAAATTACCAAAAGGTAGCAAGGATCATTAATCTGTAGTTAAAATGTAAATGTTGAAACTAAACTTGTGTAACTAATAATGTGGTGGAATGCAAGTTGGTGCTGTTGCGTGTTTATTATACCAGTGACAGCCTGACTTAAGCAGCAAATAATTGAATTTTACAAGTTCTGAAACTTGGTTATAAATTAAAGTCAGAAAATAACTTGAACTATAGTTTGGAGAAATCACTGATCCGAGACTGATTCACTTTTACATTTCCCCAGTGGGGAAAGGAAATGACGCTGACTGAGAGTTTGATTAGACACACGTGTGTGGGCACACAAGTGGAGAATTGTGATTGTAAAACAGCAGGCACATCTACCACTTGTATGTCTATGATCATTCTTGAGATTGTCAGAGCCCGAAAGATTCCACACATAAATGCTGTGCATCACATCACTGTTTAAAGTTACATGATTCACAACATTATATATTAGTGTTAATATTAGTGGAACAGCGGCAAATGTCCTCACCTCCTACAGTGCTCATTTGTCAGGTGCTGACACAATGAGGGTTATGGTCAATATATTCAAATAGAAGCATCAAACAGGGCACATCTCCATGAACACACAGACAATGTCACTGCCCATAAAGACCAGAGGAATCACACCCAGCTATATATTGTATATGCGGATAAATATCATGTTAATAAAATACCAGAATTTAAAATAAATCTCAAAACCTAAAGTATTCAACACAAATCTGTGATTAAAAATAATGGAACACCACCAGCCTGTGTAAAACCGAGTGAAGGATTATTTAATTCATCAATGATCACTCGTTCCATATTTCCATCCAGAATATTCTCGACCACAGCAATAATGATGGTTTTGACAAGCATTGTGTGAGTAAATCTGAACAACTGTTGTACTTGGGAAACCCCATACATACCTGGCAATATCCTGATATACAGTGATTCCATATGCACACCTGGCCGAATCCTGATACTCTGTGAAACCCCATACACACCTGGCAGGATCCAGATACACTGTGAAACCCCATACACACCTGACAGGATTCTGATACACTGTGAAACCCCATACACACCTGGAAGGATCATGATACACTGTGAAACCCCATACACACCTGGCAGGATCCTGATACACTGTGAAACCCCATACACACCTGGCAGGATGCTGATACACTGTGAAACCCCATACACACCTGGCAGGTTGCTGATACACTGTGAAAGCCCCTAGACACCTGGCAGCATCCTGATACCCTGTGAAACCCCATACACACCTGGCCGGATCCTGCTACACTGTGAAACCCCATACACACCTGGCAAGTTGCTGATACACTGTGAAAACCCATACACACCTGGCCGGATCCTGCTACACTGTGAAACCCCATACACACCTGGCAGGATGCTGATACACTTTGAAGCCCCATACACACCTGGCAGGATCCTGATACACTGTGAAACCCCATACACACCTGGCAGGATGCTGATACACTGTGAAGCCCCATACACACCTGGCAGCAGCCTGATAAACTGTGAAACCACATACACACCTGGCAGAAGCATGGCCCAGGACTCTATTAATAAATCTCTCATTACCCTCTCAGTATGAGAGCAGTTTTAACCCAGTGGTGACTCTATAAGGAGCAGGTTTATAGAGCTGATATTACTAACACTTACTGTGTTGATATTAACGCAGCTAAAACGTTTTGATTAATGACGCCGGAAATATCAGGAACGTATATCCTGGCTGTAAAGCTCTCACCCAGTACCGGATTAATCCAGAAAATTAACGTAGACAAACTGGGCACAGGCCTGAGCACCGCAGTTGGGGTCCTTAAACCTGCGCGAATAAAATGGCCGGGGCAGCCAGGCCGTGTTTTTGCAGTGTTGCGGATAAAGCAGATCAGTTAGACGGACTGCACTGTGCCGCTCACACTCAACACAACAAGCTTCTGTGCAAGTGTTGTCCTGTCCCGCCAGGTGGATGGGGGAGAAATGCTAGGACTCGGCCGGCAGAGGCGGAGACTCCGAAACGGCACCAGGGAGCGCGTTGTTCTGACCTGACTCACTGTTTACCGTCTTAAAAACAGGAATATTAATATATGGGGTGGGTGGGGGGCGGATAGAGTTTGCGATCCAGAATCCTGGACACATCAGTTCAACATTAGGGTAGGCCATAAAAACAGCAATTTCAGGACCTTTGTAATTAAATTCTGTAGATAGGCGATTTCTTGTATAGAACTTTTGACTGACTCCGAAATAAATACACCGATAACTTTCAGGTTTCACAGTGGGGAATTTTTAGTAATTATATTTTACAAGGTTTACCCTCGATTCTCTCGCACCGATTATCTTATCTTTACGCCACTGGAATTCTGTGACAACAGATGGAGCTTAGCCTTAAATAAAAACAGCCAATCACCTCCGTTTAAAGGGGCCGTTCAAACCCTCCAGTGCTGAAGTCATTGTCCAGAAACTCCGGTTAAACTTTACATTCAACAAATACTGGAATTTATTATTCAGCAGATGATTAAATGGAGGAACATCGAAGGAGGCCATTCAGCTCCTCAAGCTCGTCCATTTAATGGGATTATTGCAGATCTTTATCTCAACCACATCTACCTGCCTTTGATTCATTTCGCCCAAAACCGCTTAAATAATAAAAATCCGTCATTCTCAGTATGAAATATTAAATAGACACGTAATCCACAATAATTGGGGAGGGAATTCCATATTTCTACTAACATTCTGTGTCAGTGAGGTATAGGCGTAGATTTGTATAAGTGGGGTGTCTGTGTAAGAGCAGGTTATTGTTGTGTCAGTGCAGGGCAGCGTCAGTGGGGTGTCGGTGTAAGGCTGGATCAGTGGGGTGTCGGTGTGGGTCAGAGAGGTATCGGTGTTGGGCTGGGTCAGTGGGGTGTGGGCCTGGGTCAGTGTTGGTGCGGGGCTGAGTCAATGGGGTGTGGGGCTGAGTCAGTGTGAGGCTGGGTCAGTGTGGTGTGGGGCTGGGTCAGAGAGGTATCGGTGTGGGGCTGGGTGAGTGGGGTGTGGGGCTGGGTCAGTGTGCTGTGGGCCTGGGTCAGTGGGGTGTGGGGCTGGGTCAGTGGGATGTGGGGAAGGTTCAGTGGAGTCTGCGGCCGTGTCAGTGGGGTGTGGGGCTGGGTCAGTGGGATGTGGGCCTGGGTCAGTGGGGTGTGGGGCTGGGTCAGTGGGGTGCGGGGCTGGGTCAATGAGGTGCGGGGCTGGGTCAGTGGGGTGTGTGTGTGGGGCTAGGTCAGTGGGGTGTGGAGCAGGGTCAGTGGGGTGTGGGGCTGGGTCAGTGAGGTGTGGGGCTGGGTCAGTGGGGTGTGTGTGTGGGGCTGTGTCAGTGGGGTGTGGAGCTGGGTCAGTGGGGTGTGGGGCTGGGTCAGTGGGGTGTGGGGCTGGGTCAGTGTGGTGTGGGGCAGGGTCAGAGGGGTGTGGGGCTAGGTCAGTGTGTGTGGGGCTGGGTCAGTGGGGTGTGGGGCTGGGTCAGTGGGATGTGGGGCTGGGTCAGTGAGGTGTGGGGCTGGGTCAGTGAGGTGTGGGGCTGGGTCAGTGGGGTGTGGTGCTGGGTCAGTAGGGTGTGGGGCTGGCCAATGAGGTGTGGGGCTGGGTCAGTGGGGTGTGGGGCTGGGTCAGTGGGGTGTGGGGCTGGTTCAGAGCGATGTGGGGCTTGGTCAGTGCGGTGTGGGGCTGAGTCAGTGGGGTGTGGGGCTGGGTCAGTGGGGTGTGGGGCTGGGTCAGTGTGGTGTGGGGCAGGGTCAGAGGGGTGTGGGGCTAGGTCAGTGTGTGTGGGGCTGGGTCAGTGGGGTGTGGGGCTGGGTCAGTGGGATGTGGGGCTGGGTCAGTGAGGTGTGGGGCTGTGTCAGTGGGGTGTGGGGCTGGGTCAGTGCGGTGTGTGTCTGGGTCAATGGGGTGCGGGGCTGGGTCATTGCGGTGTGGGGCTAGTTCACTCGGCTGTGGGGCTGGGTCAATGGTGTGCGGGGCTGGGTCATTGGGGTCTGGGGTTGGGTCAGTTTGGTGTGGATTTGGTTCATTGGGTTGTGGGGCTGTGTCAGTGGGGTGCGGGGCTGGGTCATTTGGGTGCGGGGCTGGTTCATTGGGTTGTGGGGCTGGGTCAGTGTGGTGAGGGGCTGTGTCAGTGGGGTTCGGGGCTGTGTCAGTGAGGTGTGGGGCTGGTTCAGTGGGATGTGGGGTTGGTTCAGTGGGGTGTAGGTCATGGTCAGTGAGGTGTTCTCCTGTGTCACTGGGGTGCGGTGCTTGGTCAGTGGGTTGTGGGGCTGTGCCAGTTGTGTATGCGTCTGAACCAGTGGGGTTTGGGACTGGGTCAGTGGGGTGTGGGGCTGGGTCAGTGGGGTGTGGGGCTGGTTCAGAGCGATGTGGGGCTTGGTCAGTGCGGTGTGGGGCTGAGTCAGTGGGGTGTGGGGCTGGGTCAGTTGGGTGTGGGACTGGGTCAGTGAGGTGTGGGGCTGGCCAGTGAGGTGTGGGGCTAGGTCAGTGTGTGTGGAGCTGGGTCAGTGTGGTTTCGGAGTGTTGCTGAGTCAGTGAGGTTGTGTGGGACTGGTTCAGTTGGGTTTGTGAGCTGGTCTGGCTCAGTGGGGTGTGGGAGAGCGGCTTGGTCACTAGGATTTCGATCTTTAGCTGGACCATTGTGATGTGTGCTTGGGTCAGTGGGCATTCAGTGAGGTGACGGTTCATTGGCTTGATGGTGTGCGGCTGGGTGATTGGAATGTGGGGCTGGGTACTGGGGAGTTTGGGCTGTGTCAGTGGGGTGTTTGTGCTCTGTCAGTGTTGTGTGGGGCTGTGTCAGTGAGGTGTGGGTCATGGTCAGTGAGGTGTAGGCCATGGTCAGTGAGGTGTAGGCCTGGGTCAGTGGGGTGTGGTGCTTGGCCAGTGGGGTGTGGGGCTGGGCCAGTTGTGTGTGTGTCTGGGACCCTGGGGTGTGTGACTGTGTCAGTGTGGTGTGGCGCTGTGTCAGTGGGGTGTGTGTCTGGGTCAATGGGGTGCGGGCAGGGTCATTGTGGTGTGGGGCTGCTTCGTTGGTTGTGTTTCTGTGTCAATGGGGTGCGGGGCTGGGTCAGTGGGGTGCGGGGCTGGGTCATTGGGGTGCGGGTCTGTTTCATTGGGTTTTGGGGCTGTGTCAGTGGGGTGCAGTGCTGGGTCAGTGGGGTGTGGGATTGGGTCAGTGGGGTGCAGTGCTGGGTCAGTGGGGTGTGGGATTGGGTCAGTGGGGTGCGGTGCTGGGTCAGTGGGGTGCGGGGCTTTGTCAGTGGGGTGTGGGGCTGGGTCAGTGCGGTGTGTGTCTGGGTCAATGGGGTGCGGGGCTGGGTCATTGCGGTGTGGGGCTAGTTCACTCGGCTGTGGGGCTGGGTCAATGGTGTGCGGGGCTGGGTCATTGGGGTCTGGGGTTGGGTCAGTTTGGTGTGGATTTGGTTCATTGGGTTGTGGGGCTGTGTCAGTGGGGTGCGGGGCTGGGTCATTTGGGTGCGGGGCTGGTTCATTGGGTTGTGGGGCTGGGTTAGTGTGGTGAGGGGCTGTGTCAGTGGGGTTCGGGGCTGTGTCAGTGAGGTGTGGGGCTGGTTCAGTGGGGTGTGGGGCTGGTTCAGTGGGGTGTAGGTCATGGTCAGTGAGGTGTTCTCCTGTGTCACTGGGGTGCGGTGCTTGGTCAGTGGGTTGTGGGGCTGTGCCAGTTGTGTATGCGACTGAACCAGTGGGGTTTGGGACTGGGTCAGTGGGTGCGGGGCTGTGTCTGCAGGGTGTGGTGCTGGTTCAGTGGAATGCAGTGCATGGTCAGTGGAGTTTGGGTCTGCGTCATTGCGGTGTGGGGCTGTGTCAGTGAGGTGCGGGGCTGGATCAGTGGGGTGTGGGGAAGGTTCAGTGGAGTCTGCGGCCGTGTCAGTGTGGTGTGGGGCTGGGTCAGTGGGATGTGGGCCTGGGTCAGTGGGGTGTGGGGCTGGGTCAGTGGGGTGTGGGGCTGGGTCAATGAGGTGCGGGGCTGGGTCACTGGGGTGTGTGTGTGGGGCTAGGTCAGTGGGGTGTGGAGCAGGGTCAGTGGGGTGTGGGGCTGGGTCAGTGAGGTGTGGGGCTGGGTCAGTGGGGTGTGTATGTGGGGCTGTGTCAGTGGGGTGTGGAGCTGGGTCAGTGGGGTGTGGGGCTGGGTCAGTGGGGTGTGGGGCTGGGTCAGTGTGGTGTGGGGCAGGGTCAGAGGGGTGTGGGGCTAGGTCAGTGTGTGTGGGGCTGGGTCAGTGGGGTGTGGGGCTGGGTCAGTGGGATGTGGGGCTGGGTCAGTGAGGTGTGGGGCTGGGTCAGTGAGGTGTGGGGCTGGGTCAGTGGGGTGTGGTGCTGGGTCAGTAGGGTGTGGGGCTGGCCAATGAGGTGTGGGGCTGGGTCAGTGGGGTGTGGGGCTGGGTCAGTGGGGTGTGGGGCTGGTTCAGTGTGGTGTGGGGCTGTGTCAGTGTGGTGTGGGGCTGCGTCAGTCGGGTGTGGGGCTGGGTCAGTGGGGTGTGGGTTTGTGTCAGTGGGGTGTGGTGCTGGGTCAATGGGGTTTGGGGCTGTGTCAGTTGTGTGTGGTTCTCGGTCAGTGGAGAGTGGGGCTGGGTCAGTGGGGTGTGGGGCTTGGTCAGAGGGATATTGAGCTGGGTCAGTAGGGTGTGGTTCCGGGACAGTGGGGTGTGGGGCAGGGTCATTGGGTTTGGTTCTGGGTCAGTGTGGTGTGGGGCTGCGTTAGTGGGGTGTGGGGCTAGTTCAGTGATGTATGGGGCTTGGTCAGTGGGAGTCGGTGCTGGATCAGTGGGTGTGGGGCTCTGTCAGTGGGGTGTCGGTATGGAGCTGGTTCACTAGGATTTCGTTGTGGGGCTGGGCCAGTGGACTTTCACTGCGGGGCCTGTTCATTGTGGTTTCGGGCGGGGCTGGGTGATTGAGATGTGGTGCTGGGTCAGTGGGGTGTCGATGTGGAGCTGGGTGAGAGTTTTACAGCCAGGATATACATTCCTGATATTTCCGGCGTCATTAATCAAAACTTTTTAGCTGCGTTAATATCAACACAGTAAGTGTTAGTAATATCAGCTCTATAAACCTGCTCCTTATAGAGTCACCACTGGGTTAAAACTGCTCTCAAACTGAGAGGGTAATGAGAGATTTATTAATAGAGTCCTGGGTCATGCTTCTGCCAGGTGTGTATGTGGTTTCACAGTTTATCAGGCTCCTGCCAGGTGTGTATGGGGCTTCACAGTGTATCAGGATCCTGCCAGGTGTGTATGGGGTTTCACAGTGTATCAGGATCCTGCCAGGTGTGTATGGGGTTTCACAGTGTAGCAGGATCCGGCCAGGTGTGTATGGGTTTTCAAAGTGTATCAGCATCCTGCCAGGTGTGTATGGGGTTTCACAGTGTATCAGGTTCAGGCCAGGTGTGTATGGAGTTTCACAGGGTATCAGGATGCTGCCAGGTGTGTGTGGGTTTTCACAGTGTATCAGCAACCTGCCAGGTGTGTATGGGGTTTCACAGTGTATCAGCATCCTGCCAGGTGTGTATGGGGTTTCACAGTCGATTAGGATCCTGCCAGGTGTGTATGGGGTTTCACAGTGTATCAGGATCCTGCCAGGTGTGTATGGGGTTTCACAGTGTATCAGAATCCTGTCAGGTGTGTATGGGGTTTCACAGTGTATCAGGATCCTGCCAGGTGTGTATGGGGTTTCACAGTGTAGCAGGATCCGGCCAGGTGTGTATGGGTTTTCACAGTGTATCAGCATCCTGCCAGGTGTGTATGGGATTTCACAGTGTAGCAGGTTCAGGCCAGGTGTGTATGGAGTTTCACAGGGTAGCAGGATGCTGCCAGGTGTGTGTGGGGTTTCACAGTGTATCAGCAACCTGCCAGGTGTGTATGGGGTTTCACAGTGTATCAGCATCCTGCCAGGTGTGTATGGGGTTTCACAGTGTATCAGGATCCTGCCAGGTGTGTATGGGGTTTCACAGTGTATCATGATCCTGCCAGGTGTGTATGGGGTTTCACAGTGTATCAGAATCCTGTCAGGTGTGTATGGGGTTTCACAGTGTATCTGGATCCTGCCAGGTGTGTATGGGGTTTCACAGAGTATCATGATTCGGCCAGGTGTGCATATGGAATCACTGTATATCAGGATATTGCCAGGTATGTATGGGGTTTCCCAAGTTGTTCAGTTGTTCAGATTTACTCACACAATGCTTGTCAAAACCATCTTTATTGCTGTGGTCGAGAATATTCTGGATGGAAATATGGAACGAGTGATCATTGATGAATTAAATGATCCTTCACTCGGTTTTACACAGGCTGGTGCTGTTCCATTATTTTTAATCACAGGTTTGTGTTGAATACTTTAGGTTTTGAGATTTAATTTAAATTCTGGTATTTTATTAACATGATATTTATCCGCATATACAATATATAGCTGGGTGTGATTCCTCTGGTCTTTATGGGCAGTGACATTGTCCGTGTGTTCATGGAGATGTGTCCTGTTTGATTCTTCTATTTGAATATATTGACCATAACCCTCATTGTGTCAGCACCTGACAAATGAGCACTGCAGGAGGTGAGGACATTTGCCGCTCTTCCACTAATATTAACACTAATATATAATGTTGTGAATCATGTAACTTTAAACAGTGATGTGATGCACAGCATTTATGTGTGGAATCTTTCGGGCTCTGACAATCTCAAGAATGATCATAAACATGCAAGTGGTAGAATTGTTGCTTTACAATCACAATTCTCCAGTTGTGCGCGTGTCTCGCTGTGTGGGCCCACGCACGTGCGTCCAATCAAACTCTCAGTCAGCGTCATTTCCTTTCCACACTGGGGAAATGTAAAAGCGATTCAGTCTCAGATCAGTGATTTCTCCAAACTATAGTTCAAGTTATTTTCTGACTTTAATTTATAACCAAGTTTCAGAACTTGTAAAATTCAATTATTTGCTGCTTAAGTCAGGCTGTCACTGGTATAATAAACACGCAACAGCACCAACTTGCATTCCACCACATTATTAGTTACACAAGTTTAGTTTCAACATTTACATTTTAACTACAGATTAATGATCCTTGCTACCTTTTGGTAATTTGAGTGTTTGATTATATAAGCTCGAGTGATCAGGATCCTCCTGTCTGTGTGAAAGGTGATTTCTGCCCTGTGGTCAGTTTCGAACTAATACATTCCTGACATTTGTTTCTCTCCAAAGTGAGCGGCCTCTGTTGTTTACACAGCCGTTTGACAATAACCTGCTCATTAACGTGAATTTATGTCACCAAAAACATTAATCTCGGCTCCATTTGCCCTCCTAATTCGCATCCGTTTCTAACTGAGTTAATCGGATTTCGTCGCGTTAACAGTGATTAATGATTAGAATTAATCGGGGACAAGTTTTATCTCCGAAGTTGCTCCGATCCAGTGTTTGGATCGCGTTCAGTTCGACCTCAGGGAACCAGAGATTGATTTTCCAGATGCTCAGCACAGAGCGAGAATCGGCCAGTGCCAATCAGTTAACCCTTTACTGGGCTGAACTGTGTGTTCGGTCTGAACAACGGGCCCCGCCGTTGTCAGTTAAGTTAAATATATTGGGCAACAAACAGTTCAGTGAGTGAAAACACCGCGCGTTACTGTAAAAAAATAAAAGCGTACGGAGTAAGAATGGATCACATTCGCACCCCTGTCTGACTGAACTGTGAATTCTACAATCGGGAGGAGGCGCCGCAGGACCACAATGGATAAAGCCCCAGATTTACTCTGCACTTTCGGAGGTGCGGTCTTTCGGATGAGACGTTAACCCGAGGCCCCGTCTGAACTCCCAGGTGGACGGAAAAGATCCCATGGCACTATTTCAAAGAAGAGCAGGGGAGTTATCCCCAGTGTCCTGGCCAATATTTATCTCTCAACCAGCATAAAAAAAACCGAATATCTGTCATTATCACGTTGCTGTTTGTGGGAGCTTGCTGTGCGCAAATTGGCTGCTGCGTTTCCCACATTACCAGAGTGACTACACTTCAAAAAAGTACTTCATTGGCTGTAAAGCGCTTTGAGACGTCCGGTGGTCGTGAAAGGCGCTCTATAAAAATGCAACTTTTTCATTCTTTCTTCTTTCCGGCTTTCTGTCCCGCAACCGCTTTAAAATGTGTCTGTGGGAGACTGGTGGAGACCAGGAGTGAGATTAACCCTGAAATCCCCGGTGTAAAATGGACTGTCCTCAGTCACAGTCTGAACCCTCACTCACAGAATAGCCGCAACCGCGCCGCTGGGGAATATATCAAACCGCGGGTAATAAGCTTTAGAGAGGAAGAGTAAAGGGAGAAATGAAGGAATAAAACACAGAAATGAAGCTTAGAAGCTAAATTAATCTTACCCTGATTCCGCAAGGATTTTCTGTCTCTTTATTTCCGTGTTGATTTTGCGAGTTACATCCTTGTTATTTCACTAGAACCGATCATGCAGAAGTTCCTTGTTTGATTTGAGCAAGTCACAAATTGTGAATTTGATCTGATCCTTTGTTCTGTGAGACTCAGAGCTCCGCCCTCTGTGTGAAAGCTGCTGCCCTCGCTCAGGATGGATTTCAACTCAAACATTCCTCATTGGCGTCAGAACAGGGAACGGCCTGTCTGGTCAAATCAAACCCAACTGGTTGGACAATTCGCTGCCACCTCACCTGTAAACAAAGTTAGTTATAACATTTACTTCATATCTTGTTCCAGGGAAGTTAAGTAAAACAGAGATTTGCTAAAGATCTCGGTGCACTCCCACCTTATGGTAATTTGAGTAATTACTTTTACGACAAAGATCATTAATTGAATTCCTCCTGTCTGTGTGAAAAGTGGTTTCAGCCTGAAACCGGTTTCCATCTAAAACATTCCGGAAGTTTGTTTCTCTCTAAAGGGATCAGTCTGTCTGATTTTTCGGCCAGTTTGACAATAACCGCCTCATTAACATGAATTTATTTCAGCAAAAACTCAAGTCCCTGCCCCATTCTCTCAGCTATTTCACAGGCGTTCCTGACTGAGTTGAACAGTGATTTCTCGGTTATGCAGCATTTCATTGTTATAATTAATCGGGGAGTAGATTTATCACCGAAGTTGTTCCGATCAAGTGATGGGATCGTGTTCAGACCGGCCTCAGGTAACCAGAGGCTGATTTTCTAGGTGCTCGGCACAGAGCGATAATCGGCCAGTGCGAATGTGTTAACCCTTTACTGAGCTGAACTGTGTGTTGGGTCTGAACTGCTGGTCCCGCCTTGGATCAGTTAAATAAAACTGTGCTGGACACCAAACGGTTCAGTGAGTAAAAGTCCGCACTGAGTTCCAAGAACCAGGTTCCCAGCCCTGTTTACTGAACTGCAAATTCTAACATGGGAAGCAGGAGCCGCTGGATTTGGCTGGGTTAAATCCCCAGAGTGAGTGTTCATGCTTTCTGTCCCGCAACGCTTTAAAATGTGTCTGTGGGGAGACTGGTGGAGACCAGGAGTGAGATTAACCCTGAAATCACCGGAATAAAATGAACTGTCCTCAGTCACAGTCTGAGCCCACACTCACGGAATAGCCGCAACCCCGGTGCTGGAGAACTGATCAAACCGCGGGTAATAAGCTTTAGAGAGGAAGAGTAAAGGGAGAAATGGAAGAATAAAACACAGAAATGAAGCTTAGAAGCTACATTAATCTTACCTTGATCCCGCAAGGATTTTCTGTCTCTTTATTTCCGTGTTGATTTTGTGAGTTACATCCTTGTTATTTCACTAGAACCGATCATGCAGAAGTTCCTTGTTTGATTTCAGCAAGTCACAAATTCTGAATTTGATCTGATCCTTGTTCTGGGAGATTCAGAGCTCCACCCTCTGTGTGAAAGCTGCTGCCCGCCCTCAGGATGGATTTCAACTCAAACATTCCTCATTGGCGTCAGAACAGGGAGCGATCTTTCTGGTCAAAACAAATCCAACCGGTTTGACGATTCGCTGCCGCTTCAAACCTGAACCAAGTTACTTATAAAATTTACTTCATCTCTTGTTCCAGGGAAGTTAAGTAAAACAGAGATTTGCTAAAAGTCCCGGAGCCCTCCCACCTTATGGTAATTTGAGTGATTACTTTTACTACAAAGATCATTAATTGAATTCCTCCTGTCTGCGCGTAAACTGGTTTCAGCCTGAAACCGGTTCCGTCTGAAACATTCCTTTAGTATTTTTCTGTCTAAAGGGATCAGTCTGTATGATTTTTCGGCCAGTTTGACAATAACCGTCTCATTAACATGAATTCATTTCAACAAAAACACAAGTCCCTGCTCCATTCTCTTACAGAATTCACAGGAGTTCCTGACTGAGTTAAACAGTGATTTCTCGTTTATGCGTCATATCATTATTATAATTAATCGGGGACTAGTTTTTCTCCAAAGTTACTCCGATCGAGTGACGAGATCGTGTTCAGTCCGACCTCAGGTAACCAGAGGCTGATTTTCCAGGTGCTCGGCACGGAGCGATAATCGGCCAGTGCGAATGTGTTAACCCTTTACTGAGCTGAACTGTGTGTTGGGTCTGAACTGCTGGACCCGCCTTTGATCAGTTAAATAAAACTGTGCTGGACACCAAACGGTTCATTGAGTAAAAGTCCGCACTGAGTTCCAAGGACCAGGTTCCAAACCCTGTTTACTGATTTGCAAATTATAACATGGGAAGGAGGCGCCGCTGGACTTGGCTGGGTTAAATCCCCAGAGTTCGTGTTCCTGCTTTCTGTCCCGCAACCGCTTTAAAATGTGTCTGTGGGGAGACTGGTGGAGACCAGGAATGGGTTTACCCTTAAAAACCCGGTGTAGAATGGACTGTCCTCAGTCACAGTCTGAGCCCACACTCACAGAATAGCCGCAACCCCGGTGCTGGTGAACATATCAAACCTCGGGTAATAAGCTTTAGGAAGAATAAAACACAGAAATGAGCTTAGAAGCTACATTAATCTTATCATGACCCCGCAAGGATTTTCTGTCTCTTTATTTCCGTGTAGATTTTGCGAGTTACATCCTTGTTAGCATAGCATAGAAGATAGGAGCAGGAGTAGGCCATTCGGCCCCTCGAGCCTGCTCCGCCATTTAATGAGATCATGGCTGATCATCCAAATTCAGTACCCTTGCCCTGCTTTCTCCCCATATCCCTTGATCCCTTTAGCCTTAAGAAATATATCTAGCTCCTTCTTGAATATATTTAATGACTTGGCCTCAATTGCCTTCTGTGGTAGAGAATTCCATAGGTTCACCACTCACTGGGTGAAGAAATTCCTCCTCATCGCAGTCCTAAATGGCTTACCACTTATCCTTAGACAGTGACCTCTGGTTCTGGACTCCCCCGCCATCGGGAACATCCTTCCTGCATCTAGTCTGTCTAATCCTGTTAGAATTTTGTAAGTTTCAATGAGATCCCCTCTCATTCTTCGAAACTCTAGCGAATATAAGCCTAATCGACCCAATCTCTCTTCATACGTCATTCCTGCCATCCCAGGTATCAGTCTGGTAAATCTTCGCTGCACTCCCTCCATGGCAAGAACTTCCTTCCTCGGATAATGCGACAAAAACTGCACACAATACTCAAGTTGTGGTCTCACCAAGGAGTTGTACAACTGCAGCAAGACATCTGAGCACCTCTACTCGAATCCTCCCGCTATGAAGGCCAGCATACGATTTGCCTTCTTAACCGCCTGCTGCTCCTGCATGCTTACCTTTAGCGACTACTGCACAAGGACACCCAGGTCTCCTTGCACTTCCCCTTTTCCCAATCTATTGCCGTTCAGATAATAATCTCTCTTCCTGTTTTTGCCACCAAAGTGGATAACCTCGCATTTATACACATTATACTGCATCTGCCATGCATCTGCCCAATCACCCAACCTGTCCAAATCATACTGGAGTTTCTCTGCATCCTCCTCGCAGCACAGACGCCCACCCAGCTTTGTGTCATCTGCAAACTTTGAGATATTACATCTAGTTCCCTCGTCTAGATCATTAATATATATAGTGAAGAGCTGGGGTCCTAGGACCGATCCCTGCGGGACCCCACTTGTCACTGCCTGCCACTCGGAAAATGACAAGTTTATTCCAAGTCTTTGCTTCCTGTCTGCCAACCAGTTCTCTATTCAAGTCAGTATTGGGCAACAAACGGTTCAGTGAGTGAAAATACCGCGCCTTACTGTAAAAAAATAAAAGCATACGGAGTGAGAAAGGATCACATTCTCACCCCTGTCTGACTGAACTGCAAATTCTACAATCGGGAGGAGGCGCCGCTGGACCACAATGGATAAAGCCCCAGAGTTGGTCTGTACTGTCGGAGGTGCCATCTTTCGGATGAGACGTTAACCCGAGGCCCCGTCTGAACTCCCAGGTGGACGTAAAAGATCCCATGGCACTATTTCGAAGAAAAGCAGGGGAGTTATCCCCAGTGTCCTGGCCAATATTTATCTCTCAATCAACATAAAAAAAACAAATTATCTGGTCATCATCATATTGCTGTTTGTGGGAGCTTGCTGTGAGCATATTGGCTGCCGCGTTTCCCACATCACAAAAGTGACTTCACTTCAAAAAAGTACTTCATTGGCTGTAAAGCGCTTTGAGACGTCCGGTGGTCGTGAAAACCGCTGTATAAAATTGCAAGTCTTTCTTTCTTCTTTCTTTCCGGCTTTCTGTCCCGCAACCGCTTTAAAATGTGTCTGTGGGGAGACTGGTGGAGACCAGGAGTGGGTTTAACCCTGAAATCCCCGGTGTAAAATGGACTGTCCTCAGTCACAGTCTGAGCCCTCACTCACAGTATAGCCGCAACCCCGGTGCTGGAGAACATATCAGACCGCGGGAAATAGGCTATAGAGAGGAAGAGTAAAGGGAGAAAATGAAGAATAAAACACATAAATGAAGCTTAGAAGCTACATTAATCTTACCTTGATACCGCAAGGATTTTCTGTCTCTTTATTTCCGTGTAGATTTTGCGACTTACATCCTTGTTATTTCACTAGAACCGATCATGCAGAAGTTCCTTGTTTGATTTGAGCAAGTCACAAATTGTGAATTTGATCTAATCCTTGTTCTGTGAGACTCAGAGCTCCGCCCTCTGTGTGAAAGCTGCTGCCCTCGCTCAGGGTGGATTTCAACTCAAACATTCCTCATTGGCGTCAGAACAGGGAGCGGCCTCACTGGTCAAATCAAATCCAACCGGTTTGACGATTCTCTGCCGCTCCAACTGTGAACGAAGTTAGTTATAACATTTACTTCATCTCTTGTTCCAGGGAAGTTAAGTAAAACAGAGATTTGCTATAAAATTCTCGGGGCCCTCCCACCTTATGGTAATTTGAGTAATTACTTTTACTGCAAAGATCATTAATTAGTTTCCTCCTGTCTGTGTGAAAAGTGGTTTCAGCCTGAACCCGGTTTCCGTCTAAAACATTCCTGAAGATTGTTTCTCTTTAAAGGGATCAGTCTCTGATTTTTCGGCCAGTTTGACAATAACCGCCTCATTAACATGAATTGATTTCAGACAAAAACACAAGTCCCTGCTCCATTCTCTCACCTAATTCACAGGCGTTCCTAACTGATTTAAACAGTGATTTCTCGGTTATGCGGCATTTCATTATTATAATTTATCGGGGACTAGTGTTATCTCCGACTTTGCTCCGATCGAGTGACGGGTTCGTGTTCAGACCGGCCTCAGGTAACCAGAAGCTGATTTTCCAGGTGCTCGGGACAGAGCGATAAACGGCCAGTGCGAATGTGTTAACCCTTTACTGAGCTGAACTGTGTGTTGGGTCTGAACTGTTGGTCCCGCCTTTGATCAGTTAAATAAAACTGTGCTGGACACAAACGGTTCAGTGAGTAAAAGTCCGCACTGAGTTCCAAGAACCAGGTTCCCAGCCCTGTTTACTGAACTGCAAATTCTAACATGTAAAGGAAGCGCCGCTGACCTTGGCTGGGTTAAATCTCCAGAGTTCGTGTTCCTGCTTTATATCCCACAACCGCTTTTAAATGTGTCTGTGGAGTCCAGGAGTGGGTTTAACCCTGAAATCCCCGGTGTAAAATGGACTGTCCTCAGTCACAGTCTGAGCCCTCATTCACAGATAAAAGAGACCCAGCCTGCTCATCCTTTCCTGATAAGTATACCCTATTTGGAGAAACTACCCGGTGGGGAAATCAAAAAGAGTGGAAATTATGTTAAAATTAGATCGAGGCCATTATGGAGCAAAGACATGAAGCAATTTTTCACACAAAGCGTAGTTAGAAATCTGGAACTCAGTCTTCAAAAAGATTGGAAGCTGGGACAATTGGATCTCGCAAGACTGAGAAAGGTCAGGCTTTCTTGCAAAATTTCGAAATATATTTATCTGTTTTGTTGAGACAGCAGGAAATATCGTTGTGAATTGCTTGTGCTTCGTGAGTCCAAATTCACTTCTCTCAAGAGCGCTCGGGCCCATTGGGAAGGAAGTTATGCTTCCGATGTATAGAACGTTGATTAGTCCCATCGGGAGAACTGCGTTCAGTTTTGGCCATCAGAATAATTGACTGGGCAAAACTAGGGCACTTGGAGTTCAATGTGAGCTACTGTGAAGTCATCCACTTTGCATTCAAGAATGCTCCAGCATCAGAAGCTCTGTCACAGAACAAGTCTAAAAGGGGTGACCTCAGGGACATCAGAGGGCAAATATCCGCTGGGCTTCATCGATCGTCCGCGAAGGCATGGCGGATGATACACGGAAATCTTGGGGGTAAATGCCATTTACAGCAGACAACCAGGAAAACCTCCAGAGAATCTACATTGAATTTTTCGTATTATGATCTGAGGGCACGGAGGCAAAACTTCAATCAAGTCAGTACAACATGGTGGCGATGCTAGTGGATAGTGGCGAACTTACACACCTCACTGATTTTTTGAATATCTACATCATCCTAATTAATATCACCAATATTAATTGTTAACGGAAAGAAAGATTTGCATTTATATAGCGCCTGTCACGACCACCGGATGAACCAAAGCACTTTACAGCCAATGAAGTACTTTTTGAAGTGAAGTCACTGTTGTAATGTAGGATACGTGGCAGCCAATTTGCGTCCAACAAGCTCCCACAAAGAGCAACGTGATAATGACCAGATAATCTGTTTTTAGTGATGTTGACTGAGGGACAAATATTGGCCATGAGAAAATATTGATTGTTCGTCATGTAAATCGGAGATCTCACTCTGTGAAGGTGATCAGGGTAGGTATTGTGTCACTGGAAAAGAGGAGGTTGAGAGGTGATATGATCCCTCTTTTTAGGATCCTAACGGGACTAGATAATGTATGACCATGAGAGGTTAGTTCACCTTGTGCAAAAACAGTAGAGCCAGAGCATATGACCTGCACTTGAAGGGGTTAAATTCAAAACTAATCTGCGTAATCAACATGTCAGTGAGCGAGTGGTCAATCTATGCAACAGGCTCCCTGGGGAGACGGAGGGAGTTTTTAGTATTGATACATTGAAATGAAAATTAGATCGATTTCTTTCAGAAAATCACATTTTGGGATAGAGTATATGGGTAATTTGAGAGATGACCTGTGGTTTTTGTAGCATGCTTGGGAGAAACAGGTAATATTTTGGACCTATGATACCCAATGCTCTCCACCACTGAGGGTTTTCCTCACCTCATGTCTGGGTCTGTTGTAGACTAATTGATAAAGATCGATTGCAATTATCAGTCAACAACTCCATTATCGCGGTATCGTATGACCAGCTGGATGGTAGAAAGCGAGCTTAGATGGCCCTAAGTATTTAGTCGGCTAACAATTTCTATGTTCGTAAAGTAACCACCTTGATCACCTTCACTGCAACCGCGATACTAACCTGATGTTGAGGTATTTTATGTAAAGTTCAGGCAGAGTAGGGACATTTTTACCTTCTCTCAGATCCATGTGCTCCTTGACTAGTCACCCATGATTACTGGCGATGACACAGAAAGAAACAAATTCATGGACTCACAATTCAAATGCTCCATATGTTTCACTTTTAATTCGACGTTTGAAAAATGTAGGCATCCTGTTCAACGCTAACCTCCTTGACATCGATATATAATTATTATCAGAAAACAGTGAGCGGCCTTGATTAGATTCATACCCTTATGAGTTTGAACAATGGTGGATGGGAACATCCCTCAGCCTTGTCCCATTCAGCAGTGAAATATTAATGAATCAACACCCTCGCCAGTTAACTTGACCTTGCCAACAAGTCCAAAATGTCATGATAAGAACAATTGGAGCATAATTGCTCAATGGAAACAATCCATCAATCGACAGAAATGGGCTTTATTTTTCCGCATTACCTTGTAAAGCATGAGGGCAGAATAAATATCTGAGATAAAAAATTATGCAATTATATTGCCTTTACCTTACATGTTAGTATCATCGTGCACCTAGAAGGATAGTTTCCTCTGATTGTTATTACTAATAAAATCATGAATGCCTGCTTTCAAAACTCTTTTATACGTATTGCTTGAAATGTGAATTTAGAAATTCCTCCCGCCGTATTTACAATGTCCGTAACGACCGACAGAAATCCATATAGTCCATTATATTCTAAAGCATTAATGTGATTTCAGAATAGTTGTAATGGATATTTATAAATTTTTAAATTGCTCTTGATGCAACGTTACGACAATTACAGAATCGCATTCAACTAGGATGGCAAGTTATGACAGTGTGGAGCGCAGCACCATCAGGAGAGGACAGTCCAACTACTTTCCGGATCTTCACAGAGTTTGATGACAGTACTCGCCCAAGGCTTTCTCCAGAATAGAGAAGGCCGAGGTGTGACCTGATAGGAGTCTTTAAGATTATGAAACTTTCGATAGATTAGATGGAGAGAAAATGTTTTCACTTGTCGGAGTGTCCATAACTAGGAGCCATCAATATAAGATAGTCACAAATATATCCAATAGGGAATTCAGGAGCAACTTATTTACCCAGAGTTTGGTTAGAATGTGGAACTTGCTATAATATTGAGTATTTGAGGCAATTAGTATGCATGCATTTTAGGGGAAGCTGTCTAAACACAAGAGACAGAAAGAATAAAAGGATATGCAGGCAGTATCAAATGAAGAGGGGTTGGAAGAGGCTCGTCTGGAGCATAAATGCCGACTCCGGCCAGTTAGGCCGAGTGGGTTCTTTCTGTGCTATAAACTCTATATAACTCTATGTCACTAAACCAGATGGACAGCGAACTGTTCAATGAACACAGTCCGCTGCTCAGTCTCTCGGAATCCCATGTGTTGCTCAGCTTCAAATTCTCCCTGGAAGCAAATTGAAAAGTTGTCTCAGGCTCAGCATTGAAATATTAACGTGCCTTTTCAAAGCTGTCCTGGCCAACATCCCATCTTGCAATCTCTGTGAACTTGAGTTCATCCAAAACTCTGTTTCCCGTATCCTAACTCGCACCAAGTCCCGTTCGCCCATCACCCCTGTGCTCGCTCAACTATGTTCGCTCCCGGTCAGGCAACACATCGATTTTAAAACTCTCAACTTTTTTTTTCAAATGCCTCCATGGCCTCGCCCTTCCCGATCTCAGTTACCTCCTCTCGTCCGACAACTCTCCGAGACCTCTGCACTCGACCAATTCTGGCCTCTTGCGCATCCCTGATTCCAGTCGCTCCACCATTGGCATTCGTGCCTTCAGCTGCCGAGGTCCTAAGCTCTCGAATTCCCTCCCTAAACCTCTCCGCTCTTCTTTAAAACACTCCTTAATGCCTGCCTATTCGATCAAGCTTTTGATCACCTGTCCTATTATCTCATTATGTGTCTTGTTGTTAAATTCTAGTCTGAAGACGATCCTGTGGATGTCTTGGACGTTTCATTACATTAAAGTCGCTGCTTAAATGCAATTTGTTATTGTTGTTGTGTCTGTGTGTCCACAGATGCTGAATGTTTGCAGCATTTTCTGGTTTAACTTCATAATTAAAGCAACATAAATTTATTTATTTTCTTCCTATTGCGACTGATAAGGTTTGAAATTATTTAGAAACCCATTATAAATAAAAGGCAAATAATCTACCGAATTAGTTTTCCTATACTGCCAAGAAGACAATGCACGCCATCTTTAAACGGTGATATTTTATTTTAATATAGTTTATCATGTTGTATTTCAAAACTAAAACTTTGGTTATACAAGGAAAAACTAATAGTTTATTTCAAATACCTATCGACCTATAAATCAGACAGTTAACATCCGAAAACGCCCAATCCATTCAGGGTATTGTGTCAATTTGGTAGCAATGATGCACTTGGTAAATGTCTAAAAGGTAATGGAGTAATAAGACTAAATACTTAAGGAATTGATTCACCTGTAACAGTTATTCGCATCACTAATGACGTTAAACAGGCTGATATGACGAGAGAAGATGTGGCTGATTTAGTAGATGGTGAGATTGTTATTGTACTGACCAGAGAAGATGTATTTGATTTAGTAGATGATAAAAGTGCTATTTTACTGACCAGTGAATATGTATCTGATTTAATAGATGGTGAAGGTGCTATTTTACTGACCAGAGAAGATGTATCATTTTGTAGATGGTGAGAGTGCTATTGTACTGACCAGAGAAGATGTATCTGATTTGGTAAATGATGAATGTGCTATTGTACTGACCAGAGAAGATGTATCTGATTCAGTAAATGATAAAGGTGCTATTGTACTGACCAGAGAAGCTGTATCAGATTTAGTAGGTGGTGACGGTGTTATTTTACTGACCAGAGAAGGTGTATCTGAGATAGTAAATGATGCAGGTGCTTTTGTACTGAACAGAGAAGATGTTTCTGCTTTAGTAGATTTTGAAGTTGCTATTTTACTGACGAGAGAAGATGTATCTGATCTAGTAGAATGTGTGGGTGTTATTGCACTAACCAGAGAAGATGTATCTGATTTAGTAGACGATGAAGGTGTTATTGAACTGACCAGAGAAGATGTATCTGATTTAGTAGATGGTGAAGGTGTTATTGTACTGACCAGAGAAGATGTATCTGATTAAGTAGATGGTGAGAGCGTTATTGTACTGACCAGAGAAGATGTATCTGATTCAGTAGATGGTGAAGGTGTTATTGTACTGACCAGAGAAGATGTATCTGATTAAGTAGATGGTGAGAGCGTTATTGTACTGACCAGAGAAGATGTATCTGATTCAGTAGATGGTGAGAGTGTTATTGTACTGATCAGAGAAGTTGTATCTGAATTAGTAGGTGGTAAGGGTGTTATTGTACTGACCAGAGAAGATGTATCTGATTTATTGATGGTGAGTGTGTTATTGTACTGACCAGAGAAGATGTATCTAATTCATTGATGGTGAGGGTGTTATTGTACTGACCAGAGAAGATGTATCTGATTTATTAGATGATGAAGGTGTTATTGTACTGACCAGAGAAGATGTATCTGATTTAGTAGTTAATGAAGGTGTTATTGTACTGACCAGAGAAGATGTATCTGATTTAGTAAATGTTGAAGGTGCTATTTTACTAACCAGAGAAGATGTATCTGATATACTAGATGGTGAGTTTGTTATTGTACTGACCAGAGAAGATGTTTCTGATTTAGTATATGTTGAAGGTGCTATTGTACTGAACAGGGAAGATGTATCTGATTTTGTAGATGGTGAAGGTGTTATTGTACTGACCAGAGAACATGTATCTGATTTAGTAGATGATTTAGGTGTTATTGTACTGACCAGAGAAGCTGTATCTGATTTTGTAGATGGTGAAGGTGTTATTGTACTGACCAGAGAAGCTGTATCTGATTTGGTAGATGGTGAAGGTGTTATTGTACTGACCAGAGAAGATGTATCTGATTTAGTAGATGATGAAGGTGTTATTGTACTGACCAGAGAAGCTGTATCTGATTTAGTAGATGGTGAAGGTGTTATTGTACTGACCAGAGAAGATGTATCTGATTTAGTAGATGGTGAAGGGTGTTATTGTACTGACCAGAGAGTGTATCTCATTAGTATGAAGGTGCTATTGTATTGACCAAGAAGTGTATCTGATTTAGTAGATGATTTAGGTGTTATTGTACTGACCAGAGAAGCTGTATCTGATTTAGTAGATGGTGAAGGTGTTATTGTACTGACCAGTGAAGGTGTATCTGATTTAGTAGATGGTAAAGGTGCTATTGTACTGACCAGAGAAGATGTATCTGATTTAGTAGATGGTGAAGGTGTTATTGTACTGAACAGAGAAGGTGTTTCTGATTTAGTAGATGGTGAAAGTGTTATTGTACTGACCAGACAAGATGTTTCTGATTTAGTAGATGGTGAGGTTGTTATTTTACTGAACAGAGAAGATGTATCTGATTTCGTAGATGGTGAAGGTGTTATTGTACTGACCAAAAAAATATGTATCTGATTTAGTAGATGATGAAGGTGCTATTGTACTGACCAGAGAAGATGTATCTGGTTTAGTAGCTGGAGCGGGTGTTATTGCACTGACCAGAGAGATGTATCTGATTTAGTCATGATTTAGGTGTTATTCTACTGACCACAGAAGTTGTATCTGATTTAGTAGATGGTTTAGGTGTTATTGTACTGACCAGAGAAGCTGTATCTGATTTAGTAGGTTTTGAAGGTGTTATTATAATGACCAGAGAAGGTGCTTCTGATATAGTAAATGATGCAGGTGCTTTAGTACTGAACAGTAAAGATGTTTCTGCTTTAGTAGATTTTGAAGTTGCTATTTTACTAACGAGAGAAGATGTATCTGATCTAGTAGAATGAGTGGGTGTTATTGCACTAACCAGAGAAGATGTATCTGATTTAGAAGATGATGAAGGTGTTATTGTACTGACCAGAGAAGATGTATATGATTTAGTAGATGGTGAGAGTGTTATTGTACTGACCAGAGAAGATGTATCTGATTTAGTAGAAGGTAAGGGTGTTATTGTACTGACCAGAGAAGATGTATCTGATTTATTGATGGTGAGGGTGTTATTGCACTGACCAGAGTAGATGTATCTGATTTATTAGATGACGAAGGTGTTATTGTACTGACCAGAGAAGATGTATCTGATTTAGTAGATGATGAAGGTGTTATTGTACTGACCAGAGAAGTTGTATCTGATTAAGTAAATGTTGCAGGTGCTATTGTACTAACCAGAGAAGATGTATCTGATCTACTAGATGGTGAGGTTGTTATTGTACTGACCAGAGAAGATGTTTCTGATTTAGTATATGTTGAAGGTGCTGTTGTACTGAACAGAGAAGATGTATCTGATTTTGTAGATGGTGAAGGTGTTATTGTACTGACCGGAAAATTGTATTTGATTTGGTAGATGGTGAAGTTGTTATTGCACTGACCAGAGAAGATGTATCTGATTTAGTAGATGGTGAGAGTGTTATTGTACTGACCAGAGAACATGTATCTGATTTAGTAGATGATTTAGGTGTTATTGTACTGCCCAGTGAAGGTGTAACTGATTTAGTAGATGGTGAAGGTGCTATTGTACTGACCAGAGAAGATGTATCTGATTTCGTAGATGGTGAAGGTGTTATTGTACTGACCAGTGAAGGTGTTTCTGATTTAGTAGATGGTGAAGTTGTAATTGTACTGACCAGAGAAGATGTTTCTGATTTAGTAGATGGTGAGGTTGTTATTGTACTGAACAGAGAAGATGTATCTGATTTATTAGATGTTGAAGGTGCTATTGTACTGACCAGAGAAGTTGTATCTGATTTAGTAGATGGTAAGGGTGTTATTGGACTGACCAGAGAAGATGTATCTGATTTAGTAGATGGTAAGGGTGTTATTGTACTGACCAGAGAAGATGTATCTGATTTATTGATGGTGAGGGTGTTATTGTACTGACAGAGAAGATGTATCTTATTTAGTAGATGATGAAGGTGCTATTTTACTGACCAGAGAAGGTGTATCTGATATAGTAAATGATGCAGGTGCTTTTGTACTGAACAGCGAAGATGTTTCTGCTTTAGTAGATTTTGAAGTTGATATTTTACTGACGAGAGAAGATGTATCTGATCTAGTAGAATGTGTGGGTGTTATTGCACTAACCAGAGAAGATGTATCTGATTTAGTAGATGATGAAGGTGTTATTGTACTGACCAGAGAAGATGTATCTGATTTAGTAGATGGTGAAGGTGTTATTGTACTGACCAGAGAAGATGTATCTGATTAAGTAGATGGTGAGAGTGTTATTGTACTGACCAGAGAAGATTTATCTGATTTAGTAGATGGTGAGAGTGTTATTGTACTGACCAGAGAAAATGTTTCTGATTTAGTATATGTTGAAGGTGCTATTGTACTGAACAGAGAAGATGTATCTGATTTTGTAGATGGTGAAGGTGTTATTGTACTGACCGGAGAATTGTATTTGATTTGGTAGATGGTGAAGTTGTTATTGCACTGACCAGAGAAGATGTATCTGATTTAGTAGATGGTGAGAGTGTTATTGTACTGACCAGAGAACATGTATCTGATTTAGTAGATGATTTAGGTGTTATTGTACTGACCAGAGAAGATGTATCTGATTTAGTAGATGGTGAAGGTGTTATTGTACTGACCAGTGAAGGTGTTTCTGATTGAGTAGATGGTGAAGGTGTTATTGTACTGACCAGAGAAGTTGTATCTGATTTAGTAGATGTTGAGAGTGTTATTGTACAGACCAGAGAAGATGTATCTGATTTAGTAGATGATGAAGGTGCTATTTTATTGACCAGAGAAGGTGTATCTGATATAGTAAATGATGCAGGTGCTTTTGTACTGAACAGAGAAGATGTTTCTGCTTTAGTAGATTTTGAAGTTGATATTTTACTGACGAGAGAAGATGTATCTGATCTAGTAGAATGTGTGGGTGTTATTGCACTAACCAGAGAAGATGTATCTGATTTAGTAGATGATGAAGGTGTTATTGTACTGACCAGAGAAGATGTATCTGATTTAGTAGATGGTGAAGGTGTTATTGTACTGACCAGAGAAGATGTATCTGATTAAGTAGATGGTGAGAGTGTTATTGTACTGACCAGAGAAGATTTATCTGATTTAGTAGATGGTGAGAGTGTTATTGTACTGACCAGAGAAGATGTATCTGATTTTGTAGATGGTAAGGGTGTTATTTGTACTGACCAGAGAAGATGTAACTGATTTATTGATGGTGAGAGTGTTATTGTACTGACCAGAGAAGATGTATCTGATTTATTGATGGTGAGGGTGTTATTGTACTGACCAGAGAAGATGTCTCTCATTTATTAGGAGATGAAGGTGTTATTGTACTGACCAGAGAAGATGTATCTGATTTAGTAGATGATGAAAGTGTTATTGTACTGACCAGAGAAGATGTATCTGATTTAGTAAATGTTGAAGGTGCTATTGTACTAACCAGAGAAGATGCATCTGATTTAGTAGATGGTGAGGTTGTTATTGTACTGACCAGAGAAGATGTTTCTGATTTAGTATATGTTGAAGGTGCTATTGTACTGAACAGAGAAGATTTATCTGATTTAGTAGATGGTGAAGGTGTTATTCTACTAACCGGAGAAGTTGTATTTGATTTGGTAGAATGTGAAGTTGTTATTGCACTGACCAGAGAAGATGTATCTGATTTAGTAGATGGTGAGAGTGTTATTGTACTGACAAAAGAACATGTATCTGATTTAGTAGATGATTTAGGTGCTATTGTACTGACCAGGGAAGATGTATCTGATTTAGTAGATGGTGAAGGTGTTATTTTACTGACCAGAGAAGATGTTACTGATTTAGTCGATGGTGTGGTGGTTATTGTACTGATTAGAGAAGATGTATCTGATTTATTAGATGGTGAAGGTGCTATTGTACTGAACAGAGAAGTTGTATCTGATTTAGTAGATGTTGAGAGTGTTATTGTACTGACCAGAGAAGATGTATCTGATTTAGTAGATGATGAAGGTGCTATTGTACTGACCAGAGAAAATGTATGTGGTTCATTAGCTGGAGCGGGTGTTATTGCACTGACCAGAGAAGATGTATCTGATTTTTTCATGATTTAGGTGTTATTGTACTGACCAGAGAAGATGTATCTGATTTAGTAGATGATTTTGGTGTTATTGTACTGACCAGAGAAGATGTATCTGATATAGTAAATGATGCAGGTGCTTTTCTACGGAACAGAGAAGATGTTTCTGCTTTAGTAGATTACGAAGTTGCTATTTTACTGACGAGAGAAGATTTTTCTGATCTAGTAGAATGTGCGAGTGTTATTACACTAACCAGAGAAGATGTAACTGATTTAGTAGATGATGAAGGTGTTCGAACAGAGAAGGTGTATCTGATTTAGTGGATGGTGAGGTTGTTATTGTACTGACCAGAGAAGATGCTTCTGATTAAGTATATGTTGAAGGTGCTATTGTACTGACCGGAGAAGTTGTATTTGCTTTGGTAGATGGTGAAGTTGTTATTGCACTGACCAGTGAAGATGTATCTGATTTAGTAGATGGTGAGAGTGTTATTGTACTGACCAGAGAACATGTATATGATGTAGCAGATGATTTAGGTGTTATTGTACTGACTAGTGAAGATGTATCTGATTTAGTAGATGGTGAAGGCGTTATTGTACTGACCAGAGAAGGTGCAGCTGATTTAGTAGATGGTAAAGGCCTTATTGTACTCACCAGTGAAGATGTATCTGACTTAGTAGATGGTGAAGATGTTATTGTGCTGACCAGAGAAGGTGTATCTGATTCAGTGGATGGTGAAGGTGTTATTGTACTGACCAGAGAAGATGTATCTGATTTAGTAGATGGTGAAGGTGTTATTGTACTGACCAGAGAAGATGTATCTGATTTAGTAGATGGTGAAGGTGTTATTGTACTGATCAGAAAAGATGTATCTGATTTAGTAGATGGTGAAGGTGTTATTGTACTGACCAGAGAAGATGTATCTGATTTAGTAGATGGTGAAGATGTTATTGTACTGATCAGAGAAGATGCATCTGATTTAGTAGATGGTGAAGGTGTTATTGTACTGACCCGAGAAGATGTATCTGATTTAGTAGATGGTGAAGGTGTTATTGTACTGATCAGAGAAGATGTATCTGATTTTGTAGATGGTGAAGGTGTTATTGTACTGACCCGAGAAGATGGGCTGGATTTTGTCTTGGGGTCAGGTTGGGGTCGTGTAATCTGCATTTCGTGTTTCCCCCCCGACTCCAGATTAATGTGGATGAATGATGCAATTTTCACTTAATTGGGCAATTGAGTTCCAGCATGTGGGAACCCATGCACCAATTAGTGGTTTCAGTGGGAAAGTCGACTCTGATGATGTCATCATTGCAGGCTGCCTGGTATCAGAGAGGACCTGCCTGGCTTGCTTTTGATGTGAGTGGACCTGGATGCAAAATATTTGCGGGGGGGGGGCGGGGAGAAGAGAGAGAGAGAGAGAGAGAGAGAGAGAGAGAGTGAGAGAGAGAGAGAGAGAGAGAGAGGGTGAGAGAGAGAGAAAGAGAGAGAGGTTTTTTTGCATCCAAGTCCTCTCACAGCAAAGGCCAGGCAGTCTAATACTACGACTACCTTCATCACATCTCCGTTGTAATAGTGGACCTGCAGCTGATAGTCAGCTATCCACTTGTGCTCCCGCCAGGTTTCACTGGAGTGTTTCACACCAGGCGTACTACACGTCAGAAAAGGGTTAAACTAGCTAAAACGTTTCAAAATGGCATTACAGAGCCAATTTAGAGCTTGTTAAGGGCTTTAATGGCCTCTCCCGCCTCTTGGCCAGAGATGATGTATCTGATTTCGTAGATGGTGAGAGTGTTATTGTACTGACCAGAGAAGATGTTTCTGATTTAGTAGATGGTGGGGTTGTTATTGTACTGAACAGAGAAGATGTATCTGATTTATTAGATGGTGAAGGTGCTGTTGTATGACCAGAGAAGATGTTTTCTGATTTAGTAGATGGTGAAGTTGTTATTGTACTGACCAGAGAAGATGTATGTGGTTTAGTAGATGGTGAGAGTGTCATTGTACTGACCAGAGAAGGTGTATCTGATTTAGTAGATGATTTAGGTGTTATTGTACTGACCAGAGAAGGTGTATCTGATTTAGTAGATGGTGAAGGGCTGTTGTACTGACCAGAGAAGTTGTATCTGATTTATTAGATGGTGAAGTTGTTATTGTACTGACCAGAGAAGATGTATCTGATTTAGTAGATGGTGAAGGTGTTATTGTACTGACCTAAGAAGGCGCATCTGATTTAGTAGATGGTGAGAACAGAATTAACTCCCTCCACGGATGCTGCCTGGCCTGCTGAGTCTTTCCAGCGTTTTCTGCTGTTATTTCGGATTTCCAGCATCCGCAGTATTTTGCTATCGTATCTGATTTAGTGGATGGTGAAGGTGCTATTATACTGACCAGTAAAGATATATCTGATTTAGTAGATGGTGAAGTTGTTATTGTACTGACCAGAGGAGGTGTATCTGATTTAGTAGATGGTGAGATTGTTATTGCACTGACCAGAGAAGGTGCATCTGATTTAGTAGATGGTGAAGGTGCTACTCTTCTCATCAGGGAAGAAGAATCTATGCTTAATGATATTGAGCTGTTGTTGAAATTGAGAGATGATGTTTCTGAATTAATAGATGATGAAGCTGTTACTCTACTGGCCTGGGGATGATGTATCCTGATTTAGAGATGATGAACGTGCTGTAGTACTGACCTGGAATGTTGTAGCCTGATTAGTAGATGAGATTGGTACTATATTGAACTGGGATAGCGTAGCCTGATTAATAGATGATGATGGTGCTGTATTGCTCTGGGATGGTGTAGTCTGATTTATAGATGATGATGGTGCTGTATTGACCTGGGATGGTGTAGTCTGATTTATAGAGGATGATGGTGCTGTATTGATCTGGGATGGTGCAGTCTGATTTATAGATGATGATGGTGCTGTATTGATCTGGGATGGTGTAAACTGATTTATAGATGATGATGGTGCTGTACTGTCCTGGGATGATGTATTTTGATTTATAGAAGATGTTGGCGCTGTGTAGACCTGGGATGGTGTAATCTGATTTATAGATGATGGTGGTGCTGTATTGACCTGGGATGGTGTAATCTGATTTATAGATGATAATGATGGTGTTGTATTGACCTGGGATGGTGTAGTCCGATTTATAGATGATGGTGGTGCTGTACTGACCTGGGATGGGGAAGTCTGATTTATAGATGATGGTGTTGCTGTATTGACCTGGGATGGGGAAGTCTGATTTATAGATGATGGTGGTGCTGCATTGAACTGGGATGGTGTTGTCTGATTTATAGATGATGATGTTGTTATATTGACCTGGGATGGTGTGGTCTGCTTTATAGATGATGATGTTGTTATATTGACCTGGGATGGAGTAGTCTACTTTATAGATGATGAACGGACTCTAGCACTGTCCTGGGATGTTTTAGACACCGCAAAAGTTAATGTCAACGCTGAATTTAAAGCCGGAAGCAGCATTGATCTCATAGTAACAACTGATGACTGTTGCATGGATCTACCTGTCAGGGAGGGTGGAAACACATTGTTGTTTTCGGTCGATGATGGGGCCTTTGCCTAGTTGGAAGACGGAGGCACATTCACACTGTACAAGCTGGGCACACTCGCACTGCTCACGATAGGCAAAGTCTCACTGGTCTCGATGGGCACAGTCTCACTGTTCACGATGGGCACAGTCCCACTGTGCAAAATGGACATCGTTTCAGTGGTCACGATGGGCACAGTCTCACTAGTCACGATGGGCACAGTCTCACTGGTCACGATGGGCAGAGCTTCACTGGTCACGATGGGCACAGTCTCACTGGTCACGATGGGCAGAGTTTCACTGGTCACGATGGGCACAGGCTCAGTGTTCACGATGGGCAGAGTCTCAGTGGTCACGATGGGCACACTCGCACTGATCACGATGGCCACAGTCTCACTGGTCACGATGGGTACAGTCTCTCCGGTCACGATGGGCACAGTCTCAGTGGTCACGATGGGCACAGTCTCACTGGTCACGATAGGCACAGTCTCACTGGTCACGATGGGCACAGTCTCACTGGTCACGATAGGCACAGTATCACTGGTCACGATAGGCACAGTCTCACTGCTCACGATGGGCACAGTCTTACTGGTCACGATGGGCACAGTCTTACTGGTCACGATGGACACAGTCTCAGTGGTCACGATGGACATGGTCACACTGGTCATGAAGGGCACAATCGCACTGATCCAAGAATCCATAATTGTGGATAAACTGAAAGCCACTAAGGATGCTGTAGAAGTTGGAGGCTGTGCTGTGGAACTGGGGTGTGGACCTGCTCTATCAAGTGAAGATGAGGTTTCCATTGATGAAGGGTGAATGGGCGATCGAGGCGCAGTTGAACGTCTCATGGACGTGGTTGTACTTTTGATGCGGTGGTTCACAATCCTGGAGTTGATAGAAAGTTGATTCTGGGATTCGGTGAGCGTTGGCAGCCCATTGGTCGCGGAATGCGCTCTGGTCATAGTTGTCACTGTGCAAAGTAGGAGAAACAATGTCAATAGATTATTGGAGGCAACGGGCAGTAAAGTTGGACTTGAGCGAAGACGGAAAACTGGGAGAATCGCATTTGCCAACCGTTTTGCAACACGCCTGATATTCGGTTCTGTTGGAAATAGTGGAATGAATATCGGGGTTTATAAAGAAAGAAACGGGCGACCGATGACATGCCGCCTGTTTTGCGCCCCTGCTCTTGTCGAATTTCACCCACAACTTCTGGAGACACGCTCAAAATCAGCGCCTGTGAAAAGTGGAGCTCAGGTACAAACCAACTCTGCATTCCAGTTAGTGTGACCATTGTCATATGTGAAGATCCCTGAGGATATCTACATTGGTGAACCTCCCGCTGGGATTGAGGCCAAGCAGATGGCTCAGGGCGTCCAATTATTTCACTTAGAAAACTGAGCAAACATAAAGGATTCAGGAAGGTCAAGGTGTGAATGGGTAAAATCCCCACTTCAGTGCTCCTGGCAAATACCCTGGAGAAAATATCATGAAACTGGACAGTGATTTAAAACTAACAGACGATGAATTGTTATGATCTGGAATGCACTGACTGAAAGTGTGGTGGAAGCAGATTCAATAGTCATTTCAAAGGGGATTTGGATAAATATTTATAGAGGAAAACTGCAGGGCTATGGGGAGAGGGCAGGGCACTGGAACTAATTGGATTGCTCTTTCGAAGCGCCGACACAGGCACTATGGGCGGAATGGCCTCATTCTACACTGTATCCTTCCAGGATTCATTTCCATTGGCTATTTCTTCTGCATTTTGATTCCTAACCCCATGCGAGTAGCTTCCCATCTTTACAGCCTGGGACCAGCGCATCCAGGGAATTCTGGAGCTGAGCTTTGCATTCTGGGAACGGAACCTGCCCGATTTTCCTTCCGTTATTTTCGTTGCAGTTTTTTTTTGGGCCGTGTAACCTTCCCGTCACATTCTCCCTTATTTACCCCGCCTATGCAGCTCTTAAAGCTGAGAGGCGTGGTGAAATTCGATATGGATGGGGAAGCGACACAGGAGCAATCGCTCTCACCAACCATTATAGACACGCCCGATATTCAGTTCTTTTGAAGTCAATGCGACCGAATATGGGGCGGAGCGGATATCGGGCGTCTGATGCGACACCGTCCATTTTGCGACCCCGCCAATGTCGAATTTCACCGTCCCCCATACTTAGTCCGGTCTGTTGCTGTACCCTTACCTTTATATACAGGACAGGTTATGTTGTTCACGTCCAGGTAACTCTTTCCTCCCAGGGCTATCGCCACCTGTGACATTGTTGTAAGGTTTTCCCAGTTTCCCCGAGAAATTTCATGCACCATTTTCTGCACAGATTTGGTGCAATTATAGACACGTGAGGTGAACACGTTTATGTTTTCGGCCAGGGCCTGGAGTGTAAAGAAAGTAACAATAATTTTAATATTTAATGTTAGTGATCCGGAGATCTTTCAATCGGAGCACATATGAATTCTGTTTGAAAGCACTGTAAGATAAAGTGGGGGTCAATGGAAATAAAAATCGGGAGATATTTACAAGGGCTGCGGATTCGCCATCACACATGTTACACCATCGCATGAAGTCAAAATCGACCCCCAGGTGCGTTCTGATCGGGTACAGTTTAGATTAGATTAGTGTGGAGACACCACACTTAGAGTACTGTGAATAGATCTGCTCTGGTTAGACCACACTTAGAGTAGCGTGCACAGCTCTGTTCTCCATATTACTAAAAAGATATAAAGGCACATCTTGAAGGTGCAATAAAACATTGGCAAGGATGATACCAGAATTCAGTGGTTATAACAATTAGGAATGTCTGATCAGGAAAAGAGAAGACTGAGAGGTGAACTAAAAGACGTCTTCAAAATGATGAATGGATTTGATGAGGTTTCGGAGAGAAGATATCTCCAGTTGCGGGGTGAGTCCAAAACTAGGGGCCATAAATATAAGATCGCCACTCATAAACCCAACAAAGAATTTAGGAGAAACTTCTTAACTAGAGAGTGGATAGAAGTTGTAACTCGCTCTCACAAGGAGTAGCAGAGGAGGTGAATAGCAAAGATTGATTTAAGGGGAATCTACATGAAGGAGAAAGGAATAGAAGGATATGGTGATAGGGTTAGTAGGGCGGGTGGAGCCTCGTGTGGCCCACAAACACACGAAAGGCCTGTTTCTGTACTGAAAATTCCATGTAAAGATTGTCCTCTTTGAATTTGAAGTCAACTAGTTTCTCAATATAACAAAACCATCCTGTTTACATTGTTTCTCGCCACTTCAGTGTATTGATTTAATGAGCATTGAGTCATTCGCTTTCTTTTGTGGTAACTTTATCTTTGAGCGATGATGTACAATGGCCAATCTTGAATTAACCGGCCATTGTATACCACGCCCGATTTTCATTTGCATTGAATCAATGGAAGGTAAAATCGGGCGCCTGTAAATTGGAGAGCAATTGGATATTACCCATTTTACACCTTCACCAAAAGTTAAAATCACCCGTTCATCAAAAGTTAAAATCACCCCTTAACACTCTTCAAACAATGCCCTCCGCTCCTGCCGAGTTCTATCCCATGAATGGTATCGAGGTGTCTCCGAATCTTTCAACATGCTGTACTTTGCATTGCTTCACACTGAACGTCATCTGAACACGTTAGGCACCGATACACCAATATCTCAATATCGTTTCTAAGCTCTAATTGTTTACAGTCTATCGCTTAATGTGGTGTGAAGAAGCTGTTATTTACTAATTGTGCTTAGCTCGAATTAAACTAGAAACCTATTTTCTAATTTCACATCACCATACCTGCATGGCCAGCCCTGTACTGCTCAAGCTCCCAATAGGCCCGTCCTCTCTCACTTCACTTAGAATCCGCCTCATTATCCACATTATAGCCTTTGCGATGTCAAGCCGAGATCTGCCTCTTGGTTGTTGTGAGTGTATCAGACACCTCAGACTAAGTGCCGCGGTGGCCATTGTATCTACAACACAGGAAACAATTACCAACGGTTCATGGAGTAAATTTGATAGGAGGGCCGGTAACGAGAGGACACAGATGTATGATATTGGCAAAAGAATCTGAGGGGAGATGGGGAGTCATTTTTGCTTTTTTACACAGCGAGCTGTTATAATCTGGAATGCACTGCCTGAACGCGTGATGGAAGCAGATTCAATGGTGACTTTGAAAAGGGAATTTGATATATACTTGATAAGGATAAAAATACAGGGCTATGGCTTATGGGGAAAGAGAATGGTGAGTGGGATTAATTGGTGAGCTATTTCAAAGAGCCACCACAGGTACGATGGGCCGACTGGCCTCCTTCTGTAAGTTTGGCTGATTCTATGATATCCGAAGCCGACAAGGCAAGAGCGATCCGAGAACCCATTGATGAAGAGACGCTTCCCAAATTACCACTCGTTTTACTCTCAGCCGGTGTCCAATGGACTCCCAGCACAAGTTTACCAATCACTGATTGCAGCAACACGGCCTTGTCCCGACTACAGAATTGTGCAAGTCTTAGGTTGGAATTGAATTGGGAGTAATGGGGACAAGACTGAAACGATGAAATGCTTCTTGTAATAATACATGCAAGGGGTGAAATTGCACTTGGGCGGGAACGCAATACAGGCGGAATCGCATTTTACGACCGTTATGGGACCAGGCCCGATATTTACTTCTTTTGGCCGTTTTGCGGCCCCGCCCAGGTCCAATTTCAGCGCTGACTCTTCACCAATCGTAACTTGTGAACTGGGGTAACCGCCTTCAAAACTCCATCAAATGGATATTATTGAAACTGTAAAATGAAACGTCTTGTCTGCTCAGACACACCTACTGTTAATTCTTTCCCGTGTTGAGCGATCTTCCTGAGATGAGCCCGGATAAAATTATGAATGAGAAAGCCCGGGACAGGTTCCTCCTCCTGACACAGCGCCAGGATCGCCAGGCTGGCTTCAGTAAAGGCCTTGAGAGAATATCCAGCGTTTTCTGCAAATACAGTGACAGACTCCAATGTTAGTGATGTGCTCCACATCTGAATAACGGGAACTACAGATGTGAAAATTCCTCCCTAGTTCGTTCCCGATCCTCTCTGTGTGACAGAAATCAGGCCAAGGATTTAAATGAATTAAATAGAATTGGTGTAGAATTTACAGCACAGAAGGAGGCTATTCGGCCCAACAGGTCTAATTATGCTCCACCTGAGCCTCCTCCTACCTTACTCACTCGAGTTGCTTACCCGAGGGAGGTATTCCTTTCTCCCTCATGAAATTGTCTAACTTCGCCTTAAATACATTTATACTGTTAGGTTCAACTTCTTCTGGTAGCAAATTCCACATTCTCGCTACTCTTCGGGTAAAGAGGATTCTCCTGAATCCCCCATTATTTTTAGTAGTGACTCTACAGCGGACTAATGCTCTCCTGCATGGCTTTCCAGTCCATATGACCAATCATAGAAACATAGAAACATAGAAAATAGGTACAGGAGTAGACCATTCGGTCCTTCGAGCCTGCACCACCATTCAATGCGTTCATGGCTGAACATGCTACCTCAGTACCCCATTCCTGCTTTCTCGCCATACCCCTTGATCCCCCTAGTTGTGAGTGTTATATCTAACTCCCTTTTGAATATATTTAGCGAACTGGCCTCAACAACCTTCTGTGGAAGAGAATTCCATAGATTCACCACTCTCTGGGTGAAGAAGTTCCTCCTCAGCTCAGTCTTAAATGGCTTCCCCTTAATCCTTAAACTGTGACCCCTGGTTCTAGTTTTCCCTAACATTGGGAACATTCTGCCCGCATCTAATTTGTCTAAACCAGTCAGGATTTTAAATGTCTCTATAAGATCCCCCCTCATTCTTCTGAACTCCAGAGGATACAAGTTCAGTTGACCCAATCTTTCTTGATATGTCAGTCCGGCCATCCCAGGAATCAATCTAGTGAACCTTCGCTGCACTCCCTCAATAGCAAGAATGTCCTTCCTTAAGTTAGGAGACCAAAACTGCGCACAATACTCCAGGTGTGGCCTCACCAAGGCCCTGTACAACTGCAGCATCACCTCCCTACTCCTGTACTCAAATCCCCTTACTATGAAGGCCATCATTCCGTTTGCTTTCTTGACTGCCTGCTGCACTTGCATTCCCACCTTCAGTGACGGATGTACCATGACGCCCAGGTCTCGTTGCACCTCCCCTTTCCCTAATCTGCCACCATTCAGGTAATAGTCCGCCTCTCTATCTTTACCACCAAAGTGGATAACCTCACATTTATCCACATTGTACTTCATCTGCCATACATTTGCCCATTCACCCAACCTGTCCAAGTCACTCTGTAGCCTCCTAGCATCCTCCTCATTGTTCACACTGCCTCCCAATTTAGTGTCATCCGCAAATTTGGAGATATTACATTTAATCCCTTCGTCCAAATCATTAATATATAATGTAAACAGCTGGGGTCCCAGCACCGAACCCTGCGGTACCCCGCTGGTCACTGCCTGCCATTCTGAAAAGTACCCATTTACTCCTACTCTTTGTTTCCTGTGTGCCAACCAGTTCTCAATCCACGTCAACACATTACCCCCAATCCCATGTGCTTTAACTTTGCTCACCAATCTCTTGTGTGGGACCTTGTCGAAGGCCTTCTGAAAGTCCAAATACACCACATCTACTGGTTCCCCCCTGTCCACCCTATTGGAAACATCCTCAAAAAATTCCAGAAGATTTGTCAAGCATGATTTCCCTTTCACAAATCCATGCTGACTTGGACCTATCATGTCGCCACTTTCCAAATGGTCTGTTATGACATCTTTAATAATTGCTTCCATCATTTTACCCACGACCGATGTCAGGCTGACCGGTCTATAATTCCCTGCTTTCTCCCTCCCTCCTTTTTTAAAAAGATGTCATCATTGATGTCCAGCTAAATTCTACTATGAGAATTATCACCGGTACGCTTTTAATGACACCAACATCTTGGCTGCCCGTCCTTGCAAACATCACACCAACACACCTACGCCACGATTATGCAGTGTCCATAGAAAACAACCGCTACACCAGCAAAGACATGCCAATCCAGGCGGACTTGAACAACCTACTACCAAACAGTCCCTAATCTAGAAGGCCATCTTGGAGCGTCGCCAAAGCCCTTCGGTGATCTCCTTAATGACCGATGGCTAAATAATTGGAAGAACTGTGACATACGGAATGGATTCCTTATAGAGGACCCCACAGTACAACCTGAAGGATCAAACCTTCCTTGCTACCAGTGGACAATCATCAACCGCCTCATAACTGGTCATGGTAGATGCTGCCATCTTCTCCATTGATGGAAGATTAAAGAATCCCCATCATGCGACTGTGAAGCTCCCGAACAGACCCTGGAGCACATCACTGAGCACTGGAAATTCTCAGGCAGCGTACATAAGAACCTAATTAATAGGAGCAGGAGCTTGACACTTCGAACATACTCCACAATTCAATAAGATCATGGCTGATCTTCTACCTCATCTCCACTTTCCTGCACTATCCCCATATCCCTAGTTTCATTTAATTTTCAAAAATCTATCGATCTCTGTCTTGAATGTACTCAACGACTGAGCCTCCACAGCCCTCTTAGGTAGAGAATTCCAAAGATTCACCACCCTCTGAGTGAAGAAATGTCTCCTCATCTCAGTCCTAAATGGCGGACCTCTTATTTTGAGACTGTGACCCCTGGTTCTAGACTCCCCAGCCAGGGGTAACATCCTCCCTACATCTACCCAGTCAATCCCTGTAAGAATGTTGTATGTTTCAATGAGATCACCTCTCATTCTTCTAAACTCTAGAGAATATAGGCCGAGTCTACTCAATCTTTTCTCATAGGACAATCCCCCCCATCCCAGGAACCAGTCTGGTGAATCTTCGTTGCAAGAAATTCACGCTGTTTCACTGGAGTCTTTGGCTTTGATATCTGATTTAGATATTGAGATTTGACTTGCTTTGCTACTAACATACAAAAGAAGAAGAAGTACTGAATACCTTATATTATTGGCCCCTAATTATAGTCTCCTCTTCAAGTGGAAACATCTGTTCTACTTCAACCCTGTAGAAACACTTCATTATTTTAAAAACCTCTATTAGCTCACCTCTCAATCATCTCTTTTCCAGATGAAAGAGCCCCAGCCGGTTCAGCCTTTCTTGATAAATAACATAGATAATAATAGATGAATAAATAAATGCAACAAGGGTTTTATTTCACGGATATCATCATAAATCATTGCCTTTATAAACCAGGAGTCAGCGTTCCGATTCCCTTTAGGCCTGGTGTCAATTGGTTCTTTTAAAAAGTGTTGGATAAATATTTGCCCTTTAATGGGTTTGGAGATAATGGGAATAGATACAAACTGTGAGAGTAATTATATTGGTGTTTACAGGGACAGATATGAACTGAGAAGGCAGTGGGATTGGAGGTTATGGGGAGCCGCCGAATGTTATGGGAATAGAACCGGAAATTGTTGCGATTAAAGCAGACTGAGGTGAGAATGAGGCTGGAGGTTATGGCGGGAGCCACAGATTGGGTGTGATTGGAGGTTATAGGGACAGGTACAGACTGAGATGTGTGTGTGATTGGAGGTTATAGGGACAGGTACAGACTGAGATGTGAGTGTGATTGGAGGTTATAGGGACAGGTACAGACTGAGATGTGAGTGTGATTGGAGGTTATGGGGGCAGGAATAGAATGAGATATGAGTGTGACTGGAGGATATGGAGAGAGGTACAGACTGAGATGTGAGTGTGATTGGGGTTATAGGGACAGGTACAGAATGAGATGTGAGTGTGATTGGATGTTATAGGGACAGGTACAGAATGAGATGGGAGTGTGATTGGATGTTATAGGGACAGATACAGATGAGATGTGAGTGTGATTGGAGGTTATGGGGAGAGGTACAGACTGAGATGGGGGTGTGATTGGAGGTTATAGGGCCAGGTACAGTCTGAGATGTGAGTGTGATTGGAGGTTATGGGGACAGGTAGAGACTGAGATATGAGTTTGATTGGAGGTTATGGAGTGAGGTACAGCCTGAGATGTGAGTGTGATTGCAGGTTATGGGGACAGGTACAGACTGAGATGTTCCTGTGATTGGTGGTTTTCAGCTTGTGTTTGCTGAAAGATGCCTCTCAATCTCTATGCAAATAACATGCCTAAAGCATGAGTCCACACTTACCTTTAGAAGATGTTATCCTAGGTATTTGGTGCAATTCACTGTACAGCCTCTCACGGAGCACCTCCACCAAATTCACCTCCTTGTTTCCTGCCGATATCTTGGCGGAGTTCCGACAAGAGGATCTGAAGGCTAAGATGTAGAAAACCAACTGGTCTATGGGGAAGTGTTCACCTGGCGGCAGAGGAACAAACGAGATTCAGTTTGTTCTGACTGGGTCCATCAATAACTAACTGGTTAGTGATTATAAATTCCTCTTCTACACTCTGAAGACTTGTATTAATATTCTTCCTTATTCTAACTCTCAAAAACGATTCAAAGTGCTTCAAGTGTAATAAATTATTTGGAAGTGCAGACATTCTTGTTATATCGACCAATTCGGGAGCCATTTTGTGGACAGCAATATCCCACAAATAGCAATGAAGTGAATAGCCAGGGAACCAGTTTTAAATTCTTAACCGGCGACACGGTAAATAGATTAACTGCTAATGTATCTCATTAGTACTTGTGGCATCTTGTGTCCAATTAGTTGTCGAGTTTGTCTATGAAAGATAAATGGCTGCATTTCATTGGCTGTGAAGCAAAGGCACTACAGAAATGTAAGTTTCTCCCCCTTCACTCTCCTCTCTCTTTAAACTACTTTGGGTGTTAGCTGGGGAATAAATGTTGTCCAAGACCCCGGCAGCACTCTCCCTTCTTGTTCCAATAAAGCCGTGGCATCTTCAAATTCCACAAGAAAAGATTCAGGGGATAATTTTAGATTTAAACGATGTTGTAAAATAACCGACACCAAAATGGCCTCCGATTATAGATCCCGCCCGATGTTCACCTCCATTGGAAAGGAAAATCAAGCGTGGTGTAAAAGGGCGTCTGCTGCAATTTAGAGCAAGGGGCAGGGTAATGATTTCTGATTTCAAAACAATGAGAGGACAAGAAGTAAAACCTACGTGCAGGATGGGCGATATAGGGTTTAGGTGGAAGAACAGAGGAATGTTTAGAGCTGCGAAATAATTTCCATCATAGTATCATGACCAAAGCTGCTGCAATAAATGACAGCTCGGCCCATTCACCTGAGGGGAGAATTCCAGCTAGAAGTCTCCCTCCCTCCCTCTCTTCATCTTCCTCAGTATGTGTCTGTTTCTCTCTTTCTCCGTCTCACTGTTTCTCTTTCTCAAACACACACACATACACATACACACAGAAACGTACAGACTCGGATATATATGCACCTACATACACATATAAACACATACAGACACGTATACACACAGAGAAACACATATGCATACAGAAGCACAGACACACAGAAACGCAGAGACATACACACACACAATCGCAAATAATCCCACAGAAAGATACACACAAACACACGCAAACATATACAGAAACTTCAATGGCACATTGCTGCAAATTAATCCCTGGGATCTTGATTCAAATGGTTGAGAAATTGTGTAATGTAATAAAGTGAACTGCACTGGGGAAAAGAAGGAGAATCGCATGAGGTGTGTTAACTTTCAACATTGGCTCTCACAAAATAGGCGCTATCGACAGTCATATTAGCTGCTATTTTTAAATTAACCTATGTATTTTAAATGGACGAGGACCTCTATTCGGAACATTGGAATTGCTGGGGCGGGTAAAGACCAAGGTGCATCTAGTTCTTCTTCTACCATCCATGTAGTCTCATGATACAATGACAATGGGATTGTTGTCTAATCATAGTAATCAGTCTCTATAAATCAGTCTACATCAGACACAGACATGAGGCGAGGAATACCCGGTGCTGGAGAGCTTTGTGAACCATCGGTCCAAAATCACCTGTTCCTCTCAAGCACGCTACACTGACCATGTGTAACATCTCAAATTACACATATACTCTATCCCAAATGTTATGATCTGATATCAAATAGAGCAATATGACATGAACGGGCTACAAGTTGGTTCATTTGTATCATGGGGCTATTCTTAGGTTCCAATTTCCTTCATTAACAATAGTTTGCCAAACACTTAACCTGTCAGTAAAAATAAAGATTTAATCCAGATACATCCACATTAACTAATAGATTAAAGCTTACCTGCCCCCACCTTTCTAACAACCGCCTCACTCAGCCTTCGGAGAATGTCTTGTTCACTCTGTAGATCATGCTCACTCCCCAGGCGTAGGGCAATGAAAGCCCCGGGGTCTGGCTCCACGGACAGATCACTCGGTTTCCTCTCTATACTACGGATAAGTGATTTCTGCTGATTATCTGGAGCCGCTGGAATCCACAACCGAATTATTAATCCACTCGCGTGTAAGGAACATTAAGATAGCAGTAACACTTAAAGAGATTGAGGATAATCAGAAGGCGCATGTGGCAGGTGAACACAACATATGCACATACAGTAAGAACATGTATTGTAGTAAACAGTAAGGACGATAGTAGCAGACTTCAGGAGGACACAGACAGACTGGTGCAATGGGCAGTCACATTGTAAATGACATTCAATGCAGAGAAATCTGAAATGGTGCATTTTGAATGAAGAATGAGGAGAGTTAATATAAACCAAATAGTACAATTGTATTAGGGGCGCAGGAAGAGAGAGACCTCGGGTTCACGTACACTAATCTGTGACGGTGGCAGGACTTACTGACAAATCTTTAAAAAAAACATGACGGGATACGTGGCTTTCCAAATAGATGCACAGAGTAGAAAAGCAAAGAATTTGCGGCAAAGGTTTATTAATCATTAGTTATGCTTCTGTTAGTGCATTGTGACCAATCCTGAGCAACACACTTTAGTCAAAGCCTTGGAGAGGGTGCAGAGGAGATTTACCGGAATGGTAGCAGGGATGAGGGACTTCAGTTATGTGGAGAGACTGATGAAGCTGGGATTGTTCTCCTTAGCGTAGAAAAGGTTAAAGGGAGATTTAATAGAGATGATCAAAATCATGAAGAGTTCTGATAGAGTAAATAAGAAGAAAGTGCTTCCACTGGCAGGAGATTCAGTGTCAGAGGACACACACTTAAAGTAACTGGCAAAAGAACCAACGGGGGTGGGGGGGGGGGGGGGTGGAAATAGGAGATTTAAAAAAAAATCATCAATGTTGCTGCGATCTGGAATGCATTGCCTGAAATGGTGATAGAAACATATTCAATACTAACTTTCAAAATGGGAATAGGATGAGTACATGAAGAGGAAACGGGGCAGGGATTTGGGGAAGAGCAGGGTGGGTGGGACTAATTACTCTTTCAGAGAGCAGGCAGAGGTACGGTGGGCCGAATGGGCTCCTTCTGCACTTAAGGTTCCATGATTCTATAATTCTTTGATTCTAAATTACGATAAAAACTCAGCTAAAGGATAAACATCAGGTTTAGGTTAAACACTGGGAACCAAACAACAAATCGCACTTACTGTATTGTTGGGATGTTGCCGGGTACGAGGCACTGAAGAGCAGGAGTGTGAGGGTCATCACCGGGGGCATTGTTGAGCGCGCTCCGCGGGCCCTGTGTTAGACCCTCCTGAGTGCAGTAGGGAGGTAGACTAGGCAGCGTGACTTGGACTGTAACCGGGAAACTGGACGGTTTGGCTCAGTGGGCTGTTTCACCTTTTAACGCGACGGTCGGAGGCGGGGTTTAAGTGTGATGGAGTGAAGCATGCTGTGGTGATACCAGAAATCGGGTCATTCCGGGAGTGCTCCGTCACTGGAATTCAATTAATTTCATCTAAACAGCAGGTTACACCCACTACGCGCTCACTGCCTGTAAACTGAGGCAGCCTCACGGTTTCTCACTCAATGCCACCGAGTGTTTAACTTGCTTTGTTTTGCGCAGTCTTTCAGGAACAGCGGTGTAGGAAATGTGTTTCGCAACATTAAAAACAGGAACAGGTTATTCAGTCCCTTGAACCTGATCCGCTCTTCAGTCAGATCATGGCTGATCTGCACCTCAGCTCCATTCACCCGCCTTTGCTCCATATCCGGCGGTGCCCTGACCCAGAGAAACATGTTGGTCTCAGTCCTGTAATCTACAATTGACCCCCAGCATCCACAGCCTTTTGGGGGAGCGAGTTACAGATTTCCACTACCCAGTCTGTGAAAAAATACTTCCTGATTTCACTCCTCAACAGCCTGGCTCCAATTTTAAGGTTGTGTTCCCTTGTTCGAAATCACCCACCAAAGGAACTTGCTTCTCCCTATCTGCCCCATCGGAAAATTTTATAAATTTAAACATCTCGATGAGATCACCCTCAATCTTCTAAATACAAGGGAATTCAAGGCAAGTTTATGCGACCTATCCAATGAATTGAACCCATTGTAGTTCTGAGTTAAAACAAAACTGCAGCAAATATCAGGGTGAATTGTTCTGATTCATGGGGCTGCAAGAAAGTGGGGATTGAGAATCTGGATTTAAAAGCAGCGCCCGAACAGGGACTTGAACCTTGAGTCTCAGATTAAAAGTCTGATGAGATGTTAAACCGTTGCCTCGCCTGCCCTCCCCGGTGGACCCTGAAGACCCCACCGCAATATTGGAAGAGGATCAGGGGCTTAATCGAATCAGCCGCCTGTTAAAGTCTGCACCCGATTTTCCATCCCATTCCTTTCAATTTTAAGGAAAATCAGGCATCTAATTCCATATCGCTCGTTTAGACCATCACCCGGAATTCAAATTCATGTGTACAAATTCCTCTTGGAGGTCAGCTCTACAGGGGCACTATCGCATCGGCTGCCTGTTGTACCCGTCGCTTCATATTCAATTCTAGTGAAGCCAATGGAGCTCAATATCAGGTGGGGAGTGTGGGGGCGATAATGGGACTGAATATCAGGCGGGGAGTGTCGGGCGGCCGATAATGGGACTGATTATCAGGCGGGGAGTGTAGGGGGGGCGATAATGGGACTGAATATCAGGCGGGGAGTGCAGGGCGACAGATAATGGGACACAATATCAGGCGGGGAGTGTAGGGGGGGTGAAAATGGGACTGAAAATCAGGTGCAGAGTGTAGGGCAACTGATAATGGGACAGAATATCAGGCAGGGTATGTAGGTGCGATAATGGGATTGACTATCAGGCGGGGTGTGTAGGGGCGATAACGGGACTGAATATCAGGCGGGGAGTGTAGGGGGGACGATAATGGGACAGAATATGAGGCGGGGAGTGTAGGGCAGCTGATAATGGGACAGAATATCAGGCGGGGATTGTACGGGTGATAAAGGGACTGAATATCAGGCAGGTAGTGTAGGGGTGATAATGGGACTGAATATCAGGCGGGGATTGTAGGGGCCGATAATGGGAGTGAATATCAGGCAGGGAGTGCAGGGGCTGATATTGGGACTGAATATCAGATGGGGTGTGTAGGGCAGCCGATAATGGGACTGAATGTCAGGCAGTGAGTGTGGCACGGCTGAAAATGTGACAGAATATCAGGTGGGGAGTGTAGTGCGGTCGATAATGGGACTGAATATCAGGCGGGGAGTGTAGGACGGCCGATAATGGGACAGAATATTAGGCGGGGAGTGTAGGGGCCGATAATAGGACTGAAAATCAGGCGGTGAGTGTAGGGGGACCGATAATGTAACTGAATATCAGGCGGGGAGTGTAGGGCAGTCAATAATGGGACTGAATATCAGGCGGGGAGAGAAGGGGCCGATAATAGGACTGAATATCAGGCAGGGAGTGTAGTGCAGCCCATAATGGGACTGCATATCAGGCGGGGATTGTAGGGGGGCTGTAAATGGGACAGAATATCAGGCGGAGAGTGTACGGGCCGATAATATGACTGAATATCAGGCGGGGAGTGTAGGACGGCCGATAATGGGACAGAATATTAGGCGGGGAGTGTAGGGGCCGATAATAGACTGAAAATCAGGCGGTGAGTGTAGGGGGACCGATAATGTAACTGAATATCAGGCGGGGAGTGTAGGGCGGCTGATAATGGGTCTGAATATCAGGCGGGGAGTGTAGGGGGGCTGATAATGGGACTGAATATCAGGCGGGGAGTGTAGGGGGGCCGATAATGGGTCTGAATATCAGGCGGGGAGTGTAGGGGGCTGATAATGGACTGAATATCAGGCGGGGAGTGTAGGGGGACCGATAATGGGACTGAATATCAGGCGGGGAGTGTAGGGCGGCCGATAATGGGACTGAATATTAGGCGGGGATTGTAGGGGTGATAATGGGACTGAATATCAGGCGGGGAGTGTAGGGGTCGATAATGGGACTGAATATCAGGCGTGGAGTGTAGGGACCGATAATGGAACTGAATATCAGGCGGGGAGTGAAGGGCAGTCGATAGTGCGACTGAATAACAGGCGGTGAGTGTAAGGGCCGATAATGGGACTGAATTTCAGGCGGGGAGTGTAGGGGGGACGATAATGTGACTGAATATCAGGCAGGGAGTGTAGGGGGGACGATAATGGAACGGAATATGAGTCGGGCAGTGTAGGGCAGCTGATAATGGGACAGAATATCAGGCGGGGATTGTACGGGTGATAAAGGGACTGAATATCAGGCAGGTAGTGTAGGGGTGATAATGGGACTGAATATCAGGCGGGCATTGTAGGGGCCGATAATGGGACTAAATGTCAGGCAGTGAGTGTGGTGCGGCCGAAAATTGGACAGAATATCAGGTGGGGAGTGTAGTGCGGTTGATAATGGGACTGAATATCAGGCGTGGAGTGTAGGGACCGATAATGGAACTGAATATCAGGCGGGGAGTGAAGGGCAGTCGATAGTGCGACTGAATAACAGGCGGTGAGTGTAAGGGCCGATAATGGGACTGAATTTCAGGCGGGGAGTGTAGGGGGGACGATAATGTGACTGAATATCAGGCAGGGAGTGTAGGGGGGACGATAATGGGACAGAATATGAGTCGGGCAGTGTAGGGCAGCTGATAATGGGACAGAATATCAGGCGGGGATTGTACGGGTGATAAAGGGACTGAATATCAGGCAGGTAGTGTAGGGGTGATAATGGGACTGAATATCAGGCGGGGATTGTAGGGGCCGATAATGGGACTGAATGTCAGGCAGTGAGTGTGGTGCGGCCGAAAATGGGACAGAATATCAGGTGGGGAGTGTAGTGCGGTCGATAATGGGACTGAATATCAGGCGTGGCGTGTAGGGGCCGATAATATGACTGAATATCAGGCGGGGAGTGTAGGACGGCCGATAATGGGACAGAATATTAGGCGGGGAGTGTAGGGGCCGATAATAGGACTGAAAATCAGGCGGTGAGTGTAGGGGGACCGGTAATGTAACTGAATATCAGGCGGGGAGTGCAGGGCAGTCATTAATGGGACTGAATATCAGGCGGGGAGAGAAGGGGCCGATAATAGGACTGAATATCAGGCGGGGAGTGTAGTGCAGCCCATAATGGGACTGCATATCAGGCGGGGATTGTAGGGGGGCTGTAAATGGGACAGAATATCAGGCGGAGAGTGTATGGGCCGATAATATGACTGAATATCGGGCGGGGAGTGTAGGACGGCCGATAATGGTACAGAATATTAGGCGGGGAGTGTAGGGGCCGATAATAGGACTGAAAATCAGGCGGTGAGTGTAGGGGGACCGATAATGTAACTGAATATCAGGCGGGGAGTGTAGGGCGGCCGATAATGGGTCTGAATATCAGGCGGGGAGTGTAGGGGGGCTGATAATGGGACTGAATATCAGGCGGGGAGTGTAGGGCGGCCGATAATGGGTCTGAATATCAGGCGGGGAGTGTAGGGGGGCTGATAATGGGACTGAATATCAGGTGGGGAGTGTAGGGCGGCCGATAATGGGACTGAATATCTGGCGGGGATTGTAGGGCGGCCGATAATGGGTCTGAATATCAGGCGGGGAGTGTAGGTGTGATAATGGGACTGAATATCAGGCGGGGAGTGTAGGGGTCGATAATGGGACTGAATATCAGGCGGGGAGTGTAGGGGTGATAATGGGACTGAATATCAGGCGGGGAGTGTAGAGGTCGATAATGGGACTGAATATCAGGCGTGGAGTGAAGGGCAGTCGATAGTGGGACTGAATAACAGGCGGTGAGTGTAAGGGCCGATAATGGGACTGAATGTCAGGCGGGGAGTGTAGGGGCCGATAATAGGACTGAATATCAGGCGGGGAGTGTAGGGGGGACGATAATGTGACTGAATATCAGGCAGGGAGTGTAGGGGGGACGATAATGGGACAGAATATGAGTCGGGTAGTGTAGGGCAGCTGATAATGGGACAGAATATCAGGTGGGGATTGTACGGGTGATAAAGGGACTGAATATCAGGCAGGTAGTGTAGGGGTCATAATGGGACTGAATATCAGGCGGGGATTGTAGGGGCCGATAATGGGACTGAATATCAGGCAGGGAGTGTAGGGGCCGATATTGGGACTGAATATCAGACGGGGTGTGTAGGGCAGCCGATAATGGGACTGAATGTCAGGCAGTGAGTGTGGCGCGGCCGAAAATGGGACAGAATATCAGGTGGGGAGTGTAGTGCGGTCGATAATGGGACGGAATATCAGGCGTGGCGTGTAGGGGCCGATAATACGACTGAATATCAAGCGGGGAGTGTAGGACGGCCGATAATGGGACAGAATATCAGGCGGGGAGTGTAGGGGCCGATAATGGGACAGAATATCAGGCGGGGAGTGTAGGGGCCGATAATACGACTGAATATCAGACGGGGAATGTAGGGGCCGATAATAGGACTGAATATCAGGCGGGGAGTGTAGGTGCCGATAATACGACTGAATATCAGACGGGGAATGTAGGGGCCGATAATAGGACTGAATATCAGGCGGGGAGTGTAGGGGCCGATAATAGGACTGAATATTAGGCGGGGAGTGTAGGGGCCGATAATGGGACTGAATATCAGGCGGGGAGTGAAGGGGGGCCGATAATGTGACTGAATATGAGACGGGGAATATAGGGGGGCCGATTTGGGACTGAATATCAGGCGGTGAGTGTAGGGGGACCGATAATGTAACTGAATATCAGGCGGGGAGTGTAGGGCAATCGATAATGGGACTGAATATCTGGCGGGGATTGTAGGGCGGCCGATAATGGGACTGAATATCAGGCGGGGAGTGTAGGGCGGCCGATAATGGGGCTGAATAACAGGCGGGGCATGTAGGGGCCGATAATGGGACAGAATATCAGGCGGGGAGTGTAGGGGGCAAATAATGGGACTGAATATCAGGCGGGGAGTGTAGGGCCGATAATGGGACTGAATATCAGGCGGTGATTGTAGGGGGACCGATAATGTAACAGAATATCAAGCGGGGAGTATAGGGCAGTCGATAATGGGACTGAATATCTGGCGGGGAGTGTAGGGGCCGATAATGGGAGTGAATATCAGGCGGGGAGTGTAGGGCAGTCTATAATGGGACTGAATATCTGGCGGAGAGTGTAGGGACCGATAATGGGGCTGAATATCAGGCGGGGAGTGTAGGGGTGATAATGGGACTGAATATCAGGCGGGGAGTGTAGGGCGGTCTATAATGGGACTGAATATCTGGCGGAGAGTGTAGGGACCGATAATGGGACTGAATATCAGGCGGGGAGTGTAGGGGTGATAATGGGACTGAATATCAGGCGGGGAGTGAAGGGCAGTCGATAGTGGGACTGAATATCAGGCGGTGAGTGTAGGGGCCAATAATGGGACTGAATATCAGACGGGGAATGTAGGGGCCGATAATAGGACTGAATATCAGGCGGGGAGTGTAGGGGCCGATAATAGGACTGAATATTAGGCGGGGAGTGTAGGGGCCGATAATGGGACTGAATATCAGGCGGGGAGTGTAGGGGGGCCGATAATGTGACTGAATATGAGACGGGGAATATAGGGGGGCCGATAATGGAACTGAATATCAGGCGGTGAGTGTAGGGGGACCGATAATGTAACTGAATATCAGGCGGGGAGTGTAGGGCAGTCAATAATGGGACTGAATATCAGGCGGGGAGTGTAGGGCGGCCGATAATGGGACTGAATATCAGGCGGGGAATGTAGGGTTGATAATGGGACTGAATATCAGGCGGTGAGTGTAGGGGCCGATAATGGGACTGAATATCAGGCGGGGAGTGTAGGGTTGATAATGGGACTGAATATCAGGCGGGGAGTGTAGGGTTGATAATGGGACTGAATATCAGGTGGTGAGTGTAGGGGCCGATAATGGGACTGAATATCAGGCGGGGAGTGTAGGGGCCGATAATAGGGCTGAATATTAGGCGGGGAGTGTAGGGGCCGATAATGGGACTGAATATCAGGCGGGGAGTGTAGGGTTGATAATGGGACTGAATAACAGGTGGTGAGTGTAGGGGCCGATAATGGGGCTGAATATCAGGCGGGGATTGTAGGGCGGCCGATAATGGGGCTGATTATCAGGCGGGGAGTGTAGGGCAGTTGATAATGGGGCTGATTATCAGGCGGGGAGTGTAGGGACCGATAATGGGACTGAATATCAGGCGGGGAGTGTAGGGGTGATAATGTGACTGAATATCAGGCAGGGAGTGTAGGGGGGACGATAATGGGACAGAATATGAGTCGGGCAGTGTAGGGCAGCTGATAATGGGACAGAATATCAGGTGGGGATTGTACGGGTGATAAAGGGACTGAATATCAGGCAGGTAGTGTAGGGGTCATAATGGGACTGAATATCAGGCGGGGATTGTAGGGGCCGATAATGGGACTGAATATCAGGCAGGGAGTGTAGGGGCCGATATTGGGACTGAATATCAGACGGGGTGTGTAGGGCAGCCGATAATGGGACTGAATGTCAGGCAGTGAGTGTGGCGCGGCCGAAAATGGGACAGAATATCAGGTGGGGAGTGTAGTGCGGTCGATAATGGGACGGAATATCAGGCGTGGCGTGTAGGGGCCGATAATACGACTGAATATCAAGTGGGGAGTGTAGGACGGCCGATAATGGGACAGAATATCAGGCGGGGAGTGTAGGGGCCGATAATGGGACAGAATATCAGGCGGGGAGTGTAGGGGCCGATAATACGACTGAATATCAGACGGGGAATGTAGGGGCCGATAATAGGACTGAATATCAGGCGGGGAGTGTAGGTGCTGATAATACGACTGAATATCAGACGGGGAATGTAGGGGCCGATAATAGGACTGAATATCAGGCGGGGAGTGTAGGGGCCGATAATAGGACTGAATATTAGGCGGGGAGTGTAGGGGCCGATAATGGGACTGAATATCAGGCGGGGAGTGAAGGGGGGCCGATAATGTGACTGAATATGAGACGGGCAATATAGGGGGGCCGATTTGGGACTGAATATCAGGCGGTGAGTGTAGGGGGACCGATAATGTAACTGAATATCAGGCGGGGAGTGTAGGGCAATCGATAATGGGACTGAATATCTGGCGGGGATTGTAGGGCGGCCGATAATGGGACTGAATATCAGGCGGGGAGTGTAGGGCGGCCGATAATGGGGCTGAATAACAGGCGGGGCATGTAGGGGCCGATAATGGGACAGAATATCAGGCGGGGAGTGTAGGGGGGCAAATAATGTGACTGAATATGAGATGGGGAATATAGCAGAGCCGATAATGGGACTGAATATCAGGCGGTGATTGTAGGGGGACCGATAATGTAACAGAATATCAAGCGGGGAGTATAGGGCAGTCGATAATGGGACTGAATATCTGGCGGGGAGTGTAGGGGCCGATAATGGGAGTGAATATCAGGCGGGGAGTGTAGGGCAGTCTATAATGGGACTGAATATCTGGCGGAGAGTGTAGGGACCGATAATGGGGCTGAATATCAGGCGGGGAGTGTAGGGGTGATAATGGGACTGAATATCAGGCGGGGAGTGTAGGGCGGTCTATAATGGGACTGAATATCTGGCGGAGAGTGTAGGGACCGATAATGGGACTGAATATCAGGCGGGGAGTGTAGGGGCCGATAATAGGACTGAATATTAGGCAGGGAGTGTAGGGGCCGATAATAGGAATGAATATCAGGCGGGGACTGTAGGGTTGATAATGGGACTGAATAACAGGTGGTGAGTGTAGGGGCCGATAATGGGGCTGAATATCAGGCGGGGATTGTAGCGCGGCCGATAATGGGGCTGATTATCAGGCGGGGAGTGTAGGGCGGTTGATAATGGGGCTGATTATCAGGCGGGGAGTGTAGGGACCGATAATGGGACTGAATATCAGGCGGGGAGTGTAGGGGTGATAATGGGACTGAGTATCAGGCAGGGAGTGAAGGGCTGTCGTAGTGGGACTGAATAACAGGCGGTGAGTGTAAGGGCCGATAATGGGACTGAATATCAGGCAGGGAGTGTAGGGGCCGTTAATGGGACTGAATATCAGGCGGTGAGTGTAGGGTTGCCGATAATGTGACTGAATATCAGACGGGGAATGTAGTGGTCCGATAATGGGACTGAATATCAGGCGGTGAGTGTAGGGGGGTTGATAATGGGACTGAATATCAGGCGGGGAGTGTAGGGTGGTGATAATGTGACTGAATATCAGACGGGGAATGTAGGGGGGCTGATAACGGGACTGAATATCAGGCCCGGAATGTAGGGGCCGATAATGGGACTGAATATCAGGTGGGGAGTGTAGGGCAACCTATAATGGGACTGAATATCAGACGGTGAGTGTAGGGGCCGATAATGGGACTGAATATCAGGCGGGGAGTGTAGGGGTCGATAAAGGGACTGAATGTCAGGTGGGGAGTGTAGGGCAACCGATAATGGGACTGAATATCAGGCGGGGAGTGTAGGGACCGATAATGGTACTGAATGTCAGGCGGGGAGTGTAGGGGTGATAATGGGACTGAATATCAGGTGGGGAGTGTAGGGCAACCGATAATGGGACTGAATATCAGGCGGGGATTGTAGGGCGGCCGATAATGGGACTGAATGTCAGGCGGGGAGTGTAGGGCGGTCAATAATGGGACTCAATATCAGGCGGGGAGTGAAGGGCATCTGATAATGGGACTGAATTTCAGGCGCCGAGTGTAGGGGCCGATAATGGGACTGAATATATGTTGGGGAGTTTAGGAGCCGATATTGTGACTTAATATCATGCGGGGAGTGTAGGGGCCGATAATGTGACTGATATCAGGCGGGCAGTGTAGGGGCCGATAATGTGACTGAATATCATGTAGGGGCGGCTGATGGGATTCCACCCATTTTGCACTGCTGGCGAAGGATAATCATAGCCTCAGGTTGTGGGAGGACCAGCACCCGGTACAGTTTCACTCCCGACCTGTACCTCACAGGTGCAGCGGTTAAATCATATTTTACCTCTTAGACAGAGTGACTTTGGTAAGATACTGTCAAGCTGTCAATCTCCCCTCTGTGTAAAGAGACATACTCCTGGTGTTTTTCCTAAACTCTGCCTTCAGCAGAAGTTCTCAGTGTTCAGTGATGATGGTGGAATCTTCTTCTTAGGCAGTCCCTCGGAACCGAGGATGACTTGCTTCCACATTAAAAATGAGTTCTCAGGTGACTGATGAGTCCAATGCGGGACCTACAGTCTCTGTCACAGGTGGGGCAGACGGTGGTTGAAGGGGCTGGTGGGTGGGGTGCTTGGGTTCGCGTGCGCTCCTTGCGCTGCCTGCGCTTGGCTTCCGTTTGCTCCCGGCGAAGAGATTTGAGGTGTTTGGCGCCTTCCCGGATGCTTCTCCTCCACTTTGTGCGGTCTTGGGCCAGGGATTCCCAGGTGTCGTTGGGGATGTTACACTTTTTCAAGGAGGCTTTGAGTGTGTCCTTGAAGCGTTTCCTCTGCCCACCTGGGGCTCTCTTGCCGTGCCAGAGCTCCGAGTAGAGCGCTTGTTTTGGGAGTCTCGTATCGGGCATGCGGACAATGTGACAATGGTGGAATAATGAGGTGTTAATAGTTAGCCATGGATTCCCCTTCGCAGCAGATGCCCTATAATTGGCAGCCTTATCACGGCCACTTCCTTCTGAAGTAACGAGACACGGATCTTGCCTGACAGGTGCCCAATGGGACACGGCAACCAACTTACCCAATGCAGGGGAGAGGCGCCTTAACAATGGCTCGGCGTCAATCTCCAGTAAAATTAATCCACGGCTGAGAACTTCCCGTCAAGTGGAGGCGATCCCTCTCCAGCAATTCGTAGGAACCTGTCAACAGAATCAAATTTATAAATCACCAACAATGGAAGCAGGGAACGCCCCACTCAGCAACGGCACTGATGAAAGAAGAAAGAAGAATGAATGAAAATCAGACAGACAGAGATATTTCCGACATACAGCGCATTTCACCACCTCAGCGCTTTACAGCCAATTAAGTACTTTTTGAAGTGTGTTCAATGCTACAATGTAGGAAACGTTACAGCCACTTTGTGCACAGCAAGGTCCAACAAACAGCAATGAGATGAATAACCAGATCATCCGTTTTTAGGATGTCAGGGGATAAATATTGGCCAGGACACCGGGGAGAACTCCACTAATTTTCTTTGAAATAGTGGCATTTTTTACTTCCACCCGAGAGAGCAGACGGGGCCTCGCTTTAGCACTTAATTCTAAGTTCTTTCCAAAAGACGGCACCTCCGACAGTGCGCCGCTCCCTCAGCACTGCACTGAAGTGTCAGCCTAGAATTATGAGTTCAAGTTTCTGGAGCAGGACTTTAACCCAAGGTTCTGTGTCAAGATTGCTATCAACTGAGGCACAACTGACATGCTTAACGTGCCAACTTATTAGGTGCATCTTTTCAATGTTTGGAAGCAAATTCAACAGTAACTTTTAAAATGGAATTGGATATATACGTAAAGTGGAAAAACTTGCAATGCCAAAGGGCAGCTAAATGGACAAAGACACGATGGGCGAAATGGCATCTTTCTGTGCTGTACTGTTCTCTGATTCTATGATTAAGGTGTAACTGAGTTCAGTGAGTGAAACATAAAGATCCAAACAGAGGGATACTGATAAAGGTGTGACTGAGTACAGTGAGTGATACACTGAGTTACCAGCAGAGGGCGATAGATAAATGTGTGTCTCAGTAATACCGCAGTGCTACAACCGAGGAAGAAAGAGTCAAATTGGACCCCTCCGGAGGGTCGCAACCCTAAGCTTGACATGTATGCTCAAGCTGTCAGGAAATGCATCAACGCCAGATTCATCAGCCGTACTCACAAGACAGTCCAGAATGTCACCCGAGCACAATGCAACGCCATCCACGCACTCAAGACCAACCGCAACATCGTCATCAAACCAGCGGACAAAGGAGGAGCCATCGTCATACAGAACAGAATGGACTATTGCAAAGAAGCATACCGACAACTGGACAACCAGGAACACTACAGACAGCTACCCGCAGATCCGACCAAAGAACACACCCGCCAACTCAATAGACTGATCAAGACCTTCGATCCAGACCTTCAAAACATCCTACACGCTCTCATCCCACGTACTCCCCGCGTAGGAGACTTTTACTGCCTCCCAAAGATACACAAAGCCAACACACCCGGACGTCCTATCGTATCAGGCAACGGAACCCTGTGTGAGAACCTCTCTGGGTACGTCGAGGGCATCCTGAAACCCATCGTACAGGGAACCCCCAGCTTCTGTCGCGACACTACAGACTTCTTGCAGAAACTCAGCACCCATGGACCAGTTGAACCAGGAACACTCCTCGTCACAATGGACGTATCGGCACTCTACACCAATATCCCCCACAATGACGGCATCGCTGCGACAGCCTCAGTACTCAACACCAACAACAGCCAATCTCCGGACGCCATCCTACAACTCATCCGCTTCATCCTTGACCACAATGTCTTCACCTTCGACAACCATTTTTTTACCCAAACACACGGAACAGCCATGGGGACCAAATTCGCACCCCAATACGCCAACATCTTCATGCACAAGTTCGAGCAAGACTTCTTCGCTGCACAGGACCTCCAACCAACGCTGTACACCAGATACATCGACGACATCTTCTTCCTTTGGACCCACGGCGAAGGATCACTGAAAGGACTACACGATAGCATCAACAGGTTCCATCCCACCATCAAACTCACCATGGACTACTCCTCAGAATCGGTTTCATTCTTGGACACACGAATCTCCATCAAAGACGGACGCCTCAGCACTTCACTCTACCGCAAGCCCACGGACAACCTCACGATGCTCCACTTCTCCAGCTTCCACCCTAACCACGTTAAAGAAGCCATCCCCTATGGACAAGCCCTGCGAATACACAGGATCTGCTCAGACGAGGAGGAACGCAATGGACACCTACGGACACTGAAAGACGCCCTCGTAAGAACGGGATATGACGCTCGACTCGTCGATCGACAGTTCCGACGGGCCACAGCGAAAAACCGCATAGACCTCCTCAGAAGACGAACACGGGACACAACCAACAGAGTACCCTACGTCGTCCAGTACTTCCCCGGAGCGGAAAAACTACGCCATGTTCTTCGCAGCCTTCAACATGTCATCGATGACGACGAACACCTTGCTAAGGCCATCCCCACGCCTCCACTACTCGCCTTCAAGCAGCCGCCTAACCTCAAAAGTACCATCGTTCGCAGCAGATTACCCATCTTTCAGGAGAACAGCAACCAAGACACCACACAACCCTGCCACGGCAACCTCTGCAAGACATGCCAAATCATGGACACAGATACCATCATCACACGTGAGGACACTACCCACCAGGTACACGGTACATACTCATGTGACTCGGCCAACGTTGTCTACCTGATACGTTGCAGTAAAGGATGCTCCAGAGCATGGTACATCGGCGAGACCATGCAGACACTGAGACAACGTATGAACGGACACCGCGCAACAATCGCCAGGCAGGAGGGTTGCCTCCCAGTCGGGGAACACTTCAGCAGCCAGGGGCATTCAGCCTCGGATCTGCGGGTAAGCGTTCTCCAAGGCGGCCTTCGAGATACACGACAGCGCAAAATCATAGAGCAGAAACTGATAGCCAAGTTCGGCACTCATGAGGATGGCCTCAATCGCGATCTCGGGTTCATGTCACGATACAGAACGTGACTTGACATCATGGCCGGTCTTCCCAGGTGTTTTTTTTTAAAAAGACTAACACAAGAACCTACACAAATTGACAGGATATGCAGCCAGCAGGTGGTTTGACACGTTGGACCCCCTGGGACACATCTCATTGTCTTGGCTGTGCTCTTTGATGTAGGGAAAGATGTGAATAGATTTTGTCTGTGTTTAAATTGTGAATTCTGGGAGATTCTCTCACTGCTAACTTACCTGACGAAGGAGCGAACTGCTCCGAAAGCTTGTAAAATTAAATAAATCTGTTGGACTATAACCTGGTGTTGTGCTACTTTTCATTTCAGTAATACAGAGCGAGGCACCAAAATAATTACATACAATGACATAACAACAAAAAACGCTGGAAAAAACTCAGCAGGCGAGGCAGCATCCGTGGAGAGAGTTAACGTTTGAGGTCGAAGACCTTTCGTCAGAACTGGAAAAAAGCAGGAAATGAATCGATTTAAAGCAACTATAAAGCTGGGAAAAGGGGGAGGGGATGAAATAACAAAAGGAGAGATAAAGAGACATTGAGAGACATTAAGAGATAATCAAGGCAAGAGGAGGTGTTGATGTAACAGGTTCAGGCTAAATGAAGTGTGAAATGCACTAGCAGAATGGACAGCTGCCAGCTTCTGGGAGGAAAAAAAAAGGGGGGCCAAACAAAAGGGTGGATGAAAAAATAAAATATAAATGTGATAGGGGCCGAGGTTATGATCAAAAATTGTTGAACTCGATGTTGAGTCCAGAGGGCTGTAGCGTGCCTAAATGAAAGATGAGGTGCTGTTCATCGAGCTTGCGCTGCGCTTCCGTGGAACAATGTAATAGGCCGATGACGGTGAGGTGAGAGTGGGAGTGGAGCGGAGAATTAAAGTGACAGGCCACCAGAAGCTCGGGGTCCCCCTTATGGACTGAACGGAGGTGTTCTGCAAAGCGGTCACCCAATCTGCGTTTGGTCTCCCCAGTGAAGAGGAGACCACATCGTGAGCAGCGAATACAGTATACTAAATTGCAGGAAGTCCAAGTAAATCGATGTTTCACCTGGAAGGGGTGTTTGGGGCCCTGGACAGTGGGAAGAGGGGAGGTATAAGGGCATGTGTTGCATCTCCTACGCTTGCACGGGAAGCTGCCGGGCGAAGAGGAATTGGGTGCTGGGGGTGGTAGAGAAATGGACTAGGGTGTCGCGGAGGGAGCGGTCCCTGTGGAATGCTGAAAGGGGAGGTGAGGGTAAGATGCGTTTGGTGGTGGGATCACGCTGGAGGTGGCGGAAATGGCGGAGGATGATCCGTTGAATGTGAAGGCTGGTGGGGTGAAAGGTGAGGACAAGTGGAACTCTATCGTGGTTCCGGGAGGGAGGGGCAGGGGTAAGGGCAGAATTGCGGGAGATAGAATGGACACGGTCGAGGGCCCTTTCGACCACAGTAGAGGGGAATCCACGTTTGAGGAAAAAGGAAGACATGTCGGAAGCACTGGTATGGAAGGTGGCATCGTCAGTGCAGATGCGGCGGAGGCGGAGAAACTGGGAGAATGGAATAGAGTCGTTACAGGAGGCGGGGTGGGAGAAAGTATAGTCCAGGTAGCTGTGGGAGTCAGTGGGCTTGTAGTGAATGTTAGTCAATAACCTATCCCCAGAGATGGAGACGGAGAAGTCGAGGAAAGGAAGGGAAGAGTCGGAGATAGACCATGTGAAGGTGAGTGAAGGGTGGAAATTGGAAGCATAGTGAATGAAATGTTCTAGTTCAGGGCGAGAGCAGGAGACGGCACCGATACAGTCATCAATGTAACGGAAAAAGACGTGAGGGAGGGGACCAGAGTAGGACTGGAACAAAGAGTGTTCCACATATCCCATGAAAAGGCAGGCATAGCTAGGACCCATGCGGGTCCCCATAGCAACACCTTTAATTTGGAGGAAATGGGTGGAGTCAAAGGAGAAGTTGTTCAATGTGAGAACAAGTTCAGCCAGGCGGAGGAGGGTGGTGTTGGATGGGGACTGGCTGGGCGTCTGTGTTTATTATTCATTCACGGGACGTGGGCGTCGCTGGCATGGCCAGACTTTATTGCCCATCCCTAATTGCCCTTAACTGGGTGGCTTGCTAGACCATTTCAGAGGGCAGTTCATTCACTGAGATAATAACTGAAGCCTTACATTCTTGTTAAGAAAGACTTGAGAAATTGGGAATCTTTTCACAACATCGCCCCAAAAATAAACTTAATAATAGATCTGATAGAGATACTCACCATCCGAGCGACTTTGATCGGGTAAATCGTTGGGATATATTTCTGCTGGTTGGGGAGCTAGAATTGTAAAGCAGAAATGTAAAATCATCAGCAAAAGATGGCAAGAAAATGTTCGGGGATTATTTTTGTACAGAGTGTTGTAAGGAGTACTTGAAGAATAACATGGGTGGAAGAAGAATCAGTAACATCATGATACAGGGGCGGAGAGAAGATAACATTTTGCCGTTATATAGCACCTAGCATGGAGCCACAAAGTGCTTAGTGGACAATGAATTAATTTGAAATGGAGTCACTGTGACATGCAGGAAATGCGGCAGCCAATTGGTAAAGAGATTGGTCCCACAAGCAGCAATGAAATCAATGGCCAAATACTGAGTGCAGGAGCGAGTTTTTGTTTTAGAGATAGTAATACCATGTCTGAGTCAGACGGTGAAGGGTTCGAGCACGGCTCCTAAACAGATTCCGATCAGTAGTGACTGAAATATAGTCTGTACAATAAAGCTTTGCAGAAAGTCCTCAAATTGAGATATCCAGTTTACGATGAGAAAAGGTATATCCGTGTTGTAAAGGGAAGCAGAAAAATGTAAACCGCTTATCCCTAAGGGCGACTGACAGATGAAAAGTGAGGGCCAGACATGTAGAGATGATTTGTTTTGGGCCTATTCAGAAACATTCTCTCATTACCACAACCTTGCCTTTTGGCGGCGCTGTGGCTTTGTTAAGGCAACTTTTGACGATCTTTCCTCTGTTAGGAGAATCCAGAACAAGGGGGCATGACCTTAAAATTAGAGCAAGGCCGTTCAGGAGTGATGTCAGAAAACAACACGGAGATACCTGATCTTATTGTAACCTGTGTATCTCAATTTGAGGACTTTCTCCAAAGCTCTAATGTGCAGACTATATTTCGGTCTCCACACGTCGGGATCTATTGTAGAGTGGGAGTCGAACACCTCACCTTCTGACTCAGAGATGGTATTACTACCCCTAAAACAAAAACTCGCTCCTGCACTCAGTATTTGGCCATTTATCTCATTGCTGCCTGTGGCAAAGGCTAATGGAAACCTGGAACTCTCTCCATCGGAAATGTCAAAAGTCGGGTTGATAGATTTTTTTGGGCAAGGCAATTGAGGGTTACGGAACGAAAGCAGGTAAATGGAGTTAAGTAACCGATTAATCATGATCTCATTGATTGGCAAAACAGGATCGAGGGGCTGAATTTCCGTCTCACTTACCTATAGAGGGAGATAGAGAGACAGTTGATAGAGAGAGGACCGGCAAGAGAGAGCGGGCAGACAAAGAGAAAACGTGTGACTGTCACAGAGAGAGCAGGGAGATTTAAGGGGAAAAAACAAAGGAAAAAAGAGAAACAGATACTTAGGGAGAAACAGGCAGAGGGAGAGCGATGGTAGCGAAGAAGAGAGAGATAAACCAATCGAGAAAGGGAGAAAGAGAAACAGAGAGCTCTTCGCCTTTCCCTCCCCATGGTTCTCTAGAAAGTGCGGACTGTTTCTATCGTAGCATAACTGCGGCTCAAAGTGTTCGGTTAGATCACACAGAGACTCTCTTTCTATAATGGGGTTCGGCTGCATGTTACCATACAGCCAGACACAGATTACTTCATAACCAGGTTTGGCATTTGGTCTCTGGTTTAGCAGATAGTCAACCAGGAAACATTTTGTTAAATTGATCCAGAAATATTGAGGTTGGGCTGTTGATGCCAATGGAGGATTGGATAACTTGAGGAAATGAGCAGCTGTGTCCTCTTCTCTTCACTGGGCAGATTGACCACTGGGGTTGTACCTGTACACCTGCGGTTCGGATTTTCCTATCTTGTCACATACTGTCACCGTACACAGGTTAACTTCGCAGCACTGACACTGGGATCTTCACTGAGACCACATGCATTCAGTCTGAGATCTTATGGACATTGTACCTAAAAACTTATTCGTATCTTAACATCTGTAGCATGTCTCATTCATAGAGGTAAATTTAGATTTATTCCATACCAGTGAAGCTATGGATCAGTGATAGCACAATCGCTTCTGAACCAGAGGGTTGTGTGCTATAAGCCCGTTAGAAGCTGGTATTCATTGTCCCAACAGATATATGCCAAGGGAGATTAAACTTTAACCCTTTCACCTTACCTCCTCACTGAGGAACCGTCTGGATTTTACCTCCCAGCCTATGTATAGAAGTGAATGATGCCTAATATTGCTCGCTGAACTATCTTATATTTCCCAGTTCCGACTGAGTATTGGTTCACCTCACCGACCCTCAATAGGATCCCCACAGGATACTGAGTGAATGAAGTAACGATTTCTTGTCAAATCTTTAAAGAAGTCATTCAGTAAATCATCCACTGACAATGGTTTATTCACTTCAAAATCAGAACCATCATAACATAAACATTGAGTATACCAATAATTAGTAAATAAAATAGTTGTAGACAGGGTCGCCTAGCAATTTTAATAACACACAATTAATAGGCAGATAATTAACAACCAGAGATGTTGTATAATCAACTCAGTGTATCAGCGTAATTCAGCATTAGCTGGATCGCTGATGATCAAATTCTAGTTGAGATCAGTGTGTGAGATGACTGCAGATTGGTGAGATGAATTTCGGATTGACTATTTGGGTATCTGATGAATTAACAGCATTAGATCGCCAGACTGTGGAATAGATTGGAGAACTTTACCTCGGGCAATAGAGCAAAACGGGCGATAGCGAATCGGCGGCTCATTGGCTCGGCCCGATTCTCTTTCCCATTGACTGTTGATTTCACCGAATCGGCCGCGCATTGTGCGTTCAGCACAATTCTCTTTCCCATTGACTGTTGCTTTCCCCCAATCGGTGGTTCATTGTGCGCTCGGCCCGATTCTCTTTCCCATTGACTGTGCCTTTCACCGATGAGATATTAATCCAGGGCCTTCTCTGAATGTTCAAGTGGACCTAACTGATCCAACAGAAATGATACAAAAAGAGATTGGGAACTGCCCGGTAAAGGACACTTATCCCTCAACTTTTTGCTCGGGTGTGTAACTGGCATCAGAAATCTGCGGCCTCATAGAAACCGTTCAATTTCCATTTCAATGATTCCAAACACCAGTTTTAGAGGGGCAAGTTTTTGCCATCCATTCTCGAGCTGTGAGTGTCCCTGGTAAGGTCACAGTGAGTGCCCACCCCAATTAGCCTCAGAAGGTTCTTCTCGATCCGTTGATGTAGCTGTTTGGTACAACTGAGTGGCTCACTGGGGCACTTCAGAGGGCAGCTAACATAACAGGCAACCACATTGGTGCGGGAATGGAGTCATACACAGGCCAGTTATGTAAACCAGATTTCATTCCCAAAACTGGGCCAGAATAATGTTCACTGATATCAGTTTTTTAAATTCCACTTTCTATTAAACAGAATTCAAATTCGCAAACTGCCATCTTAACTCATGTTGTCTGCACTATTAGTACAGTCTCTGGATTACTAGTCCAGTAACCTAACCACAACACTATCTTCCCTGATAGTTGAAATCTACTCCATTAACTGGCCATTTAACTCATTGCAATGTGTGGGATTTGAGTGACTGTGCCTCAAAAGTAAGTGAACGGTGTTATAAAATACAAGTATCTTTCTTCCTCCGATTACCTTGTCCTCTCACTGTGTATATATATATTATTTTAGTGAATAGAGGTTAACACAAGCCTGACTTCTGATATTTAAATTAAACCAGAGTCTAGTCCCTCGGCCCCTCGATCTGTCAGTCTGTGGCCCACGTGATATTCAAATCGGGTCAATATAGTTGTGTGTGCTTGTTGTTCCAATCTGTTCATTGCTGATTACAATGTATTATTGGTTCCCACCCGTTGATATTTGACATCTGTTGAATGCAGTGAAACTTCGCTATTTATTATGCTGGAGTGAGGAAAGAAAGAGTATAACTGCATCTGGTGTGAATGTAAAATAAAACAGACAATAATATAATATACAGGAGGTCAGTCTGTATCTGGAAAATAATTTAATTACTAAAGAGTTACATCACAATATCAACCTATCTTCTCTCCGCTTAAATGCTGCCGATACTACTTTGTATTTAGATCACTGTTGTTTTTAGGCCCAGACTGGTTCAGAATATGGGGCCGTGTCCATTTACTGCAGTGTAGTTTCCAATGTTTCACTGAACTTTCACAAGTTGTTACTCATTGAGCGGGTGATTAAATTTGCCACTTCACCTTTATTTGACATTCTCCAGTACGTGTGTGTAGTTCAGGCTATTTAGAAATTCACCGTTCAGTGTGCAAATAACAGGAATAGCGATGGAAAAGATTCTGCACTAAATACATTGCTTCAGCAAATATTGATTCCTTATTTTGGGGAGGCAGAAAACACTTCAAATAAAAGTCCGATTCCATGGGTGCACTATGCACAGGGATCTCCCCAATAGGATACTCTCCCTGGTTCATCCCGGACAGTGGGCGTTGGTCCCTATCGAGCAGTGGGATCCATCCCAGCTGAACTGACACTATCCCCATCCTGAATCCACACAGGTTTGCTTCCCAGCAGGACTACTGGGCATTGATACCGAGCGGCAACCCTGGGTAATGTTACCCACAAACTCAGGAATACTGAATCCAATTGTCAGTTTCCCACTGCAGCCCAGACTGAGCCCCACCCTGGGCCCTTCCTGTCTGTGCATTTCCCCAGTGCACCATTGGGGAACATTCAGCCCCGGATATCCTGCAGAAGCAGCGCTGTGGGGCTGGGCGGCTGAGTCTCGTGACCCTGTGGCTGGGCCTCTGAACTCACAATCGGAGATGACACGGGCACAGCTCAAATGGAAACCCTTAAAGGGGCCGATAGGATTTAAACCCGGAGCGTGGCCGCTTAAAGGGGAGGGGCAGAAAATCGGCCCAAACTGTTTATATAATGAGACCAGCAATGTTTATAAATTGAAATAATCAAACTCCACTCTCAGTCTGAGTCTTGTATCCTGCAGCGACTTCAGCTGTTTCTCTCCGGTTAAACTGACCTGATTCCCCAACAGCCTGAAAAAGATTAAAGATTAAACAGGAAATAAACAGATTGAATAACAGAGTAAATAACAGGGTGGAAGTGGCATCCCCAGCATCGAAGCTTTGACCACACTCGATCAGCTCCGAAAAACGGGCCACATATTCCGCATGCCCGATACGAGATTCCCAAAACAAGCGCTCTACTCGGAGCTCCGCCACGGCAAGAGTGCCCCAGGTGGGTAGAGGAAACGCTTCAAGGACACACTCAAAGCATCCTTGAAAAAGTGCAACATCCCCACCGACACCAGGGAATCCCTGGCCCAAGACCGCGCAAAGTGGAGGACAAGCATCCAAGAAGGTGCTGAACCCCTCGAGTCTCTTCGCCGGGAGCAAGCGGATGCAAAGCGCAAACAGCGGAAGGAGAGCACGTTAACCCAAACACCCAACCCGCCCGCCCCTTCAACCACCGTCTGCTCCACCTGTGACAGAGACTGTAGGTCCGGCATTGGACTCATCAGTCACCTGAGAACTCATTTTTAGTGTGGAAGCAAGTCAGCCTCGTTTCCGAGGGACTGCCTAAGAAGAAGAAATAACAGAGAGACTGGGCTTAATATTTCAATAGTAATTACAGACAAATATTACCCATAAAAGTGATTAGCTCCCACTGATATTTTATCTATTACTTTAAACATTACACAAACACTCACCCAATCCGCTCCAGACTCCTGCAGGTCAGTATGAGGCGGCGGAGAGCGGGAACAGATCGGTCTGTGAAGGAGTTTGATCCCAGGTTCAAAACCGTCAGTGACCGGATTGTACTGAGAGCGGAGACGAGATCCTCAGCACAAGAATCTGTGAGACCGACACTATCCAGCCTGGGATCAGAGAGAGAGAGAGAAATAACAGGAATCAGGTTAAATCCCCAGTGGTTTTTAATAACACTATTACTGATATTACTGATAATGTGCAGGTTTTATCAATAACACACTACTGATATTAATAATGTAGTGTTTATTAATAACAGTAACTGATAATATTATACAGTGTTTATTAATAACACTGTTACTAACAATAATGTATAATGTTTATTAATAACACTATTACGGCTACTAATAATAATGTACAGTTTCAGACATCCAGTTATTATAAACACAATCTCACACAGTCTGGTACTTACCACAGTTTCTTTATTTTACAGTCCGGGTTCCTCAGAGCCGCAGATAACAGTTTCACTCCTGAATCTCCCAGTTTATTGTAACTCAGGTCCAGAACCGTCAGTGATCGGTTTGTAATGAGAGCGGAGGCGAGATCCTCGGCACAAGATGCTGTGAGACCGTTATTCCATAGTCTAGGATCAGAGAGAGAAATAACAGGAATCAGGGTAAATCCCAATGTTTTAATAACACCATTACCAATAATGATGTAACATTTTTATTAATAACACTGATACGAATAATAATGTACAGTGTCATACATCCAGTTATTATAAACACAATCTCTCACAGTCTGGTACTTACTCCAGTTCCTGTATTTTACAGTCCGGTTTCCTCAGAGCCGCAGACAGTAGTTTCACTCCTGAATCTCCCAGTTTATTATAACCTATGTTCAGAACAGTCAGTGACCGGTTTGTACTGAGAGCGGAGGCGAGATCCCTGGCACAAGAATCTGTGAGACCGACATCAGCCAACCTGAGATCAGAGAGAGAGAAATAACAGGAATCAGGTTATCATTAATAACACTATAACAGATACTAATAATAATGTGCAGTCATACATACAGTTATTATAAACACAATCGCACACAGTCTGCTACTTACCACAGTTCCTGTATTATACAGTTCGGGTTCCTCAGAGCCGCAGACAGTAGTTTCACTCCTGAATCTCCCAATTTATTTCTCCTCAGTCTAAACAAAAACAGAGAGTGAGAAACAACCTGAATCATACCATCGATCTGAAAAAATTTCTCACTCATGGATATTACAGGAAACACTGAAAATAATTCAGCAAATTAATAAACTGGTTTTCCTGTCACTGACAATGACACTGACAATCCTGTCGCTGTCCAACTCCCCATATATTCGGGGACTTTCAGTAAATTTATTAAATAAAGTGCTGTCGATAAAATGCCTTTAAATGTCCCTCAGTCCGGTCTCATTCCCTGATGATCAAAATTAGACTCATGGAGCTTAGTGACCGGTCACGTCATGTTTGTGGAAATTTGTCTCAATTCTGCTGCTAAAGTAAATCACGGATTTTATGGGAATGGGACGTTTTAACCGGAATTAAATGATAAAGCGGTGATTCCCTGTACTTTATACTCTGTGCATTATATTAATCTGTATAATTCCTCGGTGTGAGTTATATTGTTAAACGGCTCTAACTGCTGCTGTAAAATCCGCCCCCAGGATTTTATGTAACAAAGAGATATTATTCTGTCCTGTTAGAAGTTTTAAATATCTCTGTACTCCGAGTTGATAGGGGAGTGGAGTCTTTAACTTTATTCCCCATTAAACTGGCTCTACATTTGTTTCAGGTGTAACTGGCCCGACAGATTTTGGGGAATTTTCGTAAGTTCCGTCCCCGAGCGGGGCCTCACACACAGGGGGCGGATTATGGGGAATTCCCGGGTTCACTGCCCCCGGTTTACCCAGGAGCCGCCCGCTGTGTGCGAGGCCCCTCCGCTGGCCGGTGTGTGTCTGTACTCCGGGGCTCATACCCCACAACACATTAGATTGCAACCTTTTTACCGGCATATTGTTGCTCGCAAATGCCACTGAAATTTCGGCCCGGATTCCGAGCGAGGGGCCTGAATTAATGACCCTCTGACTCAGAGGCGAGAGTGCTGCCAGCTGGGGATGGGATGGTGGATTTATTGGAGAGTGTGATGGGCTGTGTCATTGATGTGTTAAGATAAAGTACCGACGCCCTGCGGGGAATGGTCAGCTCGCCCAATGGCGGTTCACTGCCCGAGAGCTGCGCTCTGCTTTGTGCTACTGACTGTTCAGTTTTTCTGCTTCCTTCTCCTACACACGTTGACAGTCCGGTGACTGTCATTCGCCCCTACATCTCGAGAAGAGGGTGCGATGCTCAGACACATGGACTGCTGCAGTTAATGTCGGTCTATGTGGGCAACAGCGAGAAGGAGCCTCACCAATGGGCGCATCTTAATCAGTGAGGAAACAGCAATAAATATAATGTATTGCAATTAAATTATCAGACATTCAATGGCCTGTATTTGCTGATTCGATAAAGACTGTAAAATCCCGACTTTCTCACAAGGATCAGTTCTAGATTCTCCAGTCCTTAGGGAATTACTAACCGATTCTCTTATTATTGGTCATATTTGTGTTGAATCTGCTGCTCTCTGGTTTAACTGAACTGTTTGCTTCCCTTCATTACGGAGCAACAACATAATCCGTGACTGTTCTACAATTCGCCCAACAGTTAGAGACAAATAAACAGTTACCTCAACACCCGGCATTTGTGCAGTACGGGTCCCAGCCGCTGGATTCCTTCACACTGAATGTGGGAGTTCACTAGATTGAGTTCATTTATTGTATCACAGAGTCCAATGACATGAGACAGGACCACACAGTCAATCGGGGTCAATCTCAATCCCCCAAATTCAAGTGTTTCCACAGATCCCACTGTGGCCCGAGCCAGTGCTTTATTTTGAGACTCAAACAGGTAGTGGAATGTGTTCAGGAGGTCCCTTTTACCAGTTTCACTCCCCTTTTTTCCCATCTGTCCTTCAACCTCCTCTTTCACCCAGTCAATCACTCGGCATGTTGTTTGATGAAGAAATGGACCCAGAATCTCCTCCAGGGGCCGAGCTGCCTGTGCGGAGGAGAGACCTGCAACAAAACGGAGAAATATCTCAAATCGCCCATCTTCCTTGCTGTGGGCTTCTCTGAGGAGTTTCAGGATGTCCCCGGGATCTGCAGTCAGGAATTGTGAGAGTGCGGCTACAAACTCTTGGATGGTGAGGTGCGGGAATGTGTACACCACGCTCTGGGCAGAATAATCTCTCTCCAAAAGTTCCATCATAAACCCAGAGAGGAACTGGGAAGGTTGCAGATTGCAACTGATCAAATCTCCATTTCTAAACACAATCTTCTTCTCGGAGACTCCTGTGAAAGCCATTTCACCAATTTTCAGTAACTCATCTCGGGGCATTTCAATCTCTCGGCCATGGTTTTTCAGAATGTTGTAAATATAGTAGGAATATAGTTGGGTGATGGTCTTGGGAACTCGCTGCTGATTCCTGTCTCTTTGTGTAAAGAAGGGACCCAGTGCCAGACCGAGGATAAAGCAGTAGGAAGGGTTGTAGCACATGGTGTACAGGATCTCGTTCTCCTCCACGTGTTTGAAAACAGCTGCTGCCACCGTCTGATCTTCAAAAAACTTGTTGAAATATTCCTTCCGTTCTTCACCAACAAATCCCAGGATTTCAGCCCAGATACTGATCTCAGCCTTTTCCAATAAATGTAATGCAGTGGGGCGGCTGGTCACTAGCACTGAACACCCTGGGAGCAGCTTGTGCTGTATTAAACTGTACACAATGTCAGACACTTCACACCAGCATTCGGGATCTGTGCACATGTGCTGAGGTTCTGTATTTCTCCGATTGTCAGCAAAATCGATCCTATCCTTGAATTCATCCAAACCATCGAATATAAACAGCAATCCCTCTGGGTTCTTCCAGAGCTCCCTAAGAATATTCCCAAAGTAAGGATACTGATCCAGTATTAGATTCCTCAGGTTTATTCTACAGTTAATAGCGTTCAAATCCCGAAATTTAAAACTGAAAACAAATTGAAAGTGTGGGTATATTTTCCCAGTGGCCCAGTCATGAACAATCTTCTGTACCATTGTTGTTTTTCCAATCCCCGGGACTCCGCTCACTGCTGCTGAACTCCCCCACTCTTCACTCACTGCTGCTGAACTCCCAGAATTGGATCGCCGGAAGAAACCCTTCATTTTCAGGAACAAACTTCCTCTCCGGGAAAAACTGCTCTGGAACAATTGATCAGTTCGGACTTTTTCCAGTTCTCTCCGGAGATGTTCCTCTCTCCACTCTTCATGGTCTCGGCCTCTTGCCAGCAGTTCATGTTCTACAAGTGTCCGATCTCGAACAGTAGAAATGACCGTTAGCTCAGCGAATCGATCAACCAGCTGGAAAACCTTAACCTTCTCCTTTATTAGGATAGTGTTCACTCTCAATGTTTCAGTTTGTACCCGGAGTGTTTCCTTGTGTTTCTGTTGTACATCTTCAATTGGAACAGACGGAAAATGGTTCTCAGTATTAGTTGTATTGACATAAAAACAACTTCTCAATACCATTTCACCATTCAGTAAAATGATGCAAGATTTAATTGGCAGTTTCGATAGAGATGCATATAGAAATTAAAACTCAGTTAGTGGCTGAGAACTGTTTCAAATACTCACTTGATTCTAATATTTACTGGGAAATATGGAATAGAATATCAGTGGGATAAGGACAGACTGTGAAAGGTCAAGTGTCCCACTGTTGCTGTATCAGAACGTGGGCAGGTTATCAGCGTTAATGTGTGAATTGAGAGTGGGACACACTGTGAATGGTCAAGTGTCCTACTGTTACTGTATCAGACCTTGGACAGGTTATATAGGGTATTTTGAGAATTGTGAGTGGGACAGACTGTGAATTGCCAAGTGTCCCACTTTTATTGTATGAGACCTTGGGCAGCTTATCTGGAGCATTGTGTGAATTTTGATTTGGAAAGACTGTGAATGGTCAAGAATCCCAATGTTACTGTATCAGACCTTTGGTAGGTTATCTAGGGTATGGTGAGAATTGTCAGTGGGACAGACTGTGAATGGTCAAGTGTCCCACTGTTACTGTATCAGACCTTGGGCAGGATATCTGGGGTATTGTGAGAATTGTGAGTGGGACAGACTGTGAATGGTCAAGTGTCCCACTGTTATTGTATCATAACTTGGCAGGATATCTGGGGTATTGTGTGAATTGTGAGTGGGACAGACTGTGAATGGTCAAGTGTCCCACTGTTATTGTATCATAACTTGGGCAGGATATCTGGGGTATTGTGTGAATTGTGAGTGGGACAGACTGTGAATGGTCAAGTGTCCCACTGTTACTGTATCAGACCTAGGGCAGGTTATCTGGGGCATTGTGTGAATTGTGAGTGGGACAGACTGTGAATGGTCAAGTGTCCCACTGTTACTGGATCAGACCTAGGGCAGTTTATCTGGGGCATTGTGTGAATTGTGAGTGGGACAGTCTGCGAATGGATGGACGTTCCACTCGGCGTTCTATTTAACCATTGGCTGAGTTTCCGACCCCATATCCACTCCATCACGAAGTCTGCCTACTTCCACCTCTGCCATATCGTCAGTCTCCACCCTTGCCTCAGCTCATCTGCTGCTGCAACCCTCATCCGTGCTCTTCATTACATCCGGACTCGACTATTCCAATGGCCTCCTGGTTGGCCTCCCACCTTACACCCTCCATAAACAAGCTCATTTAAAACTCTGCTGCCCATGTCAGAATTCGCATCAATCCTGTTTACCCATTACCCATGTGCTACATTGGCTGCCGGTCAGGCAACGTCTCGATTTAAAAATTGTCATTCTTATTTTAGCCCCCCCCCCCCCCCCCCCCGGTTATCTCTGCAACCTCCTCCAGCCACACAATCCTCCGAGTTAACTGTGCTCCTTCAATTCATGCCCCTTTCGCATATCGGATTTACTTCGCTCCATCATTGGCGGCCGTGCCTTCAGCTGCCAGGACGCTGAGCTCAGGAATTCCCATCCTAAACCTTTCCTTCCCTTAACAGAAGGTTCACTGCAAATGTCTCAGTGTTTGGACGGGTTAACTGGGGTATTGTGTGCACTGAGAGATGGACAGTCTGTGAATAGACAGGAGGTAAATTGTTATTGTTTCAGGACTTGCGCAGGTTATCCAGTGTATTGTGTACACTGAGAATGATGATTTAAGGTATGACGTAATAAAGACTCACTACGCACTTGAACATAAAGCAAGGCTTTAATCAACTTGTAACAAAACATGGAGGTCTAGTTAGCAGTCACTCGCTTCCTGTTTCCAGATTGTCTCTGCCCAAGGTGGGCCCATGCCTGAGTATTTATACTCCCTGGACGGCGCCCCAGCTGGCCGCCCAGTAGTACTTCCTGAGTTGTTACTTGCGATTTATGACATTCTTCCTCCCTAAAAGGTTTGGAAGTCCAGTCTTCCTTTAACGGACTAGGCGGACCAGAAATAGCCGTAGACGTTTAGCTCTCTGCTTGTGACCGGAAGGCACGTCTCCCCGGACCGTGTCCTGGTCCCTGGGTCGCTTGGCCCGTACCGGTAAGTCAGTAGAGTCCGCGTCATCTTGATCATCCTGTGGAGGACTGGGAATATCATGACTCCGGGTGCGGGTCCCCACAGGTGCTGAGCTGGCCTCATCCCGGGTCGTGGCTGGAGATTGTCCGGCGTCCTGGTTTCGGGTGGCCATCCTACGGGGAGCGTCCAGCTCCCTGAGTTGATCCGGTAGCGTTGCCGGCAGATCCCCCGATGTCCCAAGCGGGGCATCATTTTCATAGGGGTGCGGAGTGTTGATATCATTGTCGGGGGATCCTTCATCATTCGGGCCCGTATGACCGGTTGGGCAGGGAGCCAGATCTCGGAGCGAGACGGTGGTCTCCCGGCCATCAGGGTACCGTACGTGCGCATACGTGGGGTTTACCTCCGTTAACTCCACCTCGTCATCGAGAGGGTCGTTTTTGGCAGACCGGACGAACCTCCGGAGTAGCACCGGGCCTGGAGCCACCAACCATGACGGTAGAGACGTCCCATGTGTAGAGCGACGCCGGAATTTGAAGAATCACTCATGAGGCGTGACATTAGTAGACGTGGAGAGAAGAGACCTGATAGAGTGTAACACGTCGGGGAGCACCGTTTCCCACTGCTGGTCCGGTAGGTTGCGTGACCTTAGTGCCAGACGGACAGCGTTCCAGATGATGGCATTGTATCGTTCAACCTGTCCGTTACCGATTGGGTGATATGGTGTCGTCCTACTTGAGGCGATTCCCCGTTGGGAGAGATAACTTTTAAGTTCACTCGACATAAAGGAGGGACCCCGATCAGTGTGGATAAAATTGGCCGTCCCGCAAAGGGAAAAGACCTGATCGAGGCATTTAATTACCGTAGAGGTAAGCATATTAGGGCAGGGGAAGGCGAAGGGAAAGCGTGAATACTCGTCCACCATCGTAAGTAGGTAGGTGTTCCTTGTCGACGAAGGCAATGGCCCTTTAAAGTCTATGCTGAGCCTCTGCATAGGCTGCATTGCATGTATGAGTAAGCCATCTGATGGGCGAAAGAATTGTGGTTTCAATTCTGCACAAATCCTACAGGAGGAGCATGTTTTCTTTACGTCCTCGGTTGAAAATGGTAGATTTTTGGAGCGCACAAAGTGCAACATGCGGGTCACACCAGGATGGCATAAGTCCATATGCAAATCCGCCAGAGTCGACGTTGACATTGAGGAGCAAAATGCCCGTGTGAAGGTATCTGGGGCCACGTTCTGTTTGCCGGGTCGGTAACAGATAGTATATCCAAAGGCAGCCAGCTCCATCCTCCAGAGTTGAATTTTATTGTTTTTGATTTTCGTGCGCCTCCGGTTATCCAACATGAAGGCCACAGAGCGCTGGTCAGTTATAAGCGTAAAATGACGCCGAGCAAGAAAATGACCCCATTGGCGTACAGCCTCGATGATGGCCGTAGCCTCCTTCTCGACGGGGGGGTAATGGAGCTCGCTACCCTGCAAGGTTCTGGATAGGAATGCCACGGGTCGGCCACCTTGATTCAAGGTAGCGGAGATCGCCACCTCCGATGCATCGCATTCGACCACAAAAGGAAGATTTTCGTCAATGGAGCGAAGCGTGGCTTTCTCCAGCTGTCGTTTGAGAAGGTTGAAGGCAGAAATAGCCGTAGCTTCCAATGGAAAAGACTTCGCATGGAGCAGGGGCTGTATTTTATCGGAGAAGTGTGGTATCCATTTTGCGTAATAAGCAAACATGCCAAGTGCCCGACGAAGAGAGCCGAGGTTCGTCGGGGGAGGGAGCTCCTGAAGTGGACGAAGTCGCTCTGGGTCCGGTTTAATAACACCGTTGCCCACCCAGTAGCCAAGAATGTTCACCGATGGCACCGACTTCACCGATTTGGATTCGTTTAACGTTAAGTGGCGACGGCGGAGTACGTCAAAAAATCTCTGAAGATTGGCGTCATGCTCCTTTTGATCATGGCCGGCAATAGTGATATTGTCTAAATACGGAAAGGTATCCGTCAAGTTCTCTTGCCGGACTAGGCCATCCATGGCCCGTTGGAAGACGGCCACCCCATTGGTGACCCCGAATGGAAGGCGGCGAAACTGGAAAAGCCGACCATTGGCCTCAAAGGCCGTATACTTCCTGTCGGAGTCTTGCAGTGGCACCTGATGGTACGCGCTTTTTAAATCGAAGGTCGAGAATACCTTGTATTTGGCAAGGTTGTTGACCATGTCATCTATGCGTGGCAGCGGGTAGGCATCCAGATCGGTATATAGATTAATAGTCTGCGAATAATCGATACACAGACGTTTTTTATGTTGTTTTAAGGGATTCCTCACGATGACGACCTGAGCCCGCCAGGGAGATGAACATGGCTCGATAATACCGTCGACTAAAAGGCGAGAGATTTCCGCCTCAATAAACGCTCGATCGTCTTGGCTAAAGCGCCGCGATTTGGTGGCTATGGGTTTACAGCGGGGGGGAAGATTGGCAAACAGGGAGGGTTCACCGAGTAAGGCCGCCGAGAGTGCACAAAACGGCACCTTAGAAATGGTAAGCTCCGGCCTTGACCCTCCAAACTCAAAAGTGATCTTCTTGTGCTGCTTCTGGAAGTCCTGTCCCAGAAGCACATCGCTGCATAAGTTTGCGAGTACTCCGAGCCGGGTGGAGAGATACGTGCGGCCGTTGAGGATGAGGTTGACCAGACAGAAGCCAGAAGAATTGGTGGTCAGAGTCGTCAGAGCCATTGCAATCTCCCTGTCCGAGGGATAAATGTGCAGTTTTAACCTGTTGACAGCCCGCTTACTAATGAAGCTGTCAGAGCTGCAGGAGTCGATTAGCGCGCTTAGAGTGTGCCCATTTACTGAAACCTTCGTGGCTGCATGGGACAAACTTTGGGGAAAAACAGCCGTGATGGGAGGAGGGGCAATTTTCCCTTCGGCAACTGTAGCCTTAACAGTAGTTCTTGGGGGAGGAGCAGCTCCACAGATAGCAGCTGTGAAGCTAACAGGAGCTCTCGACCGGTATACTTTAGAGGAGCGGCCTTTCTTGTTAGCAAAGGCCCGTGACTGGCATACCTTGGAAAAGTGTCCTTTCTTGCTGAAATGATTGCAGGTCACATTACGAGCCGGGCAAAATTTTCTGTGATGGCACGCCCCTCCACAAAAGAAACACTTTCTTCCTGATTGTCAGGATGCTGCTAGGGCGGGGTCGTCATCAGTGAAGGCCTCTAGGGTAGGGTCGTCGTCCGTTAGAGTAGAGTCAACATCAGTGGGGGCATCCGCCCGAGACCTACCGAAAGACTCATTAAAGGAGATAGCCGCCGCCCGTGCACGTGCTGGGAGATAAGTGTCTGCATTTTTCTTGGCCAAGTCCAAGGAACACGCCTGGTCATAAGCAGCCCGTAAATTGAGGGTTTTATTTTCCAGCAGGCGCTGACGTATAAAAGGGGACGCGATTCCATTGATAAAGGAATCGCGGATTAGTTCCTCTTGATACTGTTCAGCTGTAACTGCTTTAAGGTTACAATCCTTGCTGAGCCTGCGAAGTTTCTGGAGAAATTCATCGAATGATTCCCCAGGCTGCTGCCGAGTTGTGGCCAGTAGGTGTCGAGCAAATATTTCATTTGGGGACTTGACATATAGCTGCTGTAAGATTTCGATAGCAGTGTCATAGACTATACAGTCCTCAATATAATCATACACATGAGGAGACACGTAGTTGATAAGCATTCGTAACTTATTAGGGACATCCGCCCCACATTCTTCAAGAAAGTTGCTAAAGGTACGAAACCAATGCTTCCATACCTTCGCTGCCGCAGGTGCATTCGGGTCCAGGTCGAGACGAGCGGGTCTAAGGAGTTTCTCCATGATGGATCAGTTTCTTGCCCTAGTTCCCTTCTGTGGTTCGAGTTGCAGCTGGTTGTTCCGAATCACCCAAAGCGTGGAGACGATATCAAGTTGATTAAATTGACGTAATAAAGACTCACTACGCACTTGAACATAAAGCAAGGCTTTAATCAACTTGTAACAAAACATGGAGGTCTAGTTAGCAGTCACTAGCTTCCTGTTTCCAGATTGTCTCTGCCCAAGGTGGGCCCATGCCTGAGTATTTATACTCCCTGGACGGCGCCCCAGCTGGCCGTCCAGTAGTACTTCCTGAGTTGTTACTTGCAATTTATGACAAGGTATTCAGAGTTTAGGCTGTGAAAAGATTTGATGAGTTTTGTTTGGTCACGAGACTTCGGTATTGAAATGTTTTAATGGAATTCACAAAATTAATGGAGGAAACAGGCTCACAATAAGCAAAATAATTAATAATGGAGTGAATTGAAAGTCAGTAGTAAGAAGGTAAATCAGGGTACTTTTGTCACCCAAGTTAATAGATCGGCTGGACCAGTTGCCAGTGAAGGACAGTAAGGGGCCTCGTTAGACGGGGTAGGGACAATTGAAAGTATTTGTGTAGATACACGGAGAGGAGGGGCAGGTGGGTCATCTCTAAAACAGGGACAGGCTTATTTTGGGTCAAATACCCAGTTTCTGTACCTAATCATTCTCCTGTTATAATGAGCCGGATTTTCCGATCCCACGGGCGCGTACGAGGTGTGTACGCACCCGTAGGCCTCGCAAGTGCCGGTTTCAGGCAATAGAAGTTCATGGGTTGAAAACAGGCACTTCCCATCTGTCATAATCCGCCTGCCCGGGAGAAGTGCCTCTGCGGATGGAGAGTTGCGCTTTTTGAATAACTTCCGCCCGCTGAAAGGCCATAGAATTCTTATGCCTGGTAAAAGCAGTGATGAAAAATAGAAAAATTAAATTTGATAACTCATTTATAAATTAAAAATACTCTTCAAAAAAAGGTAAGTTTATTTTTAGCCCCGTAAAAATATTTAAAAAATTTTTCAAAAATTTAATTTTTATTTTTTTTAACTAAATGGAATTTTAGTTAATTTTAATTTAGTAATGTTTTTTTTAATGTATTTAATGTTTTAATGTGTTTTTAAATGTGATCTCCATTCATACTTTTGACAGTTCTGTGCGTACAGACCTGTCAAAAATATGAAGGAGGATTCCCGTCTTTGATTGGTTCGCCTAGCCCACGTGATCCCAGGGGCACACGTGATCCCAGGGGCGCTTGCGATCCGCATGCGTATCCGGAGAGGCCCAGGATCGCAAGCCTCTGGACCTATGGAACATTTAGGGAGGTTTGTACATTTTTCCGATCGGAGGCATCCGCACGAAGGAAGGCTCGCAATGGAAATTGAGGGCCATTGTTTTTCAGAAATTGCGAACAATTTTTTCAGCAGTTTCACACATAGGTTGATTGAAAGTGTTTTATAACAATCCGCTGTCATGTCACCGATTAGGTACAGAAATAGAACTATAGCCCACTTCACTCAATTTAATGTTAGAGCAGAAAACATTTACAGTTCATTTGAAATGTTCTACCATTAATTATACGCCGTTGTTTAATTTTGGTCTTAGTTTCCTATACTTCAGGTTTGGGAACTAACATATGTTTCCGTTAGTCATTACATTGGGTCTAAAAAGACTCGTGAATTGAAGGACTATTCTTTGAGTAGAATAATGTTCGCTCTTTCACTGCATTTGGGAAGCTAGACAATGACCTCCTAGTCAGCCTGAACATTATGGCCCGGATTTTGCTGTAATAATAATGGCGAGACTTTCATCGCTCGCCGTTATTACTGGGCAAAATTGACAGCAACTTCTTGTGACCGCACATGCGCAGTTATAGGTGGAAATCCAGAAGTTGCTGTCAGAGATACCCTGCTCTTCCACAAGAGGCGCTGTTGCAGTCCTCGCCGATAGAGTCGGCATTGAAATCACTGCAATGGCGTAAACTTGGGGTACTTACCCAGTAGTTCCACACTAAAGACGGCTGAAAGATTTAGGGCGAGTGCATTCAGGGGTAAGTGAGTTTTTAAACGGAGTAATATGTGATAATTACTGCTGAACAATCTTTCTGGCACAGAAAAAATAATTATAAATGTGTGGAGTCTCATACCCACAGAAGAAAATTAATGTTGCTGATTTAAAATATATATATATGTTTGGATATTTATTTTTCTGTTTGTCACCTTTATTTCTCTTCCTTAATCCCATGTATATTTCTCAAACTTTATTTCATTTTCTCTACATGATATAAATGAAATTAATATTTTCTGTTTTATAAATCCTGGTTTGGAATCTGAATTTCTCAGTGAGGATACTTCCATGTGATTGGTTGAAGAGCCTCGCTGTTTCTTCGTCTTCTCACTGTCCACAGATCCCCTGTAGAGGGCTGGAAAAGACAACTGATGGCAGCATGTCTGTGCTGTAAAGATGGTCAAATCTTTGTGGGTAGCTGTCCACGTGCCTTTGACGCTGTTTTGTAATCCTGCAATGTGTGTGCGGGATTTTGCAGTGTATCGGGATGCTGCCAGGTCTGTATGGGGTTTCACGGTGTATCGGGAGCCTGCAAAGTATGTATAGGGTTTTCACAGTGTATCAGGATCCTGCCAGGTGTGTATGGGGTTTCAGAGTGTATCAGGATACTGCCAGGTGTGTATGGGGTTTCACAGTGTATCAGCATCCTGCCAGGTGTGTATGGGGTTTCACAATGTATCGGAATGCTGCCAGGTGTGTATGGGGTCTGACCGGGTATCAGAAACGTGCTAGGTGTCTATGGGGTTTCGCAGTGTATCATAAACCTGCCAGGTGTGTATGGGGATTCACAGTGTATCAGGATCCTGCCAATAGTGTATGGGGTTTCACAGTGTATAAAGATCAGGCCAGGTTTCCTGGAGTGTATACGGGATGGTTTCCTGGACCAATATGTCGAGTAACCAACTAGAGATCAGGCCATCTTAGACTGGGTATTATGTAATGAGAAAGGATTAATTAGCAATCTTGTTGTGCGAGGCCTCTTGGGTCAGAGCGATCATAATATGATCGAATTCTTCATTAAGATGGAGAGTGAAGTAGTTCACTCAGAGACTAGGGTCCTGAATTTAAATAAAGGAAACTACGATGGTATGAGGCGCGAGTTCGGTAGGATTGATTGGGGAATGTCACTCAAAGGGTTGATGGTGGAGAGGCAATGGCAAGCATTCAAAGATTACATGAATGAACTACAGAATTTGTTCATCCCAGTTTGGCATAAAAATAAAACAAAAAAGTTGAATCAACCGTGGCTAACAAAGGAAATTAGGGATAGCATAAGATCCAAGGAAAGGACATATAAATTGGCCAGAAAAAGCAGAAAACCTGAGGATTGGGAGCAGTATAGGATTCAGCAAAGAAGGACAAAGGGATTAATTAAGAGGGGGAAAATAGAGTATGAGAGTAAGGTTGCGAGGAACATAAAAACTGACTGCAAAAGCTTTTATAGATATGTGAAGAGGAAAAGATTGGTGAAGTCAAGCGTAGGTCCCTTGCAGTCAGAATCAGGGGAATTTATAATGGGGAACAAAAAAATGGCAGACCAATTAAATACATACTTTGGTTCTGTCTGCACAAAGGAGGACACAAATAACCTCCCAGAGATGTCGGGGAACATAGGGTCTAATGAGAAGGAGGAACTGAAAGAAATCAGTATTCGTAGGGAAATAGTGTTAGGGAAATTGACGGGATTGAAGGCCGATAAATCCCCAGAGCCTGATAATCAACATCCTAGGGTACTTAAGGAAGTGGCCCTAGAAATAGTAGATGCATTGCTGGTCATCTTCCTAAATACTATAGACTCTAGAACAGTACCCATGGATTGGAGGGTAGCTAATGTTACCCCACTATTCAAAAAAGGTGGTAGAGAGAAAACGGGGAAATATAGACCAGTAAGCCTGACATCGGTAGTGGGGAAAATGCTAGAGTCCATTATAAAAGATGTAATAGCAGAGCACTTGGAAAACAGTGACAGGATCGAATAAAGTCAACATGGATTTACAAAAGGCAAATCGAGCTTGACTAATCTACTGGAATTTTTTGAGGATATAACTGGTAAAATGGATAAGGGAGAACCAGTGGATGTGGTGTATTTGGACTTTTAGAAGGCTTTCGATAAGGTCCCGCATAAGAGATTAGCGTGTAAAGTTAAGGCACATGGGATTGGGGGCAAGGTATTGACTTGGATAGAGAACTGTTTGGCAGAAAGAAAGCAAAGAGTTGGAATAAACAGGTCTTTTTCCGAGTGACAGGTGGTGACTAGTGGGGTACCGCAGGGATCGGTCCTAGGACCCCAGCGATTCACAATATATATTAATGATCTGGACGATGGAATTGGATGTAATATCTCCAAGTTTGCAGACGACACAAAGCTGGGTGGGAGTGTGTGCCGTGAGGAGGATGCCGAGAATCTCCAGTATGATTTGGACAGGTTGGGGGATTGGGCAGAAGCATGGCAGATGCAATATAATGTCGATAAATGCGAGGTTATCCACCTTGGTGTCAAAAACAGGAAGGCAGATTATTATTTGAATGGCAATAGATTGGGAGAAGGGGAAGTGCAACGAGACCTGGGTGTCCTTGTGCACCAATCGCTGAAGGTAAGCATGCAGGTGCAACAGGCGGTTAAGAAGGCAAATGGTATGTTGGCCTTCGTAGCGAAAGTTTTCGAGTACAGGAACATGGATGTCTTGCTGCAGTTGTACAGGGCCTTGGTGAGACCACACTTTGAGTATTGTGTGCAGTTTTGGACGCCTTATCTGAGGAAGGATGTCCTTGCCATGGAGAGAGTGCAGCGAAGATTCACCAGACTGATACCTGGGATGGCAGGAATGGCGTATGAGGAGAGATTGGGTCGATTGCGCTTACACTCACTGGAGTTTAGAAGAATGAGAGGAGATCTCATTGAAACTTATAAAATTCTAACAGGACTAGACAGACTAGATGCAGGAAGAATGTTCCCGATGGCCAGGGAGTCCAGAACCAGGGGTCAGTCTTAGGATAAGGGGTAAGCCATTTAGGACAGAGATGAGGAGGAATTTCTTCACCCAGAGAATGGTGAACCTGTGGAATTCTCTACCACAGAAGGCAGTAGAGGCCAATTCATTAAATATATTCAAGAAAGAGTTAGATATATTTCTTAAAACTAAAGGGATCAAGGGATATGGAGAGAAGGCAGGGATAGGGTACTGAATTTGGATGATCAGCCATGATCTCATTGAATGGTGGAGCAGGTTCGAGGGGCTGAATGGCCTACTCCTGCTCCTATCTTCTATGTTTCTATGGGGTTTCACAGTGTATCAGGTTGCTGCCAGGTGTGTTTCGGGTGTCACAGTGTATCAGGACCCTGACAGTTGTGTATGGGGTTTCACAGCGTTTCAGGATTCTACCAGGTATATATGGGGTTTCACAGTTTATCAGTATCCTGACAGACGTGTAGGGATTTCACAGTGTATCAGGATCCTGCCAGGGGTGTATGGGTTTTCACAGTGTATCAGGATGCTGCTTAGTGTGATTGGGGTTTCACAGTGTTTCAGGATCCTGCCAAGTGTGTATGGGGTTTCACAGTGCATCAGGATCCTGCCAAGTGAGTATGGGGTTTAACAATGTATCGGGATGCTGCCAGTTGTTTATAGTGTCTCAGAGGGTATCAGAAACCTGCCAGGTGTCTATGGGGTTTCACAGTGTATCAGGATACTGCCAGTTGTGTCTGGTCTTCCACAGTGTATTGGGATGCTGCCAGGTGTGTATGGGGTTTCACAGTGTATCGGGAGCCTGCAAAGTGTGTATAGGGTTTCACAGTGTATCAGGATCCTGCCAGGTGTGTATGGGGTTTCACAGTGCATCTGGATCCTGCCAGGTGTGTATGGTGTTTCACAATGTATCGGAATGCTGCCAGGTGTGTATGGGGTTCCACAGTGTATCAGGAACCTGCCAGGTGTTTATGGGAATTCGCAGTGTATCAGGATCCTGCCAGGTGTGTATGGGGTTTCATAGCGTATCAGGACCCTGACAGTTGTGTATGGGGTTTCACAGTGTATCAGGATTCTACCAGGTATATATGGGGTTTCACAGTTTATCAGTATCCTGACAGGCGTGTAGGGATTTCACAGTGTATCAGGATCCTGCCAGGGGTGTATGGGATTTCACAGTGTATCAGGATGCTGCTTAATGTGATTGGGGTTTCACAGTGTATCAGGATCCTGCCAAGTGAGTATGTGGTTTAACAATGTATCGGGATGCTGCCATGTGTGTATGGTGTCTCACAGGTCATCAGAAACCTGCCAGGTGTCTATGGGGTTTCACAGTGTATCAGGATCTTGCCAGTTGTGTATGTAGATTCACAGTGTATCAAGATCCTGCCAGGTTTGTATGTGGTTTCACAGTGTATCAGGTTTGTACCAGGTGTGTATGGGGTTTCACAGTGTATCAGGATTCTACCAGGTATATATAGAGTTTCACAGTGTATCAGAATCCTGACAGGCGTGTAGTGGTTTCACAGTATATCAGGATCCTTCCAGGGGTGTATGGGGTTTCACAGTGTATCAGGACCCTGCCAGGGGTGTATGGGGTATCAAAGTGTATCAGGATGCTGCTTAGTGTGATTGGGGTTTCACAGTGTTTCAGGAACGTGCCAGGTGTGTATGGGGTTCCACAGTGTATCAGTATCCTACCAAGATTGTATGAGGTTTCACAGTATATCGGGATCTTGACAGGTGTGTATGGGGTTTCACAGTGGATCAGGATCCTGCCAGGTGTGTATGGGGTTTGACATTGTATCAGGATCCTGCCAGGCGTGTATGGGGTTTCACAGACTACAGCATCCTGCAAGGTGTGTATGGGGTTTCACAGTGTTTCAGGATCTTGCAAGGTGTGTATGTGGATTCACAGTTTAGCAGGATCCTTCCAGGTGTGTATGAAGTTTCACAGTGCGTCACGTTCCTGACAGGTGTGTATGGCGCTTCACAGTATGCTAGGATCCTGCCAGGTGTTTATGGCGTTTCACTGTGTATCAGGATTCTAACACGTGTGTAAGGGGTTTCACAGTGTATCAGGATCCTGCCAACTTCGTATGGGAATTCACAGGGTATCGGGATCATGCCAGGTGTGTATGGGGTTTCACAGTGTATACTGATCCTGCCAGATGTGTATGGGGTGTCACAGTGTATCAGCAACCTGCCAGGTGTGTATGGGGTATCGCAGACTATCAGGATACTGCCAGGTGTGTATGGGGTTTCACAGTGTATCAGGATTCTACCAGGTGTGTATGGGGTTTCACAGAGTATCAGGATCCTGTCAGGTGTGAATGGGGTTTCACAGTTTATCAGGGTCCTGCCAGGTGTGTATGGGGTTTCGCACACTATCAGGATACTGCCAGGTATGTAAGGGGTTTCACAGTGTATCAGGATTCTACCAGGTGTGTATGGGGTTTCACTTTGTATCAGGATCCTGACAGGTTTTTATGGGGCTTCACAGTGTATCGGGATCATGCCAGGTGTGTATGGGGTTTCACAGTGTATCAGGAACCTGCCAGGTTCGTATGGGTTTTCACAGTCTACAGCTTCCTGCCAAGTGTGTATATTGTTTCAAAGTGTATCAGGATCCTGCCAGGTATGTATGGGGTTTCACAGTCTACTGGATTCTGCCAGATGTGTATGGAGTTTCACATTGTATCAGGATCCTGCCAGGTGTGTATGGGGTTTCACAGTGTATCAGGATCCTGCCAGGTGTGTATGGTGTTTCACAGTGTATCAGGACCCTGCCAGTTGTGAATGGGGTTTCACAGTTTATCAGGGTCCTGCCAGATGTGTATGGGGTTTCACAGTATTTCGAGATCCTGCCAGGTGTGTATGGGGTTTCACAATGTATCAGAATCCTTCCAGATGTATATGGGATTTCACAGTGTATCAGGATTCTGCCAGGTTTGTGCGGGTTTTCACAGTGTATCAGCAATCTACCAGGTGTGTATGTAGTTTCACAGTATTTCAAGATCCTGCCAAGTGTGTATCGGGTTTCACAGTGTATCAGGACCCGGACAATTGTGTATGAGGTTTCACAGTGTATCAGTTTCCTCACAGACGTGTAGGAGTTTCACAGTGTATCAGGATCCTGCCAGGTGTGTATGGGGTTGACAGTGTATCGGGATCCTGTCAAGTTTGTCTGAGGTTTCACAGTGTATCAGGATCCTGTCAGGAATGTGTGGGGTTTTCAGTGTTTCATTTTTCCGCCAGGTGTGTATGGGGTTTCACAGTTTATCAGGGTCCTGCCACCTATGCGTTGGGTTTCAAAAGTATCAGGATCCTGCAAGCTGTATGGGGTTTCACTGTGCATCTTGATCCTTCCAGGTATGTATGGGGTCTCACAATGTATCAGGATACTGCCAGATGTGTATGGGGTTTCACTGTGTATCAGGATCCTGCCAGCTGTTTTGGGGGTTTCACTGTGTATTAGGATCCTGACAAGTATGTATGGGGCTTCACAGAGTATCGGGATCATGCCAGGTGTCTATGTGGTGTCTCAATGTATCAGGATTCTGCCAGATATGTATGGAGTTTCACAGTGTATCAGGAACCTACCAGGTTTGTATGGGGGTTCACAGTCTACAGATTACTGCCAAGTGTGTATGTTGTTTCAAGATATATCAGGATCCTTCCAGGTATGTATGGGGTTTCACAGTCTACTGAATCGTGCCAGGTGTGTATGGAGTTTCACAGTGTATCAGGATCCTGCCAGGTGTGTATGGGGTTTCACAGTGTATTAGGATCCTGCCATTTGTGTATGGTGTTTCACAGTGTATCAGGATCCTGCCAGTTGTGTCTGGGGTTTCACAGATTATCAGGATCCTGCCAGATGTGTATGTGGTTTCACAGTGTATCGCGATCATGCCAGATGTGTATGGGGTTTCACTGTGTATCGGGATCCTATCAGGTGTGTTTGGGGTTTCACAGTGTATCAGGATCCTGCCAGGTGTGTACGAGATTTCACAGTATATCAGGATCCTGCCAGGTGTGTGCGGGTTTTCACAGTTTATCAGAATTCTACCAGGTGTGTATGGTGTTTCAGAGTATATCCAGATCCTGCCAGGTGTATATGGGGTTTCACAGTGTATCAGTATCCTGCCAAGATTGTATGAGGCTTCACAGTGTATTGGGATCATGCCAGGTGTGAATGGGGTTTACAGTGGATCAGGATCCTGCCAGATGTGTATGGGGTTTCACATTGTATCAGGATCTGCCAGGACTGTATGTGATTTCACAGACTACAGGATCCTGCAAGCTGTGTATGGGGTTTCACATCGTATCAGGATCCTGCATGGTGTGTATGGCGCTTCATAGAGTACTAGGATCCTGCCAGGTGTGTATGGCGTTTCACAGTGTATCAGGATACTGCCAGCTGTGTATGGGGTTTCACACTGTATCAGGATGCAGCCTGGTGGATATGGCGTTTCACAGTGTGTCAGGTTTCTACCGGGTATGTAAGGGGTTTCTCAGTGTATCACGATCCTGCTAGCTGTTTATTGGGGTTTCACGTTGTATCAGGATCCTGCCAAATTTGTATTGGGTTTCACAGGGCATCGGGATCATGTCAGGTGCGTATGGGGTTTCACAGGGTATACTGATCCTGCCAGGTGTGTATGGGGTTTCGCAGTGTATCAGGATACTGCCAGGTGTGTATGGGGTTTCACTGTGTATCAGGATCATGCCAGCTTTTTTTGGGTTGTCACTGTGCATCAGGATCCTGACAAGTTTGTATGGGGTTTCACAGTGTATCAGGAACCTGCCAGGTGTGTATGGGGTTTCACAGTCTGCAGGTAGAATAGATTACGGAGAACCAGTGGAGTCGGTGTATTTAGATTTGCAGAAGGCTTTCGATAAGGTCCCGCACAAGAGATAAGCGTGCAAAGTTAAAGCACATGGGATTGGGGGTAAGGTACTGTCTTTGATAGAGAACTGCTTGGCAGACAGGAAGCAAAGAGTTGGAATAAACGGGTCTTTTTCCGAGTGGCAGGCAGTGACTAGTGGGGTACCGCAGGGATCGTTGCTAGGACCCCAGCTATTCACAATATATATAAATGATCTAGACGAGGGAACTAGATGTTATATCTCAAGTTTGCAGAATACAGAAAGCTATGTGGGCGTGTGTGCTGTGAGGAGGATGCAGAGAAACTCCAGTATGATTTGGACAGGATGAGTGATTGGGCAGATGCATGGCAAATGCAGTATAATGTGGATAAATGCGAGTTTATCCACTTCGGTGGCAAAAATAGGAAGACAGATTATTATCTGAACGGCAATAGATTGGGAAAAGGGGAAGTGCAACGAGACCTGGGCGTCCTTGTGCACCAGTCGCTGAAGGTATGCATGCAGGTGCAGCAGGCGGTTGAGAAGGCAAATGGTATGTTGGCCTCCATAGGGAGAGGATTCGAGTACAGGAGCAAGGATGTCTTGCTGCAGTTGCAGAGGGCCTTGGTGAGATCACACCTCGAGTATTGTGTGCCGTTTTGGTCGCCTTATCTGATGAAGGATGTTCTTGCCATGGAGCGAGTGCAGAGAAGATTCACCAGACTGATACCTGGGATGGCAGGAATGACGTATAAGGAGACATTGGGTCGATTAGGGTGGAGTTTAGAAGAATGAAAGGGGATCTCCTTGAAACTTACAAAATTCTAACAGGACTAGACAGACTAGATGCAGGAAAGATGTTCCCGATGGTGGGGGAGTCCAGAACCAGGGGTCACAGTCTAAGGATAAGTGGTAAGCCATTTAGGACTGAGATCAGGAGGAATTTCTTCACCCAGAGAGTGGTGAATCTGTGGAATTCTCTACCACACAAGGCAGTTGAGGCCAATTCATTAAATATATTCAAGAAGGAGATAGATATATTTCTTAATGCAAAAGGGATCAAGGGATATGGGGAGAAGGCAGGGACAGGGTACTGAGTTTGGATGATCAGCCATGATCTCATTAAATGGCAGAACAGGCTCGATGGGCCGAATGGCTTACTCCTGCTCCTATCTTCTATGTTTCTATGCTTCCTGCCAGGTGTGTATTTGTTTTCATAGTGTATCAGGATCCTGTCAGGTATTTATGGGGTTTCACAGTCTACTGGATCCTTCCAGGTGTGTATGGAGTTTCACAGTGTATCAGAATCCTGCCAGGTGTGTTTGGGGTTTCACAGTAAATCGGGATCTTACCAGGTGTGTATGGGGTTTCACAGTGTTTCAGGATCCTGCCAGTTGTGTCTGGGCTGCCACAGTGTAACGGGATCCTGTCAGCTGTGTATGGGGTTTCACAGTGTATCGGGATCATGCCTGATGTATATGGGGTTTCACATTGTATCAGCATCCTGCGACGTATGTATGGGATTTCACAGTGTATCAGGATCCTGCTGGGAATGTGTGTTGTTTCACAGTGCATCAGGATCCTGCCAGGAGTGTATGGGGATTCACAGTGTATTAGAATCCTGCCAGCTGTGTATGGGGATTCACAGTGCATCAGGATCCTTTCAGCTGTGAATGGCGTTTCACAGTGTATCAGGATCCTGCCAGGTGTGTATGGGGTTTCACAGTGAATCAGGATTACATAGAAACATAGCAGATAGGAGCAGGAGTAGGCCATTCGGCCCCTCGAGCCTGCTCCTCCCTTCAATGCGATCATGGCTGATCATCCAAATTCAATACCCTGTCCCTGCTTTCTCCCCATATCCCTTGATCCCGTTAGCCTTAAGAAATGTATCTAACTGCTTCTTGAATATATTTAATGAATTGGCCTCAACTGCCTTCTGTGATAGAGAATTCTACAGGTTCACCACTCTCTTGGTGAAGAAATACCTCCTCATCTCAGTCCTAAATGGCTTACCCCTTATCCTTAGAGTGTGACCCCTGATTCTGGACTCCCGTGACATCGGAAACAGCCTTCCTGCCTCTAGTCTGTCTAGTCCTGTTAGAATTTTATAAGTTTCAATGAGATCCCCTCTCATTCTTCTAAACTCTAGCGAATATAAGCCTAATCGACCCAATCTTTCTTCATACATCATACCTGCCATCCCAGGTATCAGTCTGGTGAATCTTCGCTGCACTCCATCCATGGCAAGAACATCCTTCCTCAGATATGGCGACCAAAACTGCACACAATACTCAAGGTGTGGTCTCTCCAAGACCCTGTACAACTGCAGGAGTCCTGCCAAGAATTTCTGGGGATTCATAGTTTATCAGGATCCTGCCAGGTGTGTATGAGGTTTCACAGTGCATCAGGGTCCTGCCAGGAACGTGTGGGGTTTCACAGTTTATCAGGATTCTGCCAGGTGTGTATGGGGTCTCACAGTGTATCGGGATCATGCCAGATGTGTATGGGGTTTCACAGTGTACCGGGATCCTGCAATAGCTGTATGGGCTTTCAAAGTGTATCAGGATCCTGCCAAGGGTGTATGCGGCTTCACATTGTATCACGATCCTGCCAGTTGTGTGGGGGATTTCACAATGTATCAGGATCATGCCAGGAATGTGTGGGGTTTCACAACGTATCAGGGTCCAGCCTGGTTTGCATGGGGATTCACCGTATGTAAGGATCCTGCCAGTTGTGTTTGGGTTTTCGCAGTGTTTCAGGATGCTACGAGATTTGAATGGCGTTTCACAATGTATCGGGATCCTGCCAAGTGTACATGGTGTTTCACAGTGTATCAGGATCCTGCCAGGAATGTGTGAGGTTTCACAGTTTATCAGGATCCTGCCAGGTGTAAATGAGGTTTCAAAGTGCATCAGGGTCCTGCCAGGAATGTGTAGGTTTTCACAGTGTATCAGCTTCCTGCCAGGTTTGTATGGGGTTTCACAGTGTATCAGGATCATAATGAGAAGTCGCACAACACCAGGTTATAGTCCAACAGATTTATTTAATTTTACAAGCTTTCGAAGCAGTTCGCTCCTTCGTCAGGTAAGTTAGCAATGAGAGAATCTCCCAGAATTCACAATTCTCTCATTGCTAACTTACCTGACGAAGGAGCGAACTGCTTCGAAAGCTTGTAAAATTAAATAAATCTGTTGGACTATAACCTGGTGTTGTGCGACTTCTCATTTTTGTCCACCCCAGTCCAACGCCGGCATCTCCACATCATATCAGGATCATGACAGTTATGTGTGTTTTTTCTCATTGTATCAGGCTCCTGCCAGGTGTGTATGGCGTTTCCCAATTATTTCAGGATCCTTTAAGGTGTCTATGGGGTTTCACAGAGTATCAGGATCCAGCCAGGTGTGTATGGGGACTCTCATTGTATCAGGATCCTCCCTGGTGTGTATGGGGATTAACAGTGCATCAGGATCCTGCCAGTGTGTATGGGGTTTCACAGTGTAACATGATACTTCCAGGTATGTAAGGTGTTTCACAGTGTATCAGGATCCAGCCAGGTGTGTATGGGTTCTCTCAGTGTATCAGGATCCTCCCAGGTGTGTATGGTGTTTCACAGTGTAACATGATACTTCCAGGTATGTATGGGGTTTCACAGTGTATCAGGATCCTGCCAGGTGTGTATGGGGTTAAACAGTGTATCAAGACCATTCCAGGTGTTTCAGGGGTTTCACAGTGCATCAGGAACGTGCCCGGTGTTTATGGGGTTTCACAGTGTATCAGGATCCTGCCAGGTGTGAATGAGGTTTCACAGTTTATCAGGATCCTGACAGCTGTGTGTGTGGTTTCTCATTGTATCAGGATCCTACCAGGTGTGTATGGGTTTTCACAGTGTATCTGGATCCTACCAGGTGTGTATGGGGTCTCAGTGTATCAGGATCCTGCCAGGTGTGTATGGGATTTCACAGTGTATCTGGATCATACCAGGTGTGTATGGGGTTTCACAGTGTATCAGGATCCTGCCAGGTGTGTATGGGATTACACAGTGTAACTGGATCCTACCAGGTGTGTATGGGGTTTCACAGTGTATCAGGATCCTGCCAGGTGTGTATGGGGGTTCACAGTGTATCAGGATTCTGCCAGGATTGTTTGGGGTTTGAAAGTGTATCTGGATCCTACCAGGCGTGTATGAGGTTTCACAGTGTAGCAGGATTCTGCCAGGATTGTATGGGGTTTGAAAGTGTATCCGGATCCTGCCAGGATTGTATGGGGTTTCACAGTCTATCAGGATCCTGCCAGAAGTTTATTTGGTTTGAGAGTTTTTCGGGAAACAGCCAGGTTTTATACTGGGTTTCACCGTGTAGCAATATCCTGCCAGGTGTGTATGGGGTTTTTACAGTGTATCAGGATCCTGCCAGGAGTGAAGGTGGTTTCACAGTGTATCAGGATCCGGTCAGGAGTGAAGGGGGCTTCACAGTGTATCAGGATCCTGACAGGTGTATATGAGGTTTTTACAGTGTATCAGGATCCGGTCAGGAGTGAAGGGGGTTTCACAGTGTATCAGGATCCAGCCAGGTGTGTATGGGGTTTCACAGTGTATCAGGATCCTGCCAGGTGTGTATGGGGTTTCACAGTGTATCGGAATCATGCCGTCGTTTATGGGGTTTCACAGTGTATCAGGATCCTCCCAGGAATTTGTGCGGTTTCACAGTGTATCAGGATTCTGACAGGTGTTTATGAGGTTTAACAGTGCATCAGGAATCTGACAGCTGTGTGTGGGGTTTCTCATTGTATCAGAATTCTAGCAGGTGTGTATGGGGTTTTTCACTCAATCAGGTTCCTGCCACTTTTGTATGGTGTTTCACATTGTATCAGGATCCTGCCAGGTGTGTATGGGGTTTCACAGTGTATCAGGATCCTGCCAGGTGTGTATGGTGTTTTACAGTGCATCTGGATCCTGCCAGGTGTGCACAGCGTTTGACAGTTTATCAGGATGCTGCCATTAGTGTATGTGGATTCACATTGTATCCGGATCTTGCCAGGTGTGTATGGGTTTTCACTGTGTATCACGATCCTTCCAGGTGTGTATGGAGTTTGAAAGTGTATCAGGATCCTGCCAGGTGTGTATGGGGTTTCTCAGTCAATCAGGATTCTGCCAGGTGTGTATGGGGTTTCACAGTGTATCAGGATTCTGCCAGGTGTGTATGGGGTTTCACAGTGTATCAGGATCCTGCCAGTTGTAGGTGATGCGCAGTTGGATTAACTGAAGCATACAATACATGCAACTTTACCAGTAATTTAAATATCGGATTTAATTTTAAAGTAAAGCTATGCAGAGCTTTTTTGGATTCATCACGAATCCAAATGACGTTCAATGCTGTTTGCCCAGCCTTTGTACCTCTGACTGCCAGATTCTGACAACCTCTAAACAAACGGCTACTTTCAAACATTCTGATTCTCAACTGAATAAGCAATTTGAAATCTGCAGGTCATCATTACCTTTTAGGTGCCTGGGTACTTCGGATAAACCTTGTCTGATGTTCATGTAATCAAATGGATCAGAACCTGTTTAAATCAATGAACTTTCATGAAATCAGATCTGTGTGATATTATAGTAAAATCTGCAGTGTTTGAATCTGTATTTGAATTCAGTGTGTGATTTTACCGTACCAAGTTCCTGTATTTCTCTCAGTATTTTGTCCAGCTTTGGTAACCTGTGGCGCATTTTCAGAAAGGATTCCCACATCACCCTTCGAGCCCCAGAGCCTTTCTCCATCACCAGAGTTAGGAGAAGTTTGGAACTGTCCGCCCGGTTTCCCTTCTCCGCGATCTCAGTGACTTTCTGTAAAGAATAATAATGAATGTATTTGTGAGTGGAGTGAAAGATAAACACTGAGAATGAGAAGGAAAGGATCTGCTCAGTGATGGGATCTCCCAGTTGTTAAGCACAGAAAGCAGTCACTGTGCCGGGTACTGATCTATTCTGAACATGGGCTGAATATTCTGTAAACATCTTGATTCACACATTAACGGCAAATAAATGAGATAGAAGGAAAATAGAAATCAGAAATATTGTTCTAGGCGAGCGAGGAATCACTGAGAATCGGCAATAGCTTTAATGGGATTAGTTTTCTCTGTCCATCAGTGTCCAAAATGACATCAGATTCCTGATTGACAATGTGATACACTTGTTTCTCACACTTAGTTCCTGCTGTCACACTTTGTGATATAATTAGAAATAAAACAGCAGCGAATTAGAACTCCAGCGGCAGGGAAGGGATGGAGCTGAAGTGAGGGAAGCAGCTAGAAAACTGGCTGAGAAATTACAGCGAATAATCAAAACAACCACTGTTGATTTATTGGTCAGCAGAATCGACCAATAATAATAATAATGAGGAAAAATCCAATCACTCCGTTCGCTTGTTTCCTCGGTAATTGAAATGACAGACAATTTTTTGCAGAATCGCTGCCGGTATGAAACCTCAGTAACCGGGAGCACGTGTCCACCAATAGATAGTCAGGATTTCCACCAACAACTTATATTTATATGGGGCTTTTAAAGTAGAAAAGCATCCCAGGGTGTTTCACAGAGGCGGAATCAGACAATGGACCCGAGACAAAGAGTGATAAATTAGCAGAGGTGGCCAGAAGCTAGAGGAAAGCTAAGGTTTAAGGAGTAGAGAGAGATGGAGAGGCGGAGGGGTTGATAGAGTGGATTCCTGAGCGTGGGGCACAAGACAACTGAACGCTCAGCCAACAAGAGCGGTGTGAAGGACTGGTGCACAAGAGGCAAGAGTCAGAGCAACGGAGAATTCCAGTGGCACGGGAGGCTGTAGGGCTGGAGGAGGTTAAAGAGGTAGGGAAGGTCGAGGTCATTAAGTTATTTAAAGAGCATAATCAGAATTTTAAAATTAAAGCATTCGAGGAGCAGAAGCCATGAAAGGTGAATGAGCACACCAGTGACATCTGAAGGAAACCTGGTCAGGGGCAGGCAGCAAAATTCTGGAGTAGCTGGAGATTACAGAAGGCGCAAGGAAGGAGGCCGATCAGGAGAGCATTGGAACAGTCGGGTCTGGACGTCACAAAGGTAAGGATGAGTTTTCAGCAGGAGATGGGGCGAGGCAGGGGCGGGCAATGTTACGAAGATCTTTGTGATGGAGAGTATATGGGGCAGGGAGTTCAGCTCAAGCTTGGACGCAGAGATTGCAGAACACCTGGCTTAGTCTCCAGCAGTGGCCGGGGAGGGAGATGGACTCAAGCGACGAGGATACGCAGCTTGTAGTGGGGTAGCAGACGAGGGCATCAGTATTCCCAATGTTTAACTGGAGGAAAATGGGGAGTGACGTTCCACACCAAGAGCGCAGGGACAGGTCATTTACCCAGTTGTGTATAGTTTTGGAAACTCAATTATAGGAAGGAAATAAAGGCAATTGGAAAACTGTTCAGCATGTTCAAAGGGGTGTTACTGGGATGTGCAATTCCTGGGCTGTGGAATTCCTGTTCGAGGGAATTTGAGAAATTAGGGCTCATGCGACAAGAGTTGAACGGATTACGTGAGAAGTTGATGGAAGTCTTCAGTTTCTGAAAGCTTGTGCTGAAATAAATGTTTACAGATTGTTTCCACTGTTTTGTCAGAGGCCACAAATTTAGGCAAATTCGAAGTATTAAGGGCGAGGGTGAATACATTCATTTCCGTACATGACGGTTAAAATGTATAATTAACTCCCACAAAGTTTTGCAGAAGCAAGTCGATAAATTGTTGTAAAAGATATTTTGGATCTAAGCGGCGGCAGCACCGGAGGAGGCGGCACCTCGTCGATTTAACGAACCAAAAACAAGGAGTGACGTCACAGGAAAGCGATTGGTTGGTCATTATTTGTCTCCTTTTCTTGGGCATTGGTTTAAATTAAGAGCCGGGATTCAAAACTAAAAGTTCAAAACGTAAACACTTAATTAATTAAATATATTAGAGATGGCAGGGCAGGCGATGTGTTACTGCTGCAACATGTGGGAGCTGGTGGACACCATTGAGGTCCACGGCGACCACATTTGCAGTAAGTGTTGGTTGCCTGAGGAACTTCGGCTCTGGGTTGATGAGCTGGAATCCCAGATTCAAACACTGAGACACATCAGAGACAGGAAGAGCTACCTGGACGCTGTGTTCCAGGAGGCCGTCACACCCCTTAGATTAATTAATTCAAATTTGGTCTGTGGTCAGGCTAAGTGTGTGGGCAAAAATCTGGTAGATGGAGTATAATGTGGGAAAATGCGAGGTTATCCACTTTGGTAGGAAAAATTAAAAAAGCAAATTATTATTTAAATGGGAAGAGATTACAAAATGCTGAGGTACAGAGTAATCTGGAGGTCCTTGTAAATGAATCACAAAAAGTTAGCATGCAGGTACAACAAGTTATTAGGAAGGAAAATGGAATGTTGGCCTTTATTGCAAAGGGAATGGTGTATAAAATTAGGGATGTCCTGTTACAACTGTACAGGGCGTTGGTGAGACCACTCCTGGAGTACTACGTACATTTTTGGTATCCTTATTTAAGGAAGGATCTCCTTGCATTGGAGACAGTTCAGAGAAGGTTCACGAGGTTGATTCCAGAGAAGAAGGGGTTGTCTTATGAAGAAACGTTTAGCACGTTGGGCCTATACTCATTGGAGTTTAGAAGAATGAGAGGGGATCTTATTGAAACATATAAGATTCTGAAGGGGCTTGACAGGGTAGACGCAGAGACGATGTTTCCCCTCGTGGGGGAATCTAGAACTAGGGGGCATAATTTCAGAATAAGGGAGCACCCATTTAAAACGGAAATGAGGAGGAATTTCTTCTCTAGGAGGTTCGTGAATATTTCGGAGTGTCTTCTCCAGAGAGCTGTGGAGGCTGGGTCATTGAATATATTTAAGGTGAAGATACACAGATTTTTGAATGGTAAGGGAATCAACGGTTATGGGGAGCGAGCAGGGAAGTGCAGTTGAGGCCAAGATCAGATCAGCCATGATCTTATTGAATTTTCGGAGCAAGCTCGAGGGGCCAAATGACCTACTCCTGCTCCTACTTCTTATGTTCTTATGACTTATGTTAATAAGGCATACGGAATACTTGCCTTTATTAGCCGAGGCATAGAATATATGAGCAGGCAGGTTATGCTTGAACTGTATAAAACATTAGTAAGGCCGCAGCTAGAATACTGTGTGCAGTTCTGGTCACCACATTACAGGAAGGATGTTATTGCACTAGAGGGGGAACAGTGAAGATTTACGAAGATGTTGCCTGGGCTGGGGAATTTTAAATATGAGGAAAGATTGGATAGGATGGGGTTATTTTCTTTGGAACAGCGGAGGCTGAGGGGACACATAATTGAGGTGTATAAGAATATGAGGGGCCTAGATAGAGTGGATAGGAAGGACCTATTTCCCTTAGCAGAATGGTCAATAACCAGGGTGCATACATTTAAAGTAATTTCTCGGAGGTTTAGAGGGGATCTGAGGAGAATTTATTCCACCCAGATGTTGGTGGGGGTCTGGATCTCACTGGTTGAAAGGGTGGTAGAGGCAGAAACACTCATCACATTTAAAAATACTTGGATATGCACTTGAAGTGCCATAACCTACAAGGCTACAGATTAAGTGCTGGAAAGTGGGATTAGGCTGGATAGCTCTTTGTCAGCCGGCACGGGCAAGAAGGGCCGAATGGCCTCCCTCTGTGCTGTAAATTTCTATGATTCTATGATTCTATGATTGTTTTGGAGAAAAAGGAATGTTAGGGTTCCTGGAGTGAACAGGTGTTTAGGATTAGACTAGGTGGGATATTAACGCTAATGGGTAGTGAGCAGGAGGTTGGGATTAGACTAGGTGGGATATTAACGGGAAAGGGTCGTGAGCAGGAAGTTGGGTTTAGACTGGGTGACTCAGGGAGGAGATAACAAACAATTGCACAGTATTGATGGGGGACAGTCTGGTTTCTCCATCCCCACACTGCTTTTTTGGCTTGTTTCCTCTCTTTGTGTCTCACGATATTTCATCATTTGAGCTCTTCTGTTTTTAATGTATTTTCTTTAACCAACGGGGGATTTTTTTGTGTCATCTAACATTTCCCCGATTTACTATTAAGTAGTTTCCTGGTCACTCAGCTCATTGCCTTCATTCTAACACCCGTCAATTGCCTCTGGTCTCTCCTTTTCCCAGTCCCACTAAAACCGTTTGCCTTTGTCTTCAGTCAACACAAGAGATATACCTGAACCGTTCCCCTGTCCTTTGTACAGAAACTGACGGGTCCACTGGGTATTTTCAGTTCTTCATTTCATTGTTTCAGATTCACAATATTTGCTGTTTTATCAATTTCTTTGATATTTTTCAGGTTTCTATTGAGTAACATTCCACGATTCCAATATTTGATATTGCAACAATTCTCAGTGGCAGTGAGGAAAGCAAATCTGATGTTGGATGTGCTAACAGGTCAATATTGAGCCAAAATAGTGAGATAATCCTGGAACTTTATAAATCATTGACCACACTTAGAATTCTGTGTACAGTTCTGGTTGCCTCAGTAGAGAAAGGTTATTGCAGCTATTGAAGAGAACTAGAGTGATTGAGAGGGTGGTGGGGTTGGATTTGGAGGAGCAATTTTGTAAATTGGACATATTCTCACTGGAAAAGAGAAAGCTGAGAGGTGATATGATCGCTGTTTCACTTTGTCCAGTATAGTAGAACCAGAGGACATGGTCTGCGCTTGAAGGAGGGTAAATTCAAAACTACTCTGCGGAAACAATATTTCAGTGAGCGAGTGGTCAATCTGGGGAACAGGCTCCCTAGGGAGATGGGGGAAGCAGTTTGTATTGATTCATTAAAGGGAAAATTAGATAGATTTATTTCAGAATATCACATTATGGGATGTAGTATATGAGTAATTTGAGATATGACATGTGGTAAGTGCAGCATGCTTGGGAGGAACAGGTGTCTTTGGATCTATGGTTCTCAACGCTCTCCACCTCTGGGGTTTTCCTCAACTAAGTCTGTTGTAGACTAACTTTTAGAGATCGATTTGTCAACAACTCCATTATCACTGTAGCATTGGACTACGAGGATGTTAGAAGGGGAAATACACAGACCTCGCTCTTTTCTCATTTAATAATTCCTTTGTTCTTATGTTAGGACATTCTGTCAGTTCTGTGTCCCTCCCACTTACGTGATATTCTTGTCCACTGAAATGGTCCTCGCCCGTTAACCAGAGACCGAGTCCCTCCACACCCTCTTCAACCGCCTGTTCCAGTCTGTCCTGGTAGAATTTCGTCAACTGGAAGAGCTGGTAATCGTCGCACTTTGTCAAGAACTTATTGGTTGTCGAGTTCGGATCTGTGAACACAAAGAACCACATTAACAAACACCTTCTGAAAACCCAACAATCTATAAAGTCAATTCTGTGCAAATTTGTCAAACACGCCATATCAACAGCTTATCGGTTCTAACCACCCCGATCATCCCCTGTATCTGTAAATGTTCACTATTCGACCTTCAAATACAGATTCCAGCAGTTTACTCTCAACACAATCTCCCCCTCTATCTCATCTCCACTGCTCGATAGCCTACAAAACCCACCGCGAAATGTGCTAATCCCCTTCATATTCCTTAACTGTATACATATAGATTCTATCTTAACATAATCCAGGGAACATCCTTGTGTTCCAGAGCGGACATAGAACCCTTTAGTAATACTGGAATCCACAAATATATTTTCACTCTCTTCAAAATGTTATAACCAGGATCGTTTCGCTCCGACTCCCGTTCAAACCTAAGTCCTGTCTCACAGTTAACAGGTCACAGCACCCAGGAGGACAAGGGCAGAAGGTGCATGGGATCACCATCGGCTCACATTTACCCTCCAAGTCACACAGCGACCCGACTTGGACATATATCGCAGTTCGTCATCATCACTGTGTCAACATCATGGAAACCCTACCCAAGTGTTCCTGTTCCAACAGTTTTATTAATTCCGCTCTCTAGTCTCAGATCCGGCCATTTTCCACCCTCCAGTCATATCAGCTGATTCCCTCCCACTGCTCCATTCACCCACTCTGGAAAATAATTGTTGTTGGTTGATTCAGATCACGGCGGACCCTTCCCTTCTCCCTGAACACACTCTATTGTCCCAAGAACATGAACCCTTCCCTCCTGCTCCAGCCCTGCCGCTGTACATTCACCTGCCTCATATTTCCCTCCATACGCAGCCCAGTGCAAAACAATCCGGAGATCACCACCTTGAGGCTTGATTTTTAGTCTAGAGCCTCAGTCTCAATATTCCCGCTATAAACGCATTTATATCCGTGTTACTGGTTTCGACCATGGATATTTTATGCTCCCCTTTCCTTCCCAGAGATGGTCCCAACCGTTCCAGGATGCTCTTTCCTCTGGCAACAGGGAGACAACATAACATTCGGGAGCTGCTCAGAGCTGAAGTGTCTGTCTATTCCGCTAAATATAGAATCTCCCACCAGTATCGCTCTCCTATTCCTGTGCCCCACCTGCCTCTCACGCCCGTCCCACTCTGGGTGACCTCCTGCTACCTAGCACCACACTGTTGCTCAGGAAGTCCCTGCTCTGAGTTACTGTCTCCATCCACCTTACAATCTCCAATACCAGGTATCTATTGGACAGTTCCAGTACTCAGGGGCTCCCTCCAGCTGTGACTGCGATGCCCATCTAGATTGTCACTCACTTCCCTCTTTCTAATCATCCCCTGTCCTGTTCCCTCTTCCTGTGTGAGCTGCAGTATCTTACACGAGATCTGGACACGTTGACGGGACAGAAATTATATTTTAATAATTTTTTGAACCTACCTTTGTCCTTTCTCATTCTTGAAGATGTTGGATCTTCTCGCCTGTTTGGACCTTCAGCCATGCTGGTGACAGGCGTTTCCGGATTCTGATGCTCTGCATTAAATACAATATTAATAGGAGGAATAGATGGAAATATTGAAATGAAAAGGAGAACGTTGCCTTGTTAAACATGATATCAAGCTCCTCCTCCACCATCAGTACAACAGCTGTTAGCTCTGGGATCGAGCATTTCTCGAGTGTTACGATCAACGGTCCACATCAGGTGTGACACAGACAGCTGCCCAGTGAAATCCAGTGAGTCCCGCTGATCTCCACAACCGAGTTCCAGACGGGCTCTCGTCGGCCGAGACTCCCCACTGGGAGCGCCCATTGTTGAGATTTACTCACACAGGAGAGGCCAAAACCAGCCTTATTCATGAGGCAGAGAATATTCTGCAGGAAAATATGATGAATTGAATGATCCTTAACTCGGTTGTACAGTGTGGCGGTATTGTATTATTTTATTTACGTATTGACCACCATTGACCCAGCCCTACACCGACACAACAATGACTCAGCCCTACAACGACACCACACTGACCCAGCCCCACACCCACACCCCACTGATCCAGCCCCACATCTACAGCCCACTGACCCAGCCCCAGACAGACACCCCCCTGACCCAGCCCCAGACAGACACCCACTGACACAGCCGCACACAGACACCCCACTGACACAGCACCAATAGGCACCCCACTGAACCCGCCACACACCGACACCCATATGACCCAGCCACACACCGACACCACACTGACCCAGTCCCATACAGACACCCCACTGACCCAGCCCTACACCGACACGCCACTGACCCAGCCCTACACTAACACCCGACTGACCCAGACACATAGAAACACCACACTGACCCAGGCACAACCGACACCCCTCTGGCCCAGCCCCCACACCGACACCGCACTGATCCAGCCCCACACTGACACCCCACTGACCCAGCCCCACAGCCACACCCCACTGACCCGGCCCCACACCCAGACCCCACTGACCCAGCTACATACCGACACCACACTGACCGAGCCACACATCAACACCCCACTGACCAGTCCCACTTCAACACCCCACTGACCCAGCCCCAAACATAGATCAAACTGGCACTGCCTCACACCAACACCCGAATGAGCCAGCCACATACAGACACCACAGTGAACAGGCCCACACCGACATCCCACTGACCCAGCCCTACACCCTCACCCCATTGACCCAGCCCCACATCCACACCCCACTGACCCAGCCCCACACCCACACCACAATGACTCAGCCCTACAACGACACCACACCGACCCAGGCACACATCAATACCTCACTGACCTAGCCCCACACAGACACCCCACTGTCCCAGCCTCACACAGACACCCCACTGATCCAACCCGTCTTAGGTACCCCACTGAACCTGCCCCACACCGAACTCCACTGACACAGACGCACACAGGCATCCCACTGACACAGACTCGCACAGTCACCCCACTGACCCAGCCCCACACAGACACCTCACTGACCCAGCCCCACAAATACACCCACTGACCCAGCCCCACACCCACACCCCACTGACCCAGCCCCACACAGACACCCCACTGACCCAGCCCCACACAGACACCCCACTGACCCAGCCCCACACCCACACTCCACTGACCCAGCCACACTCCACTGACCCAGCCCCACACCCCACTGACCCAGCCACACACCGACACCCCACTGATCCAGCCCCACACCCACACTCCACTGACCCAGCCCCACACCCACACCCCACTGACCCAGCCCCACACCCACACCCCACTGACCCAGCCCCACACCCACACCCCACTGACCCAGCCCCACACCCACACCCCACTGATCCAGCCCCACACCCACACCCCACTGACCCAGACCCACACCCACACCCCACTGACCCAGCCCCACACATACACCTCACTGAACCAGCCCCACACCGACACGCCACTGACCCAGCTCCACACCCACACCCCACTGACCCAGCCCCACACCGACACGCCACATACACAGCCTCACACCGACACCCCTCTGACCCAGCCCCACACCGACACCCCACACCGACACGCCACATACACAGCCTCACACCGACACCCCTCTGACCCAGCCCCACACCGACACCCCACACCGACACGCCACATACACAGCCTCACACCGACACCCCTCTGACCCAGCCCCACACGACCCCACACCGACACGCCACATACACAGCCTCACACCGACACCCCTCTGACCCAGCCCCACACCGACACCCCACATACACAGCCCCACACCCACACCCACATACACAGCCCCACACACCCCACTGACAGAGCCCCACACCCACACCCCACTGACCAAGCCCCACATAGACATTCCACTGACCCAGACCCAAATAGACACCAAACGAGACAAGATTAAACTCCTCTACAACAACAACAACTTGCATTATTATAGCGCCTTTAACGTAGCAAAACGACCCAATGCACTTCAGAGGAGGGTTACCAAAGAAAATGTGAACCAAGACACACAACGAGATATTAAGACAGGTGATCAAAAGCTTGTTTAAAGAGTTACGTTTAAGGAGAGTCATAAAGGAAGAGAGACCGAGGTAGAGAGGGAGTTGAAGCGCTTAGGGCCCATTCAGACGAAGGGAAGGCCGCTAATGGTGAAGCGACTGAAATCGTGGATGTGTAAGAGGCCAGAATTGGAGGAGCGCAGAGATCTCGGAGGGTTGTATAGGGCTGGAGGGAGCGGCGAGGCCATGAAGGGATTTGAAAACAAGGATGAGAATGTTAAAATCAAGGCGTTACCGGATCAGGAGACAGTGTATGTCAGAAAGCAAAGAGGTGATGGGTGAACAGGACTTGGTGCGAGTTAGGATACGGGCAGCAGAGTTTTGGATGAGTTCAAGTTTATGGAGAGTGGAAGATGGCAGGCCGACGATGAATGCGTTGGAATAGTCTAGTCTAGAGGTAACAAAGGAATGGATGTGATTTGCAGCAACAGATGATTGAGGCGGGGCAGAGGCGGGCGACTTTACGGAGGTGGAAGTGGGCGGTGTTGGTGATGGAGGGGATAGGTGGTCGGAAGCTCATCGCATGGTCACGGTTGCGAACGCTCTGATTCAACAACGGACAATGGTCAGAGAGAGGGATGGAGTCGGTGGCTCGGGAACACATTTCGTCACCGGGACCGAACACAATGACAAATATTACCTGTCTACCTACACCACAGGTGCTGCTCACCCAAGAGAATCCCTCCCAATCACACGGCTGGTTGATATTTGTCATGCATCTCCACACATCAGCAGAGTGCACGATCAAGGAACCACATGCAATGGAAGGCCTGATCACACTCACAGACAGAGAAGGGGCGGGGGATTATTTGGAACTGACATGTATTGCAGTCTGGAGAGTCTTATCCTGGATATAACAGACATTGTACCAGGCAGGAATCATACATCTCTTCTAATATGAAAATCGGTCTCATATAACATTACAAACAGCAAAATAATGACGATGCTGGAAATCTGTAATAAAAGCAGAACATGATGGAAACACTCAGCGGGTCAGATATTGTCTGTGGGGAGGGGACGGGGGGATTAACGGTTCAGACAAATGACATTAACCCCACCTTCCTCTCCCCACAGACACTGCCTGACCCGCTGAGTGTTTCCAGCAATGTGTATTTTTATTTCTAATATTATTACCAAACCCTTTTTAAGTCTATATTCTGTGTTTTACTTGTTTTGGGTTCTCACCATTTCAGAATACACTGGGAATCTGATGCTCGCTGTGTATCTGATGTTGATTTTGGAAGATCATTCCCTGCTTGCTTTGAACGGTGTTGTTCTACTTCTGTAATGTGTGTGTCTGTGACCAATGAAACAGGAGGCAAACACTCAGCTGGCGTTTAATATCTTTCACCGTCCCCAGGACTAAAAATTGGGGATGTCCAAAGGTAATGAAGCTGTGCTCAGCATTCACTATCTGACAATACTCTGTACCTGCTGGTCGCAGGCCTGCTGATCTTTGAGGTTTGTCTCTACATCGTGTTCAATGAATTGAGTATAATTAGTTTCCCTGTTCAATTTTTCCCCTTGATTTGTCAGCATTTCTGAGCTTTTTTAACATTGAGATCTGATGGTGTCGGTGTGAGTTCATCCGCACCTAATAAACAGACACGTGTCCATGTGCTGGGCTTGGCCTCAGACTGTAATCAACTCTCAGCTCAAATTCCTTTATTCTAAAATACACACAGGATTTACTTGTGACTGTGAGTTTAGAGACAGAGACTGATCTCACTTCACATTCCATTGCACGGACTCATACTGGATAATTGTGCTCGGTGGTCAGACTCTCCCAGTCTCATGCTCACCATTTCCTGCCTTACCTTGTAACCTTTGTGGACTGCCTACAGGACCGGTGAGTATCTGAGTCAATGGGACTCTCTGACCTTTCTCCCCAGTCCATCTCCAGGACCAGTGTATATCTGAGTCAATGGGACTCTCTCTGACCTTTCTCCCCGGTCCATCTCCAGGACCACTGTGTATCCGAGTCAATGGGCCTCTCTCTGACCTTTCTTTCCAGTCCATCTCCAGGACCAGTGTGTATCTGAGTCAATGGGACTCCCTCTGACATGTTTCCCCAGTCGATCTCTGGAAGCTCTTTGAATCGGAAGGGTTCTCTCTGGTTGGTGCTCTCACAATCCTGTGCTGGTTCACCTGCTGTTGTTCCTCAGTCTACAGTTCCTGTTTACTTCCAGCTGTGGACCTTTCTCATTCACTCAGTCATTCACCGGGAGATGTAATTATGGCAAGACAGAAAATGAGACAAATATGCAGGTGTGAAGTAATATTTAGGATCATAGATATTTACGGCAGAGAAGGAGGCCATTCGACTCATCAGTTATGTGCCGGCCGAAAAAGAGCTATCCAACGTAATCCCACTTCCCAGCTCTTCGTCCGTAATCTTTAGTTTATGGAACTCCAAGTGCATATACCAGTACTTTTAAAATATGATGAGCGTTTCTGCCTCTACTACCCTACCAGGCAGTGCGTTCCAGACCCCCACCAATCTCTGGGTGATAAAAGTTCTCCTCAACTTCACTTTAATCCTTCTACCAATTACTTTAAATCAATACCGCCTGGTTATTAAACTCTTAGCTAGGGGAAATCGGTCCTTCCTATCCATTCTATCTTGGCCCCTCATAATGTTATACACCTCAATCAGGCCTCCCCTCAGCCTCCTCTGTTCCAAAGAAAACAACCCTAGCCAACCAATCTTTACTCATAGTTAAAATTCTCCCTTCCTGGCTACATCCTTGTAAATCTCTGTACCTCTCTCGTGCAATCACATCTTTCTTGTAATGTGGTGACCAGGAATGTACGCAGTGCTCTAGCTGTGGCCTAATTAGTGTTTTATACAGTTCAAACTTAACCTCACTGCTCTTATATTCTATGCCACGGCTAATAAAGGAAAGTATACCGTATGACTTCTTAATCACTTTATCTTCCAGTCCTGCTACCTTCAGGGATCTGTGGACATGCAGTCCAAGGTCCCTCTGTTCCTCTACACTAATCAGTATCCTTCCATTTATTGTGTATTCCCTTGCCTTGTTAGCCCTCCCTAAATGAATTACCCCACACTTCTTCGGATTGAACTCCATTTTCCACTTTTCTGCACACCTGACCAATCCATTGATATCTACCTGTTGTCCATTGATATCTACCTTTCTGCCTCACCATCAACCACATGACCATTTTTGTATCATCTGCAAACTTCTTTATCATGCCCCCTACATTGAAGTCTAAATGATTGTTGTATACCACAACAAAGCAAGGGAAGTAGTACCGAGCCCTGCAGCACCCCAGGTTTCCAGTAATAGAAACATCCATCGACCATTACACTTTGATGCTTGCCAATGAACCAATTTGCAATCCAACTTGCCAGTTTCCCTTGCATTCCATGGGCTTTTGCTTTTCTGAAGTCTGCCATGTGGGACCTTGTCAAAGGCCTTGCTAAATCCATGTAGAGTATATCGACCGCATTACCCTCATCGGCCCAAATTGTTACTTGCTGAAAAAATTCAATCAATTTAGTCAGACACGACCTTCCCTTTAGAAATCCATGCTGACTGTCCTTGATTAATCCGTGCCTTTCAAAATGACGATTAATATTGTTCCTCAGAATTTTTCTAACAATTTACCCAACACCTAGGTTAGGCTGACTGGCCTGTAATTATTCAGTCTGTCCCTTTCTCCCCTTTTAAACAACGGTACAACTTTAGCAGTCCTCCAGTACTCCGACACCACACCTGTAGCCAGAGAGGATTGAAAACTGATGGCTAGAGCCTCCGCTCGTTCTTCCCTTGCTTCTCATAGCATCCTGGGATACATTTCATCTGGACCTGGCGAGTTATCTACTTTCAAAAATGCTAAACCCCTTAATACTTCTTCTCTCACTAGGATTATCTCATCTAATATTTCACACTCTTCCTCCTTAACTACAATGGCTGCATCGTCCTTCGCTTTTGTGAAAACAAACGCAAAATATTCATTATGAACCGTACCCATATCATCTGCCTCCACTCACAAGCTTTGTATTCGGTCTCTAATAGGCCCGAATCATTCCTGAGTTATCCTCTTGCTCTTTATGTATTTATAAAACATCTTTAGATTTTCTTTGATTTTACTTGCCAGTATTTTTCATGTCTCACTTTGCTTTTCTCATTTCCTTTTATTAATTTCAATCCTGCACTTTCTACGCTCCTCTAAGCTTTCTTCAGTATTTAGCTCTCGGTCTCTGACATAAGCTTCCCTTTTTTAGCCAATTCTACCCTGTAGTCACTTGACATCCAGGGGGCTCTAGATTTGGGAGTCCAACTCATTTTCTTTGTGGGAACATATTTGCTCTGAACCCTCCCTATCTCGTCCTTGAATGCCTCCGACAGCTCTGACACTTCACGTAGCTGTTTCCATGCCACTTTTGATAAATCGCATCTCAATGTATAAAATTGGCCATTCCCCAATCGAGAAATGTTAATCCTGGTCTATCCTTGCCCATTCCCATAACTATATTAAATCTAACTGAATTATCATCACTACCTTCAAAATGATCTCCCAGTGACATCCCTTCCTCCTAGCCCAGCTTCATTCCCTAAAACTAAGTCTAGAACTGCGCCCTCTCTGGTTGAGCTTGCAACGTAATGGTTAAATAAAGTTCTCCTGAAAGCATTTTATGAATTCTACGCTGTCTATACCTTTCACACTGAGTCTTACCAGTTAATTTTAGGTAGTTGTAATGCTCTACTATTACTGCCCTACTGTTTTCGCACTTCTCAAAAATGTGCCTCTTCTAACTCCCTCTGACTAATTGTTGGTCGAAAGTACACTGCAACAGTGTAATTGTCCATTTTTTGCTCTTCAGTTCAACCCATATGGCCTCGCTTGATGATCCGACGAACATATCATCACTCCTCACAGCTGTAATTGTTTATTAATCAATATTGAGAGTCTCCTCCTTTTTTGTCGCCCTCTCTATATCATGTAATGTACACCTTTCCTCCAATGTCTCAGTGAAATAACATTTCAGGGCGCTTTATTTCTTTTGGTAGTCGTCCATTTACTCAGATCGGAGCACACCTGCCTGGGTTTCCTGCAACTCCCTAGAGTGTGGGCTGTAAATGTGCCATTTTGTCGCTGCACTACAGACAAACGAGCGGAGTCTGATCTCACTGGTCGCATCATAGAACATAGAACAGTACAGCACAGTACAGGCCCTTCGGCCCTCGATGTTGTGCCGAGCATTGTCCGAGACCAAGATCAAGCTATCACACTCCCTATCACTCTGGTGTGCTCCATGTGCTTATCCAATAACCGCTTGAAAGTTCCTAAAGTGTCCGACTCCACTATCACAGCAGGCAGTCCATTCCACACCCCAACCACTCTCTGAATAAAGAATCTACCTCGGACATCCCTTCTATATCTCCCCCCATGCACCTTATAGTTATGCCCCCTTGTAACAGCTGCCTCTACCCGAGGAAATAGTCTCTGAACATCCACTCTATCTATCCCCCTCATCATCTTATAAACCTCTATTAAGTCGCCTCTCATCCTCCTCCGCTCTAAAGAGAAAAGCCCCAACTCCCTCAATCTTTCCTCATAAGACCTCCCCCCCAAACCAGGCAGCATCCTGGTAAATCTCCTTTGCACTCTTTCCAATGCTTCCACGTCCTTCCTATAGTGAGGTGACCAGAACTGCACACAATATTCCAAATGTGGTCTCACCAAGGTCCTGTACAGTTGCAGCATAACCTCACGGTTCTTAAACTCAAACCCTCTGTTAATAAACGCCAACACACCATAGGCCTTCTTTACTGCTCTATCCACTTGAGTGGCAACCTTCAGAGATCTGTGGATATGAACCCCCAGATCCCTCTGCTCCTCCACGTTCCTCAGAACCCTGCCATTGACCCTGTAATCCTTATTCAAATTTGCCCTACCAAAATGAATCACCTCGCACTTATCAGGGTTAAATTCCATCTGCCATTTTTCGGCCCAGCTCTGCATCCTATCAATGTCTCTTTGCAGCCTACAACTGCCCTCCACCTCATCCACTACTCCACCAATCTTGGTGTCATCAGCAAATTTACTGATCCACCCTTCACTCCCCTCCTCCAAGTCATTGATAAAAATCACAAACAGCAGAGGACCCAGCACCGACCCCTGTGGCACACCGCTGGTAACTGGTCTCCAGTCCGAAAATGTTCCATCCACCACCACCCTCTGCCTTCTATGAGATAGCCAGTTACTTATCCAATCGGCCAAATTTCCCTCTATCCCACAACTCCTTACTTTCTTCATGAGACGACCATGGGGAACCTTATCAAACGCCTTACTAAAATCCATGTATACGACATCAACTGCTCTACCTTCATCTACACACTTAGTTACCTCCTCAAAGAATTCAATCAAATTTGTTAGGCAAGACTTACCCTTCACGAATCCGTGTTGACTATCCCTGATTAAGTTGCCCCTTTCCAAATGGTCATAAATCCTATCCCTCAGGACCTTTTCCATTATCTTACCAACCACCGAAGTAAGACTAACCGGCCTATAATTACCAGGGTCATTCCTATTTCCTTTCTTGAAGAGAGGAACAACATTCGCCACTCTCCAGTCCTCTGGCACCATCCCCGTGGACAGTGAGGACCCAAAGATCAAAGCCAGAGGCTCTGCAAACTCCTCCCTTGCCTCCCAAAGAATCCTAGGATATATCCCATCTGGCCCAGGGGACTTATCGACCCTCAGGTTCTTCAAAATTGCTAAAACATCTTCCCTCAGAACATCTACCACCTCCAGCCTATCCACCTTTATCACACTCTCATCCTCAAGAACATGGCCCCTCTCCTCGGTGAACACTGACGAAAAGTATTCATTCATCACCTCTCCTATCTCTTCTGACTCCATGCACAAGTTCCCACTACTGTCCTTGACCGGCCCTACCCTCACCCTGGTCATTCTTTTATTTCTCACATAAGAGTAAAAGGCCTTGGGGTTTTTCTTGATCCGACCCGCCAAGGACTTCTCATGCCCCCTCCTAGCTCTCCTAAGCTCTTTTTTTTAGCTCATTCCTTGCTACCTTGTACCCCTCAATCGACCCAACTGAACCTTGTTTTCTCATCCTTACATACGCTTCCTTTTTCCTCTTGACTAGACATTTTCCTCGGATTACACACAGTCTGATCTCACTGGGCTCACCCTCCACGGGATATACCGTCTGATCTCACTGGTCCCATCATCACCGGATTACACACAGTCTGATCTCACTGGGCTCACCCTCCACGGGATATACCGTCTGATTTCACTGGGACCATCCTCCCAGGGATACACACAGTCAAATCTCATTGGACCCATCCTTCCAGGGTTAAATACTGTCTGATCTCACTGAGCCGAACCTCCCCGGGATACACGCTATGAAACATAGAAACATAGAATCTAGGAGCAGGAGTAGGCCATTCGGCCCGTCAGCCTGCTCCACCATTCTATACGATCATGGCTGATCATCCAAGTCCAGTACCCTGTCCCTGCTTTAATCCCCACAGTACATATATCCCACCCTACCCCCGTAACCCCACGTATTTAATTCCCCCTAACATATCCCATCCTATCCCCATAACCCCACATATTTAATCCCCCCCTAACACTAAGGGTCAATTTATCATAGCCAAATCAACCTAACCCGCACATTTTGGACTGTGGGAGGAAACCGGAGCACCCGGAGGAAACCCACGCAGACACAGGGAGAATGTGCAAACTCCACACAGACAGTCACCCGAGGTCAGATTCGAACCCAGGGTCCCTGGCGCTGTGAGGCACCAGTGCTAACCACTATGCCACCGTGTTGCCCTCCGCGGGATACGCACTGCTGATCTCACTGGGCCCATCCACCACGGGTTACACACTGTCTGATCTCACTGGGACCATCCTCCCCGCGTCACACATTGTCTGATCTCACTGGTCCCTTCTACCCCGGGTTAAACACTGTCTGATCTCACTGGGCCTATCCTCCCCGGATGAAACACTGTCTGATGTCTCTGGGCCCTTCGTCCCTCGTTTACAGAATGATGTTTTCACTGGGCCCATCCTTCTCAGGTTGCATATTGTCTGAACTCACTGGGCCCATTCGCCCAGGGTATCAGAAATGCAGATCTCACTGGGCCCATCCTCCCCGGGTTACACACTCTCTGATCGCACATGGGCCCATCCTCCCCGATTTACAAACTGCCTGACTTAACTTAGCCCATCCGCCCCGGGTTACACACTGACTGATCTCACTGGGCCCCTCCTCCAATGGTTAAACAGTTTCTGATCTCACTGGGCATTCCTCCCCGGGTTACAAACAATCTGATCTCACTGGACACATCCTCTCCGAGTAATGCACTATCTTATCTCACTGGTCCCATCGTCCCCAGGTAACACACTGTCTGATCTCACGGGACAATCCTCCCCGATTTACCTACTGTCTGATATCACTGGCCCCATTCTTCAATTTAATTAATTGCATTAATTAAAGTGTAAGACATGCAGCACAGCTCGGACCCGTGGCATGCTCCTCCTGCACTATATGGGAAATCAGGGACACTTCCTGTGTCTCTGACGGCTATCTGTGCATGGAAGTGTATCCAACTGCAGCTACTGGCAGACCGCATTGTGGCGCTGGAGCAGCGAATGGATACATACTGGAGATTTCGCGATGCTGAGGACGTCGAGGATAGCACGTTTATGGAGTTGGTCACACGGCAGGTAAAGGCTGCACAGGCAGGAAGGGAATGGGTGACCACCAGGCAGATTAGTATGCGCAGTCAGGTAGTGCAGAGGTGCCCTGTGGCCATCCCCCTCTCAAACAGATACTGTTGGATATTGTTGGGGGCGATGGCTTATCGGGGGAAGGCGGCAATAGCCAACTTCCTGGCAACAGGGGTGGTTCTGGTGCACAGGTCGGGAGAAAAAAGAGCGGGAGAGCTACAGCGATAGGGTATTCTATTGTAAGGGTAATAGATAGAAGCATAGAAGATGGGAGCAGGTGTAGGCGATTCGTCCTCTCGAGCCTGCTCCGCCATTTAATAAGATCATGGCTGATCATCCAAATTCAGTACCCGTTCCCTGCTTTCTCCCCATATCCCTTTAGCTTTACGAAATATATCTATCTACTTCTTGCATGTATTTAATGAATTGCCCTCAACTGCCTTATGTGGTGGAGAATTTGACAGGTTCACCACTCTCTGGGTGAAGAAATTCCTCCTCATCTCAGTCCTAAATGGCTTATCCCTTATCCTTAGACTGTGACCATTGGTTCTGGACTCCTCCAACATCGGGAGAAACCTTCCTGCAGCAAGTGTGCCTAGTCCTGTTAAAATGTTATAAGTTTCAATGAGATCTCCTCTCATTCTTCGAAACTCTGGCGAATATAAGCCTACTCGACCCAATCTCTCTTCATACGTCATTCCAGCCATCCCAGGTATCAGTCTGATAAATCTTCGCTGCACACTCTCCATGGCAAGAACATCCTTCCTCAGATAAGGCGACCAAAACTGCACACAATACTCAAGGCCTTGTACAACTGCAGCAAGACATCCTTGCTCCTGTACTCGAATTCTCTCGCTATGAAGGCCAACATATCATTTGCCTTCTTAACCGCCTGCTGCACCTGCATGCTTACCTTCAGCGACTGGTGCACAAGAACTCCGAGATCTCGTTGCACTTCCCCTTTTCCCAATCTATTGCCGTTCCGATAATAATCTGTCTTCCTGTTTTTGCCTCCAAAGTGGATAACCTCGCATTTATCCACATTATACTGCATCTGCCATGCATCTGCCCAATCACCCAACCTGTCCAAATCATACTGGAGTTTCTCTGCATCCTCCTCACAGCACACACGCCCACCCAGCTTTGTGTCGTCTGCAAACTTAGTGATATTACATCTAGTTCCCTCGTCTAGATCATTAATATATATTTTGAATGGCTGGGGTCCTAGCACCGATCCCTGCGATACCCCACGAGTCACTGCCTGCCACTCGGAAAAAGACACGTTTATTCTAACTCTTTGCTTCCTGTCTGCCAACCAGTTCTCTATCCAAATCAGTACCTTACCCCCCAATCCCATGTGCTTTAACTTTGCACGCTAATCTCTTCTGCGGGACCTTATCGAAAGCCTTCTGAAAGTCCAAATACACCACATTCACTGGTTCTCCCTTATCTATCCTACCAGTTACATCCTCAAAAAATTCGAGTAGATTAGTCACGCATGATTTACCTTTTCTACGTGTTGACTGTGTCCGATTCTGTCACTGTTTTCCAAGTGCTCTGCTATTACATCTTTTATAATGGACTCTAGCATTTTGCCCACTACCGATGTCAGGCTTACCGATCTGTAATTCCCCATTTTTTCTCTAGCACCTTTTTTAAATAGTGGGGTTACATTAGCTACCCTCCAATCCATGGGAACTGTTCCATACTGTATAGAATTTTGAAAGATGACCGGCAATGCATCTATTATTTCTAGGTCCACTTCCTTAAGTACCCTGGGATGTAGATTATCAGGCCATGGGGATTTATCGTTCTTCAATCCCGTCAATTACCCTAACACCATTTCCCTACAAATACTGATTTCCTTCAATTCCTCCCTCTCATTAGACCCTATGTTCCTAGACATCTCTGGGAGTTTATTTGTGTCGTTTCTGCGGCCGCGAACGAAACTCCAGGATGGTATGTTGCCTCCCTGGTGCAAGGGTAAAGGATGTCTCGGAGCGGCTCCAGGGCATTCTGGAGGGGGAGGGTAAACAGCCAGTTGCCGTGGTGCATATAGGAACCAACGATATAGGTAAAAAACTGGATGAGGCCCTAAAAGCTGAATATTGGGAGTTAAGAGTTAAATTAAAAAATAGGACCTCAAAGGTAGTAATCTAAGGATTGCTACCAGTGTCACGTCCTAGTCAGAGTAGAAATAGAAGGATATTTCAGATGAATACGTGGCTAGAGGTATGTTGCAAGGGGGAGGGATTCAAATTCCTGGGACATTGGTACCGTTTAAAGGGGAGGTGGGACCAGTACATACTGGACGGTTTACATCTGGGCAGGACCGGGACCGATGTCCAAGGGGGAGTGTTTGCTGGTGCTGCTGGAGAGGGTTTAAACTAAAATGGCAGGGCGTTGGGAACCGGTGCAGGGAAACAGAGGAAAGGGAAGCAATGATAGAAGCAAAAGACAGGAAGGAGAAAAGCAAAAGTGGAAGGCAGAGAAATCAAGGGTGTAAATCGAACAGGGCCACATTAAATTATAATTTTAAAAGGACTAAGAGTGTTAGAAAATCAAGCCTGAAGGCTTTGTGTCTTAATGCGATTAGCTTCCGTAATAAGGTGGATGAATTAGCTGCGCAAATAGATGTAAACGCATATGATACAATTGGGATTATGGATGCATGTCTCCAGGTTGACCAAGGCAGGGAATTCAACATCCAGTGGTATTCAATAATGAGGAAGGACAGGCAAAAGGAAAAGGAGGTCTGGAAGCATTGCTGGTTAAAGAGGAGATTAACACAATAGTAAGGAAGGATATTAGCTCTGATGATGTGGAATCTGTATGGGTAGAGCTGAGAAATACCATGGGGCAAAAACGTTAGTGGAAGTTGTATACAGCCCCCCAAACAGTAATGCTGAGGTGGGGGATGGCATTAAACGGGAAATTAGAGATGCGTGCAATAAGGGCACAGCAGTTATCATGGGTGACTTTAATGTACATATAGATTGGGCTAACCAAATTAGTAACAGTACTGTGGAGGAGGAATTCCTAGAGTGTATTTAGGATGGTTTCCTGGACCAATATGTTGAGGAACGAACTTGAGATCAGGCCATCTTAGACTGGGTATTATGTAATGAGAAAGGATTAAATAGCAATATTGTTGAGCGAGGCCCCTTGGGGAGGAGCGATCATAATATGATAGAATTCTTCATTAAGATGGAGTATGAAGCATGTGACTCAGAGACTGGGGTCCTGAATTTAAATAAAGGAAACTACGATGGTATGAGGAGCGAGATGGCTAGGATGGATTGGGGAACGTTATTTAAAGGGTTATCGGCGGATAGGCAATTGCAAACATTTACAGATCGCATGAATGAACGACAGAATTTGTTCATCCCTGTCTGGCATAAAAATAAAACAAAAAAGGTGACTTAACCGTGGCTAAAAAGGGAAATTAGGGATAACATAAGATCCAAGGAGGGGACATATAAATTGGCCAGAAAAATCAGCAAACCTGAGGATTGGGAGCAGTTTAGGAATCAGCAAAGGAGGACAAGAGGATTAATTAAGAGGGGGAATTAGAGTATGAGAGTAAGCTTGAAGGGAACATAAAAACTGACTGTAAAAGCTTCTATAGATAGGTGAAGAGTAAAAGATTGGTGAAGTCAAGCGTAGGTCCCTTGCAGTCAGAATCAGGGGAATTTATATTGTGGAAAAAAGAAATGGCAGACCAATTAAATACATACTTTAGTTCCGTCATGACAAAGGAGGACACAAATAACCTCCCAGAGATGTCAGGGAACATAGGGTCTAATGAAACGGAGGAACTGAATGAAATCAGTATTTGTAGGGAAATGGTGTTAGGGAAATTGACGGGATTGAAGGCCGATAAATCCCCAGGGCCTGATAATCTACATCCTAGGGTATTTAAGGAAGTGGCCCTAGAAATGGTAGATGCATTGCTGGTCATCTTCCAAAATTCTATAGACTCGGGCACTGTTCGCATGGATTGGAGGGTAGCTAATGTAAAACGGGGATTATAGACCGTTAAGCCGGACATCGGTGCTGGGGAAAATGCCAGAGTCCATTAAAAAAGAAGTAATAGCAGAGCACTTGGAAAACAGTGACAGGATCGGACAAAATCAACATGGATTTACAAAAGGTAAATCGTGCTTGACTAATCAACTGGAATTTTTTGAGGATGTAACTGGTAGAATAGATAAGACATAACCAGTGGATGTGGTGTATTCGGGCTTTCAGAAGGCTTTCGATAAGGTCCCGCATAAGAGATTAGCGTACAAAGTTAAAGCACATGGGATTGGGGGTAAGGTACTGATTTGGATTTCACTGGGCTCATCCTCTCGGGCTTGCACACTGTATGATCTCACTGGGCCCATCCTCCCCGGGTTACACACTGTCTGATCTCACTTAGCCATCTTCCCGGTTTACACACTGTCTGATTTCACTGGGCCCACCCTCCCTGGGTTACACACTGTCTGATCTCACTGGGACCATCCTCCCCGGGTTACACACGGTCTGATCTCACTGGGCTCATCCACCCCGGGTTACACACAGCCTGATCTCACTAGGCCCATCCTCCCCTGGTAACAAACTGTTCTATCTCACTGGGCCATCCTCCCAGGTTACGCACTTTCTGATCTCACTGGGCATATCCTCCCCTGGTTACCAACTCTATGATATCACTCGGCCCATCCTTCCCATGTTACACACTGTCTGATCTCACTGGGCCCAATTTACACAGGCTTACACACTGTCTATCCTCACTGGGCCCATCCTCGCCAGGTTAGACACTGTCTCATCTCACTGGGCCAATCCTCCCAGGATTACAATCTGATTGCTTTCACTGGGCCCATCCTCCCAGGAGTAAACTCTGTCTGCTCCCAGTGGGATTATCCTCCCCGGGTTATACAGTCTGATCTCACTGGACCCAAAGTCCCCGGATTACAAACTGTCTGATTTCACCGGGCCCATCCTCCCCGGTTTACACACTGTTTGATATCACTGGGCCCGTCCTCCCCGGGTCAGACAAATTCTGCTCTCACAAGACCCATCCTCCCCGGTTACACACTGTCTAATCTCACTGGACCCATCCTCCCCTGTTTATAAATTGTATTATCTCACTGGGTTCCTCCTACCTTGGTTACACAGTGTCTGCTTCCAATAGACCGTACCTCCACGGTTTCAAACACTGTCCGCTCTCACTGGGCTCATCCATCCCGATTTACACAATGTCTGAACTCACTGGGCCCATCCATCCCTGGTCACACACTGTCTGATCTCACTGGGATCATCTTCCCCTGGTTTCACACAGTCTGATCTCACTGGGCCCATCCTCCCCGGGATTCACACAGTCTGATCTCACAGGACCCATCCTCACCGGGTTAAAAATTGTGTGATCTCACTGGGCTCATTCTCACCGGGTTTCCCACTGTCTGATATCACTGGACCGAACCTCGCCCGGATACACACTTTCTGTTCTCACTGGGCCCATCCATCCCGGGTTACACACTGTCTGATCTCACTGGGCCCCTCCTCCCCGGGTTACACTCTGTCTGATCTCACTGGGCCAAACCTCCCCGGGTTGCACACTGCCTGATCTCACTGGGACGATTCTCCCCGGGTTACACACGGTCTGATTTCACTGGGCCCATCCTCCCCGGGTTACACACTGTCTGATCTCACTGGGCCCATCCTCCCAGGGTTACACACTGTCTGACTTCACTGGGCCCTTCCTACCCGGGTTACACACTGCCTGATCTCACTAGGCCCATCCTCCCCTGGTAACAAACTGTTCTATCTCACTGGGCCATCCTCCCAGGTTACGCACTTTCTGATTTCACTGGGCATATCCTCCCCTGGTTACCAACTCTATAATATCACTCGGCCCATCCTCCCCATGTTACACACTGTCTGATCTCACTGGGCCCAATTTACACAGGCTTACACACTGTCTAATCTCACTGGGCCCATCCTCTCCAGGTTAGACACTGTCTCATCTCACTGGGCCCATCCTCCCAGGATTACAAACTGATTGCTTTCACTGGGCCCATCCTCCCAGGAGTAAACTCTGTCTGCTCCCAGTGGGATTATCCTCCCCGGGTTATACAGTCTGATCTCACTGGATCCAAACTCCCCGTATTACAAACTGTCTGATTTCACCGGGCCCATCCTCCCCGGTTTACACACTGTTTGATCTCACTGGGCCCGTCATCCCCGGGTCAGAAAAATTCTGCTCTCTCAAGACCCATCCTCCCCGGTTACACACTGTCTAATCTCACTGGACCCAACCTCCCCGTTTATAAATTGTATTATCTCACTGGGCTCCTCCTACCTGGGATACACACTGTCTGATATCACTGGGCCCATCCACCGCATGTTACACACTGTCTCATCTCACTGGACCAATCATCACAGGATTACAAACTGTTTGCTCTCACTGGGCCCATCCTCCCAGGATATACACTGTTTGATCTCACTGGAGCCAACCTCCCCGGGTTACAAACTGTGTGATCTCACTATGCCCATCCTCTCCGGGTTACACACTGTCTGGATTCATTGGCCCATCCTCCCCGGGTTACACACTGTCTGATCTCACTGGGCCCATCCTCCCCGGGTTACACACTGGCTGATCTCACTGGGCCCATCCTCCCCGGGTTACACACTGGCTGATCTCACTGGGCCCATGCTGCCCGGGATACACACTGTCTGATCTCACTGGGACGATTCTCCCCGGGTTACACACGGTCTGATTTCACTGGGCCCATCCTCCCCTGGTTAAACACGTTCTGATCTCACTGGGCACATCCTCCCCGGGTTACACACTGTCTGATCTCACTGGGCCATCCTCCCAGGGTTACACACTGTCTGACTTCACTGGGCCCTTCCTACCCGGGTTACACACTGCCTGATCTCACTAGGCCCATCCTCCCCTGGTAACAAACTGTTCTATCTCACTGGGCCATCCTCCCAGGTTACGCACTTTCTGATTTCACTGGGCATATCCTCCCCTGGTTACCAACTCTATAATATCACTCGGCCCATCCTCCCCATGTTACACACTGTCTGATCTCGCTGGGCCCAATTTACACAGGCTTACACACTGTCTAATCTCACTGGGCCCATCCTCTCCAGGTTAGACACTGTCTCATCTCACTGGGCCCATCCTCCCAGGATTACAAACTGATTGCTTTCACTGGGACCATCCTCCCAGGAGTAAACTCTGTCTGCTCCCAGTGGGATTATCCTCCCCGGGTTATACAGTCTGATCTCACTGGATCCAAACTCCCCGTATTACAAACTGTCTGATTTCACTGGGCCCATCCTCCCCGGTTTACACACTGTTTGATCTCACTGGGCCCGTCATCCCCGGGTCAGACAAATTCTGCTCTCACAAGACCCATCCTCCCCGGTTACACACTGTCTAATCTCACTGGACCCAACCTCCCCGGTTTATAAATTGTATTATCTCACTGGGCTCCTCCTACCTGGGATACACACTGTCTGAAATCACTGGGCCCATCCACCGCATGTTACACACTGTCTCATCTCACTGGACCAATCATCACAGGATTACAAACTGTTTGCTCTCACTGGGCCCATCCTCCCAGGATATACACTGTTTGATCTCACTGGAGCCAACCTCCCCGGGTTACAAACTGTGTGATCTCACTATGCCCATCCTCTCCGGGTTACACACTGTCTGGATTCATTGGCCCATCCTCCCCGGGTTACACACTGTCTGATCTCACTGGGCCCATCCTCCCCGGGTTACACACTGGCTGATCTCACTGGGCCCATGCTGCCCGGGATACACACTGTCTGATCTCACTGGGACGATTCTCCCCGGGTTACACACGGTCTGATCTCACTGGGCCCATCCTCCCCGGGTTACACGCTGTCTGATCTCACTGGGCCAAACCTCCCCGTGTTACACAATGTCTGATCTGACAGGACGCCTACTCCCCGGGTTACACACTGTCTGATCTCAATGGGCCCATCCTCCCCGGGTAACAAACTGTCCGATCTCACTGGGACATCCTCCCGGGTTACACACTGTCTGATATCACTGGGCCCATCCACCGCATGTTACACACTGTCTCATCTCACTGGGCCAATCATGCCAGGATTACACACTGTCTACTCTCACTGGACCCAACATCCCCGGGTTTCAAACTGTTTGCTCTCACTGTCCCGTCCTCCCAGGATAACCCGCAGTCTGCTCACACTGGGACCATCCTCCGGGGATATACACTGTCTGATCTCACTGGAGCCAACCTCCCCGGGTTACAAACTGTGTGATCTCACTGGGCCCATTCTCCCCGGATTACACACTGTCTGATCTCACTGGGCCCATCCTCCCCGGGTTACACACTGTCTGATCTCCCTGGATCCAACCTCCCCGGATTTAGAAACTGTTTGATCACACTGGGCCCATCCATCCCGGGTTACACACAGTCTGGTCTCACTGGGCCCATCCTCCCCGGGATACACACTGTCTGATCTCACTGGGCCCATCCTCCCCGGGTCACACACTGTCTGATCTCACTGGGCCCATCCTCCCCGGGTTAGACTATGTCTGAACTCATTGGGCCCGTTCTCCACGGGTCACAAAATGTCTGATCTCACTGGGCCCATCCTCCCCGGTTACACACTGTCTGATTTAACTGGGCCCATCCTCCCCGGATTACACACTGTCTGATCTCACTGGGCCAATTCTCCCCGGGTTACAAACTGTCTACTCCCAAAAGACCCATCCTCCTCGGGTTACACATTCACTGATCACACTTAGCCCATCCATCCCGGGTTACACACAGTCTGATCTCACTGGGACCATCCTCCCGTGGTTAAACACTGTCTCATCTCACTGGGCCCATCCTCCCCGGGTTACACACTGTCTGATCTCATTGGACCCATCCTCCCCGGGTTACACACTGTCTGATCTCACTGGGCCCATCCTCCTCGGGTTACACACTGTCTGATCTCACTGGACGCATCTCCACGGGTTACACACTGTCTGATCTCACTGGACGCATCTCCACGGGTTACACACTGTCTGATCTCACTGGGCCCATCCTCCCCGGGCTACACACTGTCTGATCTCACTGGACCCATCCTCACCGGGATACACACTGTCTGATCACACTGGGCCCATCCTCCCCGGGTTAGAAACTGTCTGATCTCACTGGGCCCATCCTCCCTAGGCGACACATTGTCTGATCTCACTGTAACAATCCTCCCTGGGCTGCACACTTCTTCTACTTCTCTGTGCTGTTTTACTCTCCGATATTTCTATCATGTGTTAATTTTCTGAAATCAATATTAACCATCGTTCCCATAAACGCTCTCTCAAATATTCCAAGCTGCAAAAATGAGTCTTATTTTGTCAGCAACAACCAATCCTCCGCTATTAGTAAAGGCGAGTGAAAGGTTAAACTAGAATTTTGACATCTTATGTGCAACAGGAAATGAATGTGACAGGACATGAGTTTGACCAACAGTAAGTGTGACGCTCACAGGATGTGTGCGGTGCGAATAAGACTTTTAATGTATTATTTTTCAATCTCGAAGGCCTGGCGCATACTAAGACAGATGGACTGGAAAGTCTTCTCACTGCGAATTTTTGGAAGAAGCCAGATAGTCAAAGGACATGTGCGAATATTCATTGCACCGCCCCCAGTACTGGGAGTAAGGAATAGCATGTGGAATAATATTCTCTGTTGAAAAGGAACTGAAATAAGCCTTATCAATATAAGAAATGTGTTATTAAACCATTACAATAAGAAGTCTTACGAATTATATATATCTATTAACCTAGTGCTCAAAAGTAATATAATGGAAACAGTGGTGTCCCCAGTGATCTCTATTGGGCATTCAACTTTTAAATATTATATAAATGACTTGGGTGAAGGACTACAGAGTCGTATTTCTAAATTTGCTGACGACACTAAGTTAGTTCGCACAGTAAGCATTGCAGATGGGCAGAGACAATCTGGAAACAGGAAGCTAGTGACTGCTAACTGGACCTCCATGCTTTGTTATAAGTCGATTAAAGTCTTGCTTTATGTTCAACAAAGTGCGTAGTGAGTCTTTATTACGTCACAGGGCACTGAATTTGGATGATCAGCCATGATCTCATTAAATGGCGGAGCAGGCTCGAGGGGCCGAAAGGCATACTCCTGCTCATATCTTCTATGTTTCTATGTTTCTCCCAGGGTTACACATTGTCTGACCTCACTGGGACCATCCTCCCTGGGCTGCACATTGTCTGATCTCACTGGGCACATCCTCCCCGGGTTACACACTTTCTCGTCTCACTGAACTCATCCTCCCCGGGTTACACACTGTCTGATCTCCCTGGGGCCCATCCTCCCCGGGTTAAACACTGTCTGATCTCACTGGGGTCCATCCTCCCCGGGTTACACACTTTCTCGTCTCACTGAACTCATCCTCCCCGGGTTACACACTGTCTGATCTCCCTGGGGCCCATGCTGCCTGTGTTACAGACTGTCTGATCTCACTGGGCCCATCTTCCCCGGGTTACACACTGACTGATCTAAGTGGTCCCATCCTTCACGGGTTACACACTGTCTGTACTCACTGGACCCATCCTCCCCGGGTTACACAGTGTCTGATCTCACTGGGTCCATCCTTCCCGGGTTAAACACTGTCTGATCTCACTGGACCCATCCACCCTGGGCTACATATTGTCTTATCTCACTGGACCCATCCTCCCTGGCTGCACACTTCTTCTACTTCTCTGTGCTGTTTTACTCTCCGATATTTCTATCATGTGTTAATTTTCTGGAATCAATATTAACCATCGTTTACATAAACGCTCTCTCAAATATTCTATGCTGATCTCACTGGAACCATACTCCCCGGGTTACACACTGTCCGATCTCACTGGACCCATCCTCCCCGTGCTACACATTGTCTGAACTCCCTGGGGACCATCCTCCCTGGTTTACAGACTGTCTGATCTCACTGGGCCCATCCTCCCCGGGTTACACACTGTCTGTACTCACTGGACCCATCCTCCCCGGGTTACACACTGTCTGATCTCACTGGGCCCATCCTCCCCGGGTTACACACTGTCTGATCTCACTGGGCCCATCCTCCCCGGGTTACACATTGTCTGATCTCACTGGGCCCATCCTCCTCGGGTTACACACTGTCTGATCTCACTGGGCCCATCCTCCCAGGGATTCACACTGTCTGATCTCACTGGGCACATCTTCCCCGGGTTACACATTGTCTGATCTCACTGGGGCCATCCTCCCCCGGGTTACACATTGTCTGATCTCACTGGGCCCATCCACCCCGGGTTACTCACTGTCTGATCTCACTGAGCCCATCCTCACCGGGTTACACACTGTCTGATCTCACTGGACCCATCCACCCCGGGTTACACAATGTCTGATCTCACTGAACCCATCCTCCCTGGGCTAGACATTGTCTGATCTCATTGGACCCATCCTCCCTGGGCTGCACACTTCTTCTACTTCTCTGTGCTGTTTTACTGTCCGATATTTCTATCATGTGTTAATTTCTGGAATCAATATTAACCATCGTTTACACAAACGCTCTCTCAAATATTCTAAGCTGCAAAAATGGGTCTTATTTTATCAGCAGCAAACAATCCTTCGCTATTAGTAAAGGCGAGTGAAAGGTTAAACTAGAACTTTGACATCTTATGTGCAACAGGAAATGAATGTGACAGGACATGAGTTTGACCAACAGTAAGTGTGACGCTCACAGGATGTGTGCGGTACGAATAAGACTTTTAATGTATTATTTGTGAATCTCGAAGGCCTGGCTCATACTAAGACAGATGGACTGGAAAGTCTTCTCACTGCGAATTTTTGGAAGAAGCCAGATAGTCAAGGGACTTTATTCATTGCACCGCCCCCAGTACTGGGAGTAAGGAATAGCATGTGGAATAATATTCTCTGTTGAAAAGGAACTGAAATAAGCCTTATCAATATAAGAAATGTGTTATTAAACCATTACAATAAGAAGTCTTACGAATTATATATATATCTATTAACCTAGTGCTCAAAAGTAACATAATGGGAACAGTGGTGTCCACAGTGATCTGTATTGGGCATTCAACTTTTAACTATTATATAAATGATTTGGGTGAAGGACTACAGAGCCGTATTTCTAAATTTGCTGACGACACTAAGTTAGTTCGCACAGTAAGCATTGCAGATGGAAAATACAGCAGGAAATGGACTTTGGTGGATTAAGTGAGTGGGCAAAGATGTGGCTGATGTAATCAGACGTTGGAAAGCGTGCGGTCACCCACTATGGACCTAAGAAAGATAGATCAGTGTGATTTCTGAATGGCGAGAAGTTAGGAACAGTGGAGGAGCATAAAACTTTGGAGTACAATTACATAAATCACTGAAAGAAAGTGGTTAGATACAAATTTAATTACAAAGGCAATTATAATATTGTCCTCTATCTCAAGAGGGCTGGACTCACCGGTAGCAGCAGCAGCGAGAGCGGCCCTGGGTGAAGCCTGAGCGCAGAGAATGCGAATTTAAAGAGTGGGGAGATAGAGAGCGGCCCAGACTCCGGCAGAGGCAGCGGGCGTGGTACTGGGTGCAGACTGAGCGCAGAGAATGGGAGAGAGATGAAAACCACAATTACGTCACAGGACACCTGGCAACTGATTGGTTGGTAAAGGTCACGTAGGTTAAAAAAATATTTTTCTTGCTCCTCAAGGGCCGGGTTTAAAAAGCTGGTTAGAGATAAAACAGAAAGTTAGAGATGGGTAACTGTTAATACTTTATTAAAAAAGTAACTGTTAATGCTATATTAAATTAGTAACTGTTAATACTATATTATATTAATAATTTGAATTAGATACATCTTAAGTCATAAGTTTCTGTAAAGCTAGTGAATAGCCTATTAAATAGTGGCATGGCAATCCAACTCAGTCCCACAGAGTGCACATCATGTGCCATGTGGGAAACCCAGGATGCTTCCCGTGTTCTGGACAACCACGTGTGCAGGAGGTGTCGTCAGCTGGAGGTGCTCGACCTGCGGGTTACGGAACTTGAGCAGCAGCTGGCGGCACTACGGTGAATCCGTGAGGCTGAGAGCTACTGGTAGGACGTTTCAGGAGGTGGTCACCCCGCAGCTAATGAGTGTGCAGGCAGAGAGGGAATGGGTGACCGCCAGACAGAAAAGGAGGACCAGGCAGGTAGTGCAGCACTCCCCTGAATGTATCTCGCTCTCCAACCAGTATTATATTCTGAGTACTGGTGAGGGCGATGGTTCTTTTGTGGAGTACAGCCAGAGCCATGTCCGCATCACCACGGTTGGCTCAGATGTACAGGGGGAAGGAAGACGAGTGGGAGTGGTAGGGGATTCGATAGTTAGGGGAGCAGATAGCTGTTTCTGCGGCCGCAGACGTGACTCCAGGATGGCACTTTGCCTCCCTGGTGCCAGGATTAAGGATGTCACTCAGCTGCTGCAGAACATTCTCAGCGAGGAGGGTCAACAGACGGAGATCGTGGTCCATATTGGTACCAACGACATAAGTAGAAAGAGGGCTGAGGTCGTGCAGGCAGATTTTAGGGAGCTAGGAAATAGTTTAAAAAGCAGGACCTCAAAGGTAGTAACCTCTCAGGACCTCAAAGGTAGTACTCCCGGTGCCAAACGCGATTGAGTACAGAAATAGAAGGACTGAGCAGAAGAATGCGTGGTTGGAGAGATGGTGCAAGAGGGAAGGGTTTTAGATTCCCGAGGCATTGGGACCGGTTCTGGGTGAGGTGGGACTTGTACAGACCGAACGGGTTGCACCTTAACTGGACCGGAGCCAAATACTCGCGGGTACGTTTGCTAATGCTGTTGGGGAGGGTTTAAACTAATTTGGCAAATTGATGGGCAGAGGCAGAGAGCACTAAAGTAAGAAATAGTAAGGTATAAGGTGGGGTCCAACAAAGAGGGAATGCAGGATGGTCTAAGATGGGTTTACAGTGTATGTATGTGAATGCACGAAGCGTAGTAAACAAGGTAAGTGAGCTGCAGGCACGAATAACCACACGGGAATAAGATGTTGAGTCGGTAACTGAGACCTGGCTCAAAAAAGGGCAGGATTGGTTATTAAATATTCCTGGTTATAATGTGTCAGGAAAGATAGGGAAGGAAAGATAGGAGGTGGTGTGGCAGTATTGTTTAAGGAGAATGTTACAATGCTGGAGAGGGCGGATGTCCTGGAGGCGTAAAGGACAGAATCTATATGTTTAAAGATAATAAATAATAGAGGTACCATTAAGCTACTAGGTGTTTTCTATAGACCACCAAATAGTTGGAAAATTATGGAGGAAAAAATTAGCTGAGAAATTACAGAGGGGTGCAAGGACTATAGAGTTGTAATAATGGGGGACTTCAATTATCCTAATATAAAGTGGGAGTGTAATAGTGTTAAGGGAAGAGAAGGGGAAGAATTGCTGAAGTGTGTTCAGGAGAACTTTCCAGATCAGTATGTTTACGGCCCGAGGAGGGAGGAGGCATTGCTGGATCTGGTTCTGGGGAATGAGCTAGGTCAAGTGGAGCATGTGTCAGTAGGAGAACATTTAGGGAACAGTGACCATAATATCATAAGCTTTAGATTAGCTATGGAAACGTACAGGGAGCAATCTAGAGTAAAAAGGTTTTACTGGGGGAAGGCCAATTTCAGTGGAATGAGAACGGATTTGGCCGGTTAAACTGGGATCAAAGATTGGCAGGCAAAACTGTAGTGGAACAATGGGCTGCCTTTAAAGAGGAAATAGTTCGGGTACATTCGATGTACATTCCCAAGAGGGAGAAAGGTAGGGCAACTAAAATCAGAGCTCCCTTGATGGCGAAAGAGATAGAGAATATGATGAAGCAGAACGAGAGATGTCAGGTTGCAAATACATCTGCGAATCAGGCGAGATATAGAAAGGTCAGGGGAGAAGTGAAAAGAAAAAAAGGGGCAAAGAGCGGATATGAGAATAGACTGACAGCCACCATAAAAGGTAATCCCAAAGTCTTCTATAGGCATATACATAGTAAAAGGGCAGAAAGAGGAGGAGTGGGGCCGATTATGAACCAAAAAGGAGATCTATGCATGGAGGCAGAGGGTATAGCTGAGGTACTAGGTGTGTACGTAGGATCTGTCTTCACCAAGGAAGAGGATGCTGCCATAGACATACTGAAGGAGCTGGTAGTAGAGAGACTTGTAAGGATAAAAATTCATAAAGAATAGGCATGAGAAAGTTTGGCTGTACTTAAAGTAAATAAATCACCGGGGCGGATGAGATGCATCCTAGGATGCTGCGGGAATTGTGCAGGACGAGTGCAGCTCCAACAACACTCAAGAAATTAATTGACTTGTAATGTTCGGCATGCTATCCTTTTCCTCTACTGCAAGCACTGGCACAATAATTATTCAACATGTCTGTATTATCATCGTTATCAGTTTTGAAGTGGGCGCACATTTCTCCAGACCACCTTTTTTTCCGAATATAATTGTGAAAGAAGTGTTGATTTTGATATATTTTGCAAGTTTCTTTTCATATTCCTTTTTTGTATCTTTTGCTGTCTATTTTGTCATCTTTGTTGGTCTTTGTATCTGTTCCATTCGCCAGGATCTGTGGTGGATTTTGCATTTTTATGCTTTACCTTTTAGTTTTATGTTGCCCTTACTGCTTTTGACCACCATGGCAGTTTCTTTTGGCAAAAAGAGGTCTTGCCCCTTAACGGTATATACTGCTTCTGAAACAAATGTAATTTTTTTGAACCCCTCCCACTGATCTTCTGTCGTTTGACCCATTAACAGATTTCCCCAGTTTACTGTGGACAGCCTCTGACTCATTGCATTTAAGTTAGCTTTACATAAATCTAAAATCTTCGCAGCTGTTGCATTTTTCTCCATTTCAAGCACTACGATTATATTATGACCGCTATTAGATAAATGTTCACGCACAGTTAGGCTGTTAACTAAACTGGGTCATTACTGATTTCTAAATCTAATATGACCTGCTTGTTGGTGCAAGGACATATAGTTGCAGAAAACTATACCGTACACGCTCAAGAAATTCCCTACCCCTCTGACATGAGCTCGCCGGCTTATCATAATCTATATGAAAGTTAAAATTCCCTATTAAACTCATTCTGCCTTTACTACATGCTTCTCTAAGTTCTGCATTTGTACATTCTACAAGTTAACAGCTGCTACCAGGGGTCATATACACAACTGCCAAATGTTTTTCCATTCATTATTTCTTCCCGTAAAGTCTCCACTGCCTGCATACCTCTTGTTATATCCTCGTTTATCAATGAATTGATTTCACCCTTAATCGCTAAGGCTACTCCTTCCCTCTACCATTTCTCCTTTCGATCCTTTAGACCTTATTACCTGGTATAGTTAGTTCCCAGTCCTGACCGTCTTATAGACATGTCTCAGTAATGGCGACCATGTCATACCCTCCAAGTTGAATTGACGCCTTCAATTAATTCAATTTGTTCCTAACATTCCGTGAGTTTGTATAAAGAAAGCTTACTTGGGCCACAGGCCATAACCTGTCCTTCTGCTCTACTGCTTTACTGACACGCTGCTTATTTCTCTCTCCTGTTTTAATTACTTTACATCTTTTAGTTTTCCCTTTACCTGCAGTGCCTAAAGCACCAGGCCTCAGGATCCCTCTACTATCTAACTTTTCGTTTGTTTGACGAAGTATTATTTTTACTATCTTTTCCATCTGAGACCTCCCCAGCACCGCATTTATTAGTTTAAAGTCCTTGTGACCACCCTGTTTATAATGTTCGCTAGGACATTGATCCTAGCACGGTTCAGGTGGAGCCCATCCCAACAGTGCAGTGCCTTCCTGTCCAAGTACAGGCGCCAGTACCGCATGAAATGGAACCCTTCCTTCGCACACCATTCTTCAGTCACGTATTCATCTCCCAAACCTGCTTATCGCTACACCAATTTACACGTAGCTCGGTTAATAATCCAGAGATTACAACCCTTGGTGTCGTCTTTATTTTAATTAAGCTCCTTGTTCCTGGTACTCCCCAAACAGGACCCCCTGCCTACTCTTTCCTATGGTGTTGTGCCCTACATCGACAACAACGACTGGATCCTCCACCTCCTTCTTCAATATTCGTTCAAACCGTTTTGCGATGCCCATCATGTAGGCAACATACCATGTGGGTCTCTCGAACCTGCTTACAAAGGAAGCCAAGCTATCTGTCCCCCTAATTATTGAATCCCCTACAACTGCCACATTACGTTTCCCCTCCTGCTCATCCTCCTCCCCCCTTTGGACAGCTCCAAATGTGCCCTGGTCAGCATTCCGGCTTTCCTTCCCACAGTCTTTATCCTTAGTTAGAAGTTATCACAGTTCGCATGTACATTGTATCTGTTGTGTAGGACCAGTTTCTGCAGATCCTCGTTCTCTATCTCATCTGGTTTTCCCTTACTCTGTACACTATCGGTGACATCAACCCCGTTCTGAACCTGCACCTCTCTGCGAGGCATGACCGAAGTCTGAAGGAAACTGTCCAGTTACTCTTCCCCCTCCCTTATATGTCCAAGTGTCACCAACTCGCACTCCAGCTCCATGAACCTGAGCCGGAGTGATTCGAGATGGAGAAATCTACAGCAAACATATTCCCTCCGGACAGGCTCGCTGTCCACAAAACTCTCACATACTGTAGTCCATACTCACAAACTGTTCTGCCATATCTTATTCTAAATTATTTATATCTAATTTTTAGTCTGTTCTACGTATTTTTTACAAACTAACTTGCACTAAGCACCAAAACACTGGACAAAATACCTGGTGCAATGTTAAAAGCAGTATAATGTCGATATTATGGGGACCATAAAGCTAGTTTATTTCCCAGTTGGTGCTGCCGGCGAGGAGCCTCGCCCACTGACACTGCACACCGGGGAATGGCGGATTCTCAGCCCACAGTTTTCTGTCCATTAACCATCAGCAGCGCACTCGCGATTTACTGATGTGTGTCGCCAGTGGATAGGCTCGCCAGCACTAATGCAAGGTAAAAAAATTATCATAGAGTCATAGATTGATGCAACACAGAAGGAGGCCATTCGCCCCATCGTGCCCGGGCAGGTTCTTTCATAGACCTATCCAATTACTCCCACTACCCGGCTCTTTCTCCATAGCCCAGTAAACATTTTCCCTTCAAGTATTTATCCAATTCACTTTTTAATGTTACGACTGAATCTGCTTTCAGGCATTACATTCCAGATCACAATAACTCGCTGCGTACAAACATGTTTCCTCATGTCACGTCTGGTTCTTTTGCCATTCACCTTACACCTGTGCCCTCTGGTTACCGACACTTCTGCCACTGGAAACAGTTTCTCTTTAGTTACTTTATCAAAACTGTTCATGACTTTGAACACAACTATCAAATCTTAACCTTCGCTGCTGTAGCTATCGTGACTTCACAATTCGACATTTCTTTAGTTATCAACAACAGTAACTTGCATTTATATAGCGCCTTTAATGTAGCAAAACGTCCCAAGGCGCTTCACAGGTGCGTTATCAATAACATTTGACACCCAGAATGGAGATATTAGGGCAGATGACCAACAGCGTGGTGAACGGTATAGCTTTAAAGAGCGCCTTATACAATGAGAGAAAGGTAGAGAGGTGGAGATACCTAGGGATGGAATTCCAGAGATTAGGGCCTTGGCAGCAGGAGGCACGGCCGCTAATGGTGGGCCGATGAAAATTGGAGATGCGCACGAGGCCAGAATTGGAGGGGTGCAGAGATCTGGGAGGATTGCAGGGCTATAGTAAATTAGAGTGGGAGGCAGAGGCGAGGTCATGGAGGGACTTGACAACAAGGATGACAATTTTACATCAAGGCATTGTCCGACCGGGAGCCAATGTAGGTAATCCGGCACAGGGGCCATGGGTGAACGGGACTTGGTGCGAGTTAGGATATGATCAGCAGAGTTTTGAATGAGTTCAAGTTTACGGAGGATGCATGGTGGGAGGCCGGCTAGGAGAGCATTGGAATAGTCGAGTCTGGAGGTAGCAGAGGCAATTCATGAGGTTTTCAGCTTTTTCTGCTTTTATTTCTAATATTATTGCTAATTCCCATTTCAGACGATATTCTGTGTTTTACTTGGTTTGGGTTCTTACCATGTCAGAATACACTGGGAATCTGATGCTGTGTATCTGACGTTGATTTTGGAAGCACATTCCCTGCTTGCTTTGACCGGTGTTGTTCTACTTCTGTATTGTGTGTGTCTGTAACCAATAATAAAAACCCGGTGTTTAATGTCTTTCACCGTCCCCAGTACTAAACACTGGGGATGTCCAAAGGTAATGAAGCTGTGCTCAGCATTCACTATCGGACAACACTCCATAACCAATGGCCACAGGCCGGGCTGATCTTTGAAGTTATCACCTGCATTGTCTTCAATAAATTGAGTATAATTAGCTTCTTTGTTTAATCTTTCACCTTGATTTGTAACCAGATGCGGCATTTTAACATTGAGATCTGATGGTGTCGGTGTGAGTTCAGCCCCACCTAATAAACCATCTGCTGGGCCCTGCCCCAGACTGGAGTCACCACTTCGACCAAACCCCTTTACTCTAAAATACACAAGATTCGCTGTGACTGTGTGTTAACGACAGAAACTGATCTGACTTCACATCCCATTGCACGGCCTCTTGCTGGATAATTGTGCTCAGTGGTCAGACTCTCCTCGTCTCATTCTCACCATTTCCTGCCTCACCTTGTAACCATTGTGGACTGTCAATGGGACTTTGTCTTACCTTTATCTCCAGTCGATCTCTGGAAGCTCTTTGAATCGGAAGGGTTCTCTCTGGTTGGTGCTCTCACAATCCTGTGCTGGTTCACCGCCTGTTGTTCCTCAGTCTACAATCCCTGTTTACTTCCAGCTGTGCATCTTTCTCAATCACTACATCATTCATCGGGTAATCTAATTCTGGCAGGGCTGAAAAGGAGAACAATATTGAAGGTGTGGAGTGGAATGTAATATAAACTTATCCCATAGTTATTCGTAAAAACGAAAAATATTGAATTAAAAAAATGATGTCCGCAGTGACAGACTTCTCATATAACGGACGCGCGTTTTCCAGGAGTAGCTCACATTTTGGAGACTTTCTCCTCGATTTGAAATCACTGCCCATTCCTTTATATTCCTGGCTGAATTCCATCCAGGACACATCCGCCCAGCTTCCACGTGTCTTTCTTTCGCTCGTGTTTTGCTTTCTTTCAGTGGCATCTCAGGCAGAGAGAGCTGACAGACAAAATACTCAGCTCACACAACTCAGCAACTTTCCTGGAGCCTTGACCTGTTTTAGCTACACTGACAACGGGATTCCACCTCCTACGTCAGAGCTCTCTACTTTGTCTGAAGAGATAACAATTAAGATCAAATTCCCTCTCAATTCCCATCTGATTATCTACGCCATCTGGAGAACGGACCGTTAAATATTATAGTTACCGCCCGCCTTCTGTCAGCTCCTTTATTCGGACTTTAGCCGATCAGCTCCCTTCATGTACGGTTAAATTTTTCTTCATTTTCAGCAACGGATTGTCCGATTTCACAGGTCAAACACACAACGCCCACGGCGCTGATGTTTCGGCAGAATGAAATAATCTGTATTGTCCCATATCCCGAGCCGCACTCACCCTCCCACAAGAGACACTGGATCCCGATCAGGAGCAGGAACACTGGCTGACATTTACACTCGCGGGTCTGGAGAACCCAATGGGAATTGTAGCGGGGCTCCCGTCACTGCCGCACTGAGTGCCGCTAAATCAGTACAGATCATGGGCAGGTCCATTTCCCAGTTAACTCCCAGCATTCCCTGCATTAACTGACAGCTATTCCCTCCCAGAGCCGCTCCCAGGGATACAATCCCTGCTTATTTCACACAACGCCAAGTTTATGCCCTGTTGAATACTGCGCTTTATGAAACTCTGTCTCGCTACAGTTTAGAACAGGAAATCCATTGCTGTATCTGACACTGTCTCCCGGATTGCCGAGATAACAGTCGGACCAATCGCTGCCAGGATCCGCCAACTCTTCAGGTTCAGGGCTGAGTATTTTAGTTCTATTTTGTCACCTACCACGGAGCGCCGGTTCAGGCCGCCTGGACTTCCTGGAAATCACAAATATTGGAGCAGAAATTTGCCGTTTCCTCTCTGCGCTTAAGACAAACAGATGCTGTCTGATCGCACAGCGCCCATCCTCCCAGGTGACACACTGTCTGATCTCACTGGGCCCATTCTCCCCGGGTTACACACTGTCTGATCTCACTGGGCCCATCCTCCCCGGGGTACACACTGTCTGATCTCACTGGGCCCATCCTCCCCGGGATACACAATGTTTGATCTCACTGGGCCCATCCTCCCCGGGTTACACGCTGTCTGATCTCACTGGGCCCATCCTCCCAGGGTAACACACTGTCTGATCTCACTGGGCCATCCTCCCCGGGTTACACACTGTCTGATCTCACTGGGCCCATCGTCCCCGGGTTGCACACTGCCTGATCTCACTGGGCACATCCTCCCCGGTTTACACACTGTCTGATCTCACTGGGCCCATCCTCCCCGGGTTACAAACTGTCTGATCTCACTGGGCCCATCCTCCCTGGGTTACACACTGTCTGAGCTCACTGGGCCCATCCTCCCCGGGTTACACACTCTCTGATCTCACTGGGCCCATCCTCCCCGGGTTAAACACTGTCTCATCTCACTGGGCCCATCCTCCCAGTGTTACACACTGTCTGATCTCACTGGGCCCATCCTCCCCGGGTTACAAACTGTCTGATTTATCTGGGCCCATCCTCCCCGGGTTTCACACTGTCTGATCTCACTGGGCACATCCTCCCCGGGTTACACACTGTCTGATCTCACTGGGCCCATCCTCCCCGGGTTACACACTGTCTGATCTCACTGGGCCCATCCTCCCCGGGTTACACACTGTCTGATCTCACTGGGCCCATCCTCCCGAAGTTACACAGTGTCAGATCTCACAGGGCCATTCCTCCCCGGGTTACACACTGCCTGATCTCACTGGGCCCATCCTCCCCGGGTTACACACTGTCTGATCTCACTGGGCCCATCCTCCCCAGGTTACACGCTGTCTGATCTCACTGGGCCCATCCTCCCCAGGTTACACACTGTCTGATCTCACTGGGCCCATCCTCCCAGGGTTACACACTGCCTGATCTCACTGGGCCCATCCTCCCCGGATTACACACTGCCTGATCTCACTGGGCCCATCCTCCCCGGGCTACAGTCTGACTGATCGCGCTGGGCCCATCCTCCCCGGGTAACACACTGTCTGATCTCACTGGACTCATCCTCCCCGGGTAACACACTGTCTGATATCACTGGCCCATCCTCCCCGGGTTACACATTGTCTGGTCTCTCAGGGCCCATCCTCCCCGGGTTACACACTGTCTGATCTCACTGGGCCCAGCATCCCCGGCCTACACACTGTCTGATCTCACTGGGCCCATCCTCCCCGGGTTACACACTGTCTGATCACACTGGACCCATCTCCCCCGGGTTACAAACTGTCTGATCCCACTGGGCCCATCCTCCCCTGGGTACATTTTGTCTGAAATCACTGTGGCCATCCTCCCCGGGTTACAGTGTTTGATCTAACTGGGCCCATCCTCCCCGGGTTACTCACTGTCTGATCTCACTGCGCCCATCCTTCCCGGGTTACACACTGTCTGATCTCACTGGGCCCATCCTCCCCTGGGTACATTTTGTCTGAAATCACTGGGCCCATCCTCCCCGGGTTATAGTGTTTGATCTCACTGGGCCCATCCTCCCTGGGTTACTCACTGTTTGATCTCACTGAGCCCATCCTTCCCGGGTTACACACAGTCTGATCTCACTGGGCCCATCCTCCCCGGGTTACATACTGCCTGATCTCACTGGGCCCATCCTCCCTGGGTTACTCACTGTCTGATCTCACTGGGCCCATCCTCCCCGGGTTACACACTGTCTGATGTCACTGGGCCCATCCTCCCTGGGTTGCACACTGTCTGATCTCACAGGGCCCAGCCTCCCCGGGCTACAGTCTGTCTGATCGCACTGGGCCCATCCTCCCCGGGTTATACACTGTCTGATCTCACTGGGACAATCCTCCCCGAGATACATCCTGTTTGATCACACTGTGCCCATCCTACCCTGGATACAACCTGTCTGATATCACTGGGACAATCCTCCCCGAGTTACACACTGACTGATCTCACTTGCTCCATCTCCCCCGGGTTACAAACTGTCTGATCCCACTGGGACCATCCTCACCTGGGTACATTTTATCTGAAATCACTGGGGCCATCCTCCCCGGGTTACAGTGTTTGATCTCACTGGGCCCATCCTCCCTGGGTTACACACTGCCTGATCTCACTGTGTCCATCCTCCCCGGGTTACACACTGTCTGATCTCACTGGGCTCATCCTCCCCGGGTTACACACTGCCTGATCTCACTGGGCCCATCCTCCCCGGGTTACACACTGTCTGATCTCACTGGGCCATCCTCCCGGCTTACACACTGTCTGATCTCACTGGGCTCATCCTCCCCGGGTTACGCATTGTCTGGTCTCACAGGGCCCTTCCTCCCTGGGTTACACATTGTCTGATCTCACTTGGCCCAGCATCCCCGGGTTACACACTGTCTGATCACACTGGGCCCATCATCCCCGGGTTACACACTGTCTGATCTCACAGGGACAATCCTCCCCGAGTTACATCCTGTTTGATCACACTGGGCCCATCCTACCCTGGATACAACATGTCTGATATCACTGGGACCATCCTCTCCGAGTTACACACTGACTGATCTCACTTGCTCCATCTCCCCCGGGTTACAAACTGTCTGATCCCACTGGGCCCATCCTCCCCTGGGTACATTTTATCTGAAATCACTGGGGCCATCCTCCCCGGGTTACACACAGTCTGATCTCACTGAGGCCCATCCTCCCCGGGTTGCACACTGTCTGAGCTCACTGGGCCCATCCTCCCCGGGTTTCACACTGTCTGATCTCACTGGGCCCATCCTCCCCGGGTTAAACACTGTCTCATCTCACTGGGCCCATCCTCCCAGTGTTACACACTGTCTGATCTCACTGGGCCCATCCTCCCCGGGTTACACACTGTCTGATTTATCTGGGCCCATCCTCCCCGGGTTTCACACTGTCTGATCTCACTGGGCACATCCTCCCCGGTTTACACACTGTTTGATCTCACTGGGCCCATCCTCCCCGGGTTACACACTGTCTGATCTCACTGGGCCCATCCTCCCCGGGTTACAAACTGTCTGATCTCACTGGGCCCATCCTCCCGAAGTTACACAGTGTCAGATCTCACTGGGCCATTCCTCCCCGGGTTACACACTGCCTGATCTCACTGGGCCCATCCTCCCCGGGTTACACACTGTCTGATCTCACTGGGCCCATCCTCCCCAGGTTACACGCTGTCTGATCTCACTGGGCCCATCCTCCCCAGGTTACACACTGTCTGATCTCACTGGGCCCATCCTCCCCGGATTACATACTGCCTGATCTCACTGGGCCCATCCTCCCCGGATTACACACTGCCTGATCTCACTGGGCCCATCCTCCCCGGGCTACAGTCTGACTGATCGCACTGGGCCCATCCTCCCCGGGTTACACACTGTCTGATCTCACTGGGCCCATCCTCCCCGGGTTACACACTGTCTGATTTATCTGGGCCCATCCTCCCCGGGTTTCACACTGTCTGATCTCACTGGGCACATCCTCCCCGGGTTACACACTGTCTGATCTCACTGGGCCCATCCTCCCCGGGTTACACACTGTCTGATCTCACTGGGCCCATCCTCCCCGGGTTACACACTGTCTGATCTCACTGGGCCCATCCTCCCGAAGTTACACAGTGTCAGATCTCACTGGGCCATTCCTCCCCGGGTTACACACTGCCTGATCTCACTGGGCCCATCCTCCCCGGGTTACACACTGTCTGATCGCACTGGGCCCATCCTCCCCAGGTTACACGCTGTCTGATCTCACTGGGCCCATCCTCCCCAGGTTACACACTGTCTGATCTCACTGGGCCCATCCTCCCAGGGTTACACACTGCCTGATCTCACTGGGCCCATCCTCCCCGGATTACACACTGCCTGATCTCACTGGGCCCATCCTCCCCGGGCTACAGTCTGACTGATCGCACTGGGCCCATCCTCCCCGGGTTACACACTGTCTGATATCACTGGCCCATCCTCCCCGGGTTACACACTGTCTGATCTCAAAGGCCCATCCTCCCCGGGTTACACATTGTCTGGTCTCTCAGGGCCAATCCTCCCCGGGTTAAACACTGTCTGATCTCACTGGGCCCAGCATCCCCGGCCTACACACTGTCTGATCTCACTGGGCCCATCCTCCCCGGGTTACACACTGTCTGATCACACTGGACCCATCTCCCCCGGGTTACAAACTGTCTGATCCCACTGGGCCCATCCTCCCCTGGGTACATTTTGTCTGAAATCACTGGGGCCATCCTCCCCGGGTTACAGTGTTTGATCTAACTGGGCCCATCCTCCCCGGGTTACTCACTGTCTGATCTCACTGGGCCCATCCTTCCCGGGTTACACACTGTCTGATCTCACTGGGCCCATCCTCCCCTGGGTACATTTTGTCTGAAATCACTGGGCCCATCCTCCCTGGGTTATAGTGTTTGATCTCACTGGGCCCATCCTCCCCGGGTTACTCACTGTCTGATCTCACTGGGCCCATCCTTCCCGGGTTACACACAGTCTGATCTCACTGGGCCCATCCTCCCCGGGTTACACACTGCCTGATCTCACTGGGCCCAGCATCCCCGGGTTACACACTGTCTGATCTCACTGGGCCCATCCTCCCCGGGTTACACACTGTCTGATCTTACTGGGCCCATCCTCCCTGGGTTACTCACTGTCTGATCTCACTGGGCCCATCCTCCCCGGGCTACAGTCTGTCTGATCGCACTGGGCCCATCCTCCCCGGGTTATACACTGTCTGATCTCACTGGGACAATCCTCCCCGAGTTACATCCTGTTTGATCACACTGTGCCCATCCTACCCTGGATACAACCTGTCTGATATCACTGGGACAATCCTCTCCGAGTTACACACTGACTGATCTCACTTGCTCCATCTCCCCCGGGTTACAAACTGTCTGATCCCACTGGGACCATCCTCCCCTGGGTACATTTTATCTGAAATCACTGGGGCCATCCTCCCCGGGTTACAGTGTTTGATCTCACTGGGCCCATCCTCCCTGGGTTACACACTGCCTGATCTCACTGTGTCCATCCTCCCCGGGTTACACACTGTCTGATCTCACTGGGCTCATCCTCCCCGGGTTACACACTGCCTGATCTCACTGGGCCCATCCTCCCCGGGTTACACACTGTCTGATCTCACTTGGCCCATCCTCCCCGGGTTACAAACTGTCTGATCCCACTGGGACCATCCTCCCCTGGGTACATTTTATCTGAAATCACTGGGGCCATCCTCCCCGGGTTACAGTGTTTGATCTCACTGGGCCCATCCTCCCCGGGTTACACACTGTCTGATCACACTGGGCCCATCATCCCCGGGTTACACACTGTCTGATCTCACTGGGACAATCCTCCCCGAGATACATCCTGTTTGATCACACTGGGCCCATCCTACCCTGGATACAACCTGTCTGATATCACTGGGACCATCCTCTCCGAGTTACACACTGACTGATCTCACTTGCTCCATCTCCCCCGGGTTACAAACTGTCTGATCCCACTGGGCCCATCCTCCCCTGGGTACATTTTATCTGAAATCACTGGGGCCATCCTCCCCGGGTTACACACAGTCTGATCTCACTGGGCCCATCCTCACCGGGTTGCACACTGCCTGATCTCACTGGGCCCATCCTCCCCGGGTTACACACTGTCTGATCTCACTGGGCCCATCCTCCCCGGGTTACACACTGCCTGATCTCACTGAGCCCATCCTCCCCGGGTTACACACTGTCTGATCTCACTGGGCCCATACTCCCCGGATTACACACTGTCTGATCTCACTGGGCCCATCCTCCCCGTATTACACACTGTCTGATCTCACTGGGCCCATCCTCTCCGGGTTACACACTGTCTGATATCACTAGGCCCATCCTCCCCGGGTTACACACTGTCTGATCTCACTGGGCCTATCCTCCCCGGATTACACACTGTCTGATCTCACTGGGCCCATCCTCCCCGGGTTACACACTGTCTGATATCACTAGGCCCAACCTCCCCGGGTTACACACTGTCTGATCTCACTGGGGGACTGAGTGTGTTGAGTTACAAAGCGGGTTTGTGACACTGTGAAGCCCCTCCCTCCCTCCCTCCCTGTGAGCTAAACTCTGGGCTGAGCAGCCGCGCTGTCAGGTCGTGTGCTGATTGGAGCCGAGTTCCCTCAGTCACAGAGCGCGGCCCCTGTAACCCGGGCAACCATCCTGTTTCTTACCGTCACTCACATACCGGCCCGCGCAGCCCGGCCCGGCACACAGCAAACCCCGCCCACTGCACATCCCCGGATCAGCAAGAGAGCGACAGTGCGCCTGCGCGGAGAGCAAGGAGCGAGAATGAATCACTGCAGCGCCACCGGTGGCGGGTGGACTACACAGCAACAGGAGAAGGCCATTCAGCCCCTCCAGCCAGTTCCACCATTCAATTAGACGATGGCTGATCTGTGTCTTAACCCCATGGACCTGCCTTGGCTCCATAACCCTTAATGCCCAACAAACATCTATTAATCTCAGTTTTGACATTTTTAATTGACCCCCAGCCTCAACAGATTGTTGGGGGAAGAGTTCCAGATTGCCACCGCCCTTTGTGTGAAGAAATGCTTTCCACCATCCAAGGGGAACTAGATAAGTACCTGAAGGAAAATAACTTGCAGGGCTACGGAGAAAGAGCGGGTGATTGAGCTGAAGTGCTCTTGTAGAGAGCCGGCACGGGCTCAACGGGTCAAATGGCCTCCTACTGTGCTGTAACAAGGATTCTATCACCCCTTAACGGCCTAGATTATTTATTGAGAGCTGGATCTGAAATATATTTGAGTGTCTGGAACTACCTTAACGCTCAGTGGAATATTGATATTGTGGGGAACATAAAGGTCAGTTCTTTCCAAGTTGGTGCTGGGGGCGGGGAGACAGTTAATATCTGCTGGGCTCTTGGATCAAACCCCTTCCAATCTTACAACACAGGAGGCGATTCGGCCCACGGTGCCTGTGCCGGCTCTATGAAAAGATGTCAACACTAGTCCCACACCCCAGCTTTCTCCCCATAACCCTGCAAATTCATCCTCTTCAAGTACAGGCCCAATTACCTTTGGAAAGTTCCCATGGAATTTGTTTCCATCAGGTTATCATGTGGTGCATTCCAGATCTTAAACCGGTGTACAACAAATTCTCCTAATTTCTCCTCCAGTTCTTTTGTCAATTATTTTAAAACTGTGACCTTTCGTTAACGCCCCACTTGCCAGAGGAAACATTTCTTCCCACTTGCTCGATCAAAAACTCTCACGATTTTAAATATCTCTATTAGCTCTTCCCTTAACCTTCTCTGCTCTGAAGGCAACAATCCCAGCTTCTCCGATCTCTCCACATAATTGAAGTCCGTCATCCCTGGTATCATCCTGGTAAACCACCTCTGTACCCTCTCCATGGCCTTGGCATCCTTCCTAAAGTGCGGTGCCCAGAATTGTACACAATACTCCAGCACAACCAGTGATTTGTTTTTATCTTCAATGCCCCATTTACAAAGCAAAATATCGCACGCACTCTCTAAAAAGCCTCATCAACTTATCCCGTCACCTTCAAAGATTTCTGAATATTCATCCCCAGATCCTTTTGCTATTGCCCCCCCCTCAAAATATGACAATCAAGTCTGTTCACACTGATCCGCATTAAATAGCTTCTGCCATGTGTCTGCCCATTTCACCAGACTGTCTGTGTCTTTCTAAAGTCTGCCACTATCCTGCTCACCATTTACAAGAGTCAAACTTTGTATCATCAGCAAACCTCGAAGGTTCACTCCCTATACCGAAGTCCAGGTCATTTAAAATATAAGGAAACCAAAGGTCCCAAATCCGACCTGTAGAATTCGCAATATATCACGATTTTATAAATAAGGAGAAAACACATAGTTTCGTTCAAACAGCTTTATTTCAGCAGAATGCTGTCAGGTTTTCAAAGTGGACACAAGCAGCCTGTAAAATGGCCGCCACGCCTCGTGGCAGAACATTCTAGACTTTTCGATAAGCAGACAAGGTGGCGTTCCAATAAACATTTGTGCGAGATCGATCAAGACTCAGCACATTTGAGATAATACACAAGACATCATGGGTTTGCAGTATACACATAAATACTGAAATCGGTCTCCCAGGTGCGATTAAGGGCTATTGTACCAAGCAATCAAGAACCCATCCAAAGACATTAATATGCAAAATCCCCACGACTCTACGATGAGAGAGCCGTTAGCGGGTAGTTACAGAGAACATTTGGAAGCCCCAAAACCCCTCCAGGGAGAATACTAGCCGGTTACACAATGGGAAAAGTATTAACAGGTACTCAGACAGTTACGAGTATCCCCGAAACCCATTAAAACGGAGATCACCCTATACAAGAAATTTGAGCGCCAAAACCCTAACAAAAGAAAATACATTAAGGTTGGGCGGGAAAAGGAAGAGTTTTGCACTATAACTGCAAGCTCCAACCGTCCATCTTTCGCTTATCCTTTCGACTCCTTGCCGCTTGCCTCGTGTCTCTGCCTCTTGCAGCTTTTAAACACTGTTGAACTTTACGATCCGCTCGGATCTGCCTCGTGGCTTGCCGCGAAGATCTGTGTGGAACTGGGCTGTGAAGCCTTGAAACGGGCACACCATCCCGAGAAGTCGGTAAACGGTGTTGGAACCGAAGGCCCGAGATGAGATGAGATGAGATGAGATGAGATGAGATGAGAAGAGAAGAAGACGACCATACGCATCGCCACGGTCAGTAAGCCCCGACCGCGCCTGTAGGTCGAATAGACAGTTTCCTTGCACAGGAAGACTATTCTTCGAATTTTATCAGGGCGAGGGCAAAGGAAGACTCTTCTTTGAGCAGTGTCGGAACTCCGAGGACAACACAGATCTTCATGACAGCAGACGGTCCAGCCTGCTAGCCGGAGCAGAAACGAGTAAACAAGTGGGGTACAGAGACCCCTGATCAACACGTAGGTGATCAGGTGCTGCGGTGAAAAACATCCGATCAGAGTTTTCGGAATTCTCCGAGTTATCACGAGTGGTGAGCATGAGTCTCGATCCTACAAATCTCGTTTAGAGCAGGTATTGATAGGGGAGGGTTTACGTTTTAAGGATAACTGTAATGTGTGCCCCCACTTACGATGTGTCGTTCGTTCCTCGTTTCCCTGACATTAGTCACATAACTGCGTGTAAGATTGTACTGTCATTAATCTGTGCTTATGACATGTATTTCGTAATCTTGAATAATATGCATTAAAGATTTTACATTTCGAACCATTCAACCGAGTCTACCTGAGTTTTCTCTCCATTACTGCTCTCGCATCTAAGTCCAGTGTCAGAACCGTAAGGGCGAGTGGGTCGAACCACTCACAGGTGTCTAGTGCTTCCAGACTGGCTGGAGACCAGAACAGGCAACAAGGCCTAAACTCGCACTAGCATCCAGGCTAAGCACAGAGCCACACGAATCTCACAGGTTCAGAAACCCTTAAAGACCCCTGGATGACCCAATGCAGACTTCTCTCCAGTCAGAAAAACATCCGTTCACCACTGCTCTCTGCCTCCTATCACTCAGACAATTAGGAACCCAATTTACCACCGTCCCTTTAATACCATGTCCATCTCCAGGACGAGTGTGTATCTGAGTCAATGGGACTCTCTCTGACCTTTCTCCCCGGTCCATCTCCAGGAACAGTGTGTATCTGAGTCAATGGGACTCTCTCTGACCTTTCTCCCCGGTCCATCTCCAGGACCAGTGTGTATCTGAGTCAATGGGACTCTCTCTAACCAATCTCCCAGATCCATCTCCAGGACCAGTGTGTATCTGAGTCAATGGGACTCACTCTTACCTTGCTCCGCAGTCGATCTCTGCAAGCTGTTTGAATCGGAAGGGCTCTCTCTGGTTGGTGCTCTCACAATCCTGTGCTGGTTCACCTGCTGCTCCTCAGTCTACAATCCATGTTTACTTCCAGCTGTGGACCTTCCTCAATCACTCCATCATTCACCGGGAGATCTAATTATGGCCTTTCTCCCCAGTCCATCTCCATAGGCAATGGCTAACATTTAAGGAACAAATGCATGAATTGTAACAGTTATAGTTTCCTTTCTGGCGCAAAAACACTTGATAGAATTCTTCATTAAGATGGAAAGTGAAAAAGTCCGATCCGAAACTAGGGTCCTAAATCTAAACAAAGGAAACTACAAAGGTATGAGGAGTGAGTTGGCTATGAGATTGGGGAGCTTCATTAAAAGGCATGACGGTGGATAGGCAATGGCTAACATTTAAGGAACGAATGCATGAATTGCAACTGTTGAACATTCCTTTCTGGCACAAAAACACAAAAGGAAAAGCGGCCCAACCATGGCTAACAAAATCAATTAAGGATAGTATTAGATCCAAAAAGGAGTCATATAAAGTTGCCAGAAAAAGTAGCAAGCCTGAGGATTGGGAGCAGTTTAGAGTTCAGCAAAAAAAGGACCAAGAGATTGATTAAGAGGGGAAAAAGAGAGTATGAGAGTAAACTGGCAAGGAACAGAAAAGCAGACGGTAAAAGCTTCTAAAAGTATGTAAAAAGTTAAAGATTAGTGAAGACAAATGTAGGTCCCTTACAGGCAGAGACAGGAGAAATTATAATGGGGAATATGGAAATGGCAGAGCAATTAAACAAATACATTGTGTCCTCTTCCATGAAGACAGAACCAAATAACTTCCCAGAAATGCTAGGGAATGAAGGGTCTAGTGAGAAGGAAGAATTAAAGGCAATTAGTATTAGTACAAAAAGTGCAGGATAAATTAATGAGACTGAAAGCCAATAAATCCCCAGGGCCTGATCATCTGTATCCCAGAGTACAAATAGAGTTAGCCATTGAAATATTGGATGCATTGGTTGTCATCTTCCATAATCTATAGAATTTTGGAACAGTTCCTGCCGATTGGAGGGTGGCAAATGTAACCCCACTATTTAAAACAGGAGGGATAGAGAAAACAGGGAACTACAGACCGGATAGCCGAACATCAGTAGTAGGGAAAATGCTAGAGTCTATTATAAAGGATGTGATAACAGGACACTTAGAAAATATCAACGGGATTAGACAAAGTCAACCTGGATTTATGAAAGGGAAATCGTGTTTGACAAACCTTCTGGAGTTTTTTGAGGATGTAACTGATAGAATAGATAAGGGAGAACCAGTGGATGTGGTTAATTTGGATTTTCAGAAGGCTTTTGATAAAGTCCCACATAAGAGGTCAGTGTGCAAAATTAAAGCACATGGGATTGGGGGTAATATACTGGCATGGATTGAAAATTGGTTAACAGACAGGAAACAGAGTAGAAATAAATGGGTCTTTTTCGGGGTGGCAGGCGGTGACTAGTGGGGTACCGCAGGGATTAGTGCTTGTTCCCCAGCTATTCACCATATATATCAATGATTTGGATGAGGGAACCAAATGTAATATTTCCAGGTTTGCTGATGACACAAACCTAAGTGCATCCTCCTCACTACTCACAATCCCAAAGAGGCTTCAAGGAGATTTAGACAAGTTGAGTGAGTGGGCAAATACATGGCAGGTGCAGTATAATGTGGATAAATGTGAAGTTATCCACTTCGGTAGGAAAAACAGAAAGGCAGAGTATTATTTAAATGGTGATAGGTTGGGAAATGTTGATGTACAAAGGGACCTGGGTGTCCTTGTTCACCAGTCACTGAAAGCAAACATGCAGGTGCAGCAAGCCGTTAGGAAGGCAAATGGTATGTTGGCCTTCATTGCAAGAGGATTTGAGTACAGGAGCAAGGATGTCTTACTGCAGTTGTACAGGGCCTTGGTGAGACCACACCTGGAGCACTGTGTGCAGTTTTGGTCTCCTTACCCAAGAAAGGATATACTTATCATAGAGGGAGTGCAGCAAAGTTTCACCAGACTGATTACTGGGATGGCAGGACTGCCATGTGATGAGAGATTGGGTAAACTAGGCCTGTATTCACTAGAGTTTAGAAGAATGAGAGGGGATCTCATTGAAACTTATAAAATTCTGACAGGTCTAGATAGACTGGATGCAGGGAGGATGTTTCCCCTGCCTGGAGGGTCTAGAACGAGGGGTCTTGGACTCAGGATACAGGGTAGAATATTTAGGACTGAGATGAGGAGAACTTTCTTCACTCAGAGGGTGTTGAACCTGTGGCATTCTCTACCACAGAAGGCTGTGGAGGCCAAGTCACTGAATATATTTAAGAAGGAGATAGATAGATTTCTAGACACAAAAGGCATCAAGGTGTATGGGGAGAGAGCGGGAATATGGTATTCAGATAGAGGATGAGCCATGATCATATTGAATGGCAGAGCAGGCTCGAATGGCCTATTCCTGCTCCTATTTTTCTATGTTTCTATGTATCTGAGTCAATGGGACTCTCTCTGACCTTTCTCCTCGGTCCATCTCCAGGACCAGTGTGTATCTGAGTCAATGGGACTCTCTCTGACCTTTCTCTCCAGTCCATCTCCAGGACCAGTGTGCATCTGAGTCAATGGGACTCTCTCTCACTGACTCAGAGGCGAGCTGTGTCTGCAGTTCGCTGCAAACTGTAAAGTTTGGCTGTGTCGGGCGGGGCAGGAAGGTTTCTAGCTACAAGTGAGGCATATTAATCAGAATATTCAACAATCACAACCGGCATTAACTGTGGCTCAGTGCAGGAACGCAGAGGGAACTGTCCCCGTGTTGGAGAGCGAGAGACAAGAGGATCACATACATCGGATTACATAGGATATACAGGCGCAGTAACAGGCCATTCGGCCCAAACAGGCCACGCCGGCGTTTATGCTCCTCTCGAGCCCCCTCCCGCCTTTCCTCATCGAAATCTATCAGCATAACCCTCTATTCCCTTTCTCCCTCATATGCTTGCCTAGCCTCCCCTTAAATGCCTCTATACTATTCGCTTCAAACACTCCCTGTGGTAGCGAGTTCCACATTCTCACCACTCTTTGTAAAGAAGTTTCTTCTTAATTCCCTGTTGGATTGCTTGGTGACTATCTTTGATTGATGGCCTCTAGTTATGCTCCTCCCAACAGAGTGGATACAGAGAGAATGTTTCCACTTATCAAAAGCTTTCATTATTTTAAATACCTCTATTGGGTCACCCCTCAGCCTCCTTTTTTCAAGGGAAAAGAGACCCTGTTCATCCTTTCCTGATATGTATACACTCGCATTTCTGGTATCATCCATGTAAATCATCTCTGCACCCTCTCCAGTGCCTCTATATCAGTTTTATAATATGGCACCCAGAACTGCACGCAGTACTGCAAGTGTGGTCTAACCAAGGTTCGATACAGGTTTAGCATAACTTCCCTACTTTTAATTCTATACTTCTAGAAATAAACCCTAGTTCTTGGTTTACTTTTTTTTTAGGCCTTGCTAACCTGTGTCGCAACTTCTAGTTATTTGTGTATTTGTACTCCTAGATCCCATTGTTCCTCTACCCCATCTAGACTCGCACCCTCCAAGTGATGTAACCTCCCTATTCTTCCTGCCAAAATGTAATACCTCACATTTGTGCGTGTTGAACTTCATTTGCCAATTATATGCCCATTCTGCAAGTTTATTAATGTCCTCCTGTATCTTGTTGCAGTCCTCCTCAGGATTGACTAACCCCCAATTTGGTATCATTCGCAAATTTAGAAATTGTGTTTTGATTCCGAAGTTGGAGAGGGGGGACGGCTCAGTCGGAGAGGGGGGGCGGCTCAGTCGGAGAGGTGGGGGCGGCTCAGTCGGAGAGAGGGGGGACGGCTCAGTCAGAGAGAGGGGGGCGGCTCAGTCGGAGAGAGGGGGGGCTTTAGTCTGTGAGAGGGGGGGTTCAGTCTAAGAGAGTGGGGGGGTTCAGTCTGAGAGAGGGGGGTTCAGTCTGAGAGAGGGAACGGTTCAGTCTGAGAGAGAGGGCGGTTCAGTCTGAGAGAGTGGGGGTTCAGCCTGAGAGAGAAACGGTTCAGTCTGAGAGAGGGGACGGTTCAGTCTGAGAGAGGGGGCCGGTTCAGTCTGTGAGAGGGGGCCGGTTCAGGCTGAGAGAGGGGGGCCGGTTCAGGCTGAGAGAGGGGGGCCGGTTCAGTCTGAGAGAGGGGGCGGTTCAGTCTGAGACGGGGGGTTCAGCCTGAGAGAGGGGGGGTTCAGTCTAAGACAGGGGACGGTTCAATCTGATAGAGGGGACGGTTCCGTCTGAGGGGACGGTTCAGTCTGAGAGAGGGGGGGGTTCAGTCTGAGACAGGGGACGGTTCAGTCTGAGAGAGGGGACGGTTCCGTCTGAGGGGACGTTTCAGTCTGAGAGAGGGGACGGTTCAATCTGAGAGAGGGGATGGTTCAATCTGAGAGAGGGGGCGGTTCAGTCTGAGAGAGGGGGCGGTTCAGTCTGTGACGGGGAGTTCAGCCTGAGAGAGGGGGGGTTCAGTCTAAGACAGGGGACGGTTCAGTCTGATAGAGGGGACGGTTCCGTCTGAGGGGACGGTTCAGTCTGAGAGAGGGGGGGGGTTCAGTCTGAGACAGGGGACGGTTCAGTCTGAGAGAGGGGACGGTTCCGTCTGAGGGGACGTTTCAGTCTGAGAGAGGGGACGGTTCAATCTGAGAGAGGGGACGGTTCAATCTGAGAGAGGGGGCGGTTCAGTCTGAGAGAGGGGGCGGTTCAGTCTGAGAGAGGGGGCGGTTCAGTCTGAGAGAGGGGGCGGTTCAGTCTGAGAGAGGGGGCGGTTCAGTCTGAGAGAGGGGACGGTTCAATCTGAGAGAGGGGATGGTTCAGTCTGAGAGAGGGGCGGTTCAGCCTGAGAGAGGGGGCGGTTCAGTCTGGCAGAGGGGACGGTTCAGTCTGGGAGATGGGACGGTTCAGTCTGAGAGAGGGGAGGCGGTTCAGTCTGAGAGTGGGGGGGGTTCAGTCTGAGAGAGGGGGGGTTCAGTCTGAGAGAGGGGGCGGGTCAGTCTGAGAGAGGGGACGGTTCAGTCTGAGAGAGGGGGCGGTTCAGTCTGAGAGAGGGGGCGGTTCAGTCTGAGAGAGGGGGCGGTTCAGTCTGAGAGAGGGGGGGTTTAGTCTGAGAGAGGGGGAGTTCAGTCTGAGAGAGGGGGGGTTCAGTCTGAGAGTGGGGGGGTTCAGTCTGAGAGAGGGGGGGTTCAGTCTGAGAGAGGGCGGGTTCAGTCTGAGAGATGGGGGTTCAGTCTGAGAGAGGGGGGGTTCAGTCTGAGAGAGGGGGGGTTCAGTCTGAGAGAGGGGGGGTTCAGTCTGAGAGAGGGGAGGTTCAGTCTGAGAGAGGGGGGGTTCAGTCTGAGAGAGGGGGGCTTCAGTCTGAGAGAGGGGACGGTTCAGTCTGAGGGAGGGGCGGTTCAGTCTGAGAGAGGGGGCGGTTCAGTCTGAGAGAGGGGGGGTTCAGTCTGAGAGTGGGGGCGGTTCAGTCTGAGAGAGGGGAGGCAGTTCAGTCTGAGAGAGGGGTGGGGTTCAGTCTGAGAGAGGGGGGGTTCAGTCTGAGAGAGGGGGGTTCAGTCTGAGAGAGGGGGGTTCAGTCTGAGAGAGGGGGCGGGTCAATCTGAGAGAGCAGACGGTTCAGACTGAGAGAGGGTCGGTTCAGTCTGAGAGAGGGGGCGGTTCAGTCTGAGAGAGGGGGCGGTTCAGTCTGAGAGAGGGCAGTTCCCGTCTCAGAGAGGGGGCGGGTCAGTCTGAGAGAGGGCGGTTCAGTCTGAGAGAGGGCGGTTCAGTCTGAGAGGGGGCGGTTCAGTCTGAGACGGGGCGGTTCAGTCTGAGAGGGGGCGGTTCAGTCTGAGAGGGGGCGGTTCAGTCTGAGAGGGGGCGGTTCAGTCTGAGAGGGGGCGGTTCAGTCTGAGAGGGCGCGGTTCAGTCTGAGAGGGGGCGGTTCAGTCTGAGAGGGGGCGGTTCAGTCTGAGAGGGGGCGGTTCAGTCTGAGAGAGGGCGGTTCAGTCTGAGAGAGGGCGGTTCAGTCTGAGAGAGGGGCGGGGCGGGGTTATTCCTGCATTTGTTTAAAAACCTTTTCCATCTCCAACTTTTTTCAATTCTGACGAAGGTCATGGAGCTGAAACTCTCTCTCAGTCAGACAGACAGACACACAAATTCTCTCTCTCACACTCAGACTCAGACACTCTCTCACTCTCACTCAGACACTCTCACTCACACTCAGACAGACACTCTCTCTCACACACACACTCACTCTCTCTCACACTCTCCCACACACACTCACTCTCTCTCTCTCACACTCACTCACTCCCACACTCACTCTCACACACTCACTCTCACACACTCACTCTCCCCCACTCACTCTCTCCCCCACTCACTCTCTCCCCCACTCACTCTCTCCCCCACTCACTTTCTCCCCCACTCACTCTCTCTCTCTCTCGCTCTCTCACTCACTCCCCACACACACACACTCTCTCACTCACTCACTCCCACACACACACACTCACTCTCTCTCTCACTCTCTCCCCCACTCACTCTCTCTCTCTCTCACTCACTCCCACACACACACACTCACTCTCTCTCTCTCACTCCCACACACACTCACTCTCTCTCTCTCTCTCACTCACTCACTCCCACACTCTCTCCCACACACACTCACTCTCTCTCTCTCTCTCACTCACTCCCACACTCACACTCACTCTCTCTCCCACTTACTCTCTCTCACTCACTCCCACACACACACTCACTCTCTCTCTCACTCACTCCCACACGCACACACTCACTCTCTCTCTCGCTCACTCCCACACAGTAACAAGTGGGGTACCACAGGGATCTGTCCTGGGTCCCCAGCTGTTCACAATTTACATTAATGACCTGGATCAGGTAGTCGGATGCAGCATTTCCAAATTTGCAGACGACACTAAACTAGGAGCGGGGTTGGGCTCAGAGGAGGAGACCAGGAAGCTCCAGAGCGATTTGGACAGACTGGGTGATTGGGCGGATAAATGGCAGATGCACTATAATGTGGACAAGTGCGAAGTTATCCACCTTGGGTGCAGGAACGGGAGGGCAAATTATTATTTAAATGGCAATAAATTGGGAGAGGGGGAAGTACAGAGAGACCTGGGTGTTCTTGTACACCAGTCACTGAAGGTGAGCATGCAGGTGCAATAGGCGGTCAAGAAGGCAAACGGTATGCTGGCCTTCATAGCAAAAGGGTTGGAATACACGAACAGGGAAACCTTACTGCAGCTGTACAGGGCACTGGTGAGACCACACCTCGAGTACTGTGTACAGTTTTGGTCGCCTCATCTGAGGAAAGATGTTCTTGCCATGGAGGGGGTGCAGCGGCGATTCACCAGGCTGATACCAGGAATGGCGGGATTGACCTATGAGGAGAGACTATGTAGTTTAGGGATGTACACACTGGAGTTTAGAAGATTGAGAGGGGACCTCATAGAAGTGTATAAAATTCTGACAGGTCTAGACAGACTAGATGCAGAAGGAATGTTTCCCTTGGCGGGTGAGAACAGAACTAGAGCACATAATTTAAGGATAAGTGCTAAACCATTTAGGACAGAAATGAGGGGGGATTTCTTCACTCAGAGGGT